>CM033271.1:30676467-31203967 GCA_019343175.1 Oedothorax gibbosus
GTAAACCCAAATGTTTTCAGGTTGAAGTCTTTTAAGTTTTTGATGCTCGTTTTTAATAACGTTGAAAATTACAACGAAGCCAATAATGTTTCGTAGTTTTGAGGGATCTTTCAGAGTACATAAAAATAGTTCACGTGCCCTCAAAAATTGTATGAAATTAGTATTTCACTTTAAAACTAGTTTAATATCAATTTTTATTATACAAAAATTGCCAAAAAGTTAAGATGACACAGTTTAACCATTTGCTGAAAAGCGCCGAACCGGACAATAGAAATATTTCACGTGACGTCCCTCTCCATTTTCACTCCTCTACCGTCGTCGTGTGTCCTCTACCGATCTGAGTGTGTTTTGTAGATTATTATTTATTTCTATTATTTATTTAATTTATTATTTATTTATTTTAGCTTCCACACTACGTTTAAAACGTAAAATGTGAAAGGTTTTATAATCGTTCTCGTTCAGTCCGTGCGTCTGTCACCCACTTTCACAGAACGAACCGTAAGTGTCAGAAACAAGTGGGATACATCATTTTGAAGCAAAAAATCAGATTAGGCTACAATCCAAATTTCATAAAAAAAAATTAAATTAGAAGTTTATTTAAAATTTAAATAACTAAAAATGTAATATACATTGAAATAACATGCAAATTCCATTTTTATCATATATATCATAATTAAAGTATTAGATTGGCTGATCACGTGACCTCCAATGCTAACGACGGGACGCGCATGGAGGCTTTTTTGGTAGGCATAATGGCCAGTATTGCTGCCACTTTAAGGAGAAAAATACTACGAAAAAAATACTATTTAATTCTAAAATTACAAAAAAAAAATACTAGAAAAGGATTTAAAGTTCACTATAAAAATTCCAAAATGCAGCTAGTATTTTTACGATATTTTTTTGTAATTTTAGAATTATTCTAAAATTCTAATATGCTCTTTAAACTTTATAACTAAACTTTTAACTTAATTTTAGAATTTATTTTAGAATTATTCTAAAATTACAAAAAAATATCGTAAAAATACTAGCTGCAATTTGGAATCTTTTTAGTGACTTTAAATCCTTTTCTAGTATTTTTTTTTTAATTTTAGAATTAAATGGTATTTTTTCGTAGTATTTTTTTCCTTAAAGTGGCAGCAACACTGGATATTTTGCCCTCTTATTTGCAGCCGCCATCATATCACACTAAATTTGTAAAATTGATGCTTTTCAAATTTAACCGAATGAGTTAGTTATACAACAAATGCATAAATTATATATCGTAATTACTGTGAGCTGCATCATATTGATTAACTTATCAAATTGACAAATAGTACATTTGAAGATTCTCTTTTCAACCTACAGCAAGACAGTCAACCCAGCTGTAAAAAATTTCCGCATTTCCAATCTTTAAAAAGTTTACTTACTTACATCATCTTAATTTCCGCAAAAAAATCTTTAAAAAGTTTACTTACTTACATCATCTTAATATTTCAAATGAAAACTATATTGAACTTGATATTTTATTTTTAAGATTTTTTTTTGCGGGGGGGGGGGGGGGGGGTAGGTTTGTGGAACTGCTTGTTAGTAGATTGGGGGGGGGGGTCTTATTTTAAATTCAGGTCCCAAGGGAGGGGGGGGGGGTCAACCTTTTTATTTAGAGCTGTATTGCAAAATCCTCCGCCCCGCCCCCCCCCCCCCTCTAGTTAATTAATGCGCCTGCCCTAAATTAATTGTCTGAACATTGACATCTTAGAAGTAGATTATTTTTAGTACATTAGCATAAAAGTAACTTGTTTTTGCAATCGTAGTTTTTGAGTTACTAATATTTAAAAAGTCAAACATTTGTTAAATTGAACAGCTAATGAATTGAAATAGCGATTCATCTTTGTTCCTTTCTCAACTTCTTTTTCATACCACTAGATTGTCGGCCTCATATGGTCAAGTCGTTGTGAAAAAACTCGCCAACTGGTCGTGATCACGTGCTGGGGTAAATCTTACCCCAGCACGTGACCCATGAGGGGATCGCCTTAGGTTTGCCAATGCGCAGTCCATTCTATTATATGTCTCTGATTTGGCCACCATGCGCGTCCCGTCGTTAGCATTGGAGGTCACGTGATCTGCCAATCCAATTCTTTAACTATGATATCTACGGATATAATTCAGTTTGGATTGGGGGGGGGGGGGGGGGTGATATCACATTAGAGTTCTTTTGATGGTTCATTATATATGTACGAAGAAAGATGCATAGCGAATTTTAACTTAGCATAAAAAATATGCAAAGTTTCGCTTTTATTTTTAAAGCATCAATCGTACTAATTATATATTTTTCGAACTTTAAATTAATTTAACAAACGATAAATAACTGAATTTTCGAAAGAAATGTAAATGGAAAATTGTGGCGACACAAACATCTTTATTAAAAAAGATTAAAGTTTACATCATTATTCTTCGAACTTCTAACCAATTTAGCAAACGATAAAGTCTAATATTAAATCTGAGAAAGTAAATTAATGAAAATAGTTAATTTTGGCGTTTAAAAGTTTGAATTACAAATAACTAAAGGCCCTGTTTGGCTAATTTCTTTCTGAGGCGTATAAATAGTTTGTTTCCTGTTCAGCACAAATGTTGTGTGGAAGCGGTTTAAGTGACAGATTCTGTAACAAACCTACTTGTTTATTTTATAGCTCTATTTTCACAAACTAAAAAAGAGGTAGGGATGTTGGTTATTTAGGAGATAAATTTAATTTAAATTTAATTTAATTTAATTTAATTTAATTTAATTTAATTTAATTTAATTTTTAATTTAATTTAATTTAATTTAATTTAATTTAATTTAATTTAATTTAATTTAATTTAATTTAATTTAATTTAATTTAATTTAATTTAATTTAATTTAATTTAATTTAATTTAATTTAAATTTAATTTAATTTAATTTAATTTAATTTAATTTAATTTAATTTAATTTAATTTAATTTAATTTAATTTAATTTAATTTAATTTAATTTAATTTAATTTAATTTAATTTAATTTAATCGTTTCCGGCTGCCTATTTCTAGCCTCCTTTAGGAGCTGACAGTTATTTCACGTAAAGTTCAATTTACATAGCTGTCTTTTTTTTGTATGAGTAAAACATGCAGTTAAAATATATTGCCATAAATATCTTTAAAAGAATGATCATGCTTCAGGTCTTGAGTGGAAAAAGAAAAGTTAATGAAAATAATTTCTTTCTCGAGTTTCGATTGGTATAAATTTTTCACGAAAAATCACACTTATTTGTTTTTCCATCATCTGTAAAGTGCGTAAAGAGCTAAAATAGCATACTTTCCTGCTACTTAAATACTTACTGAAAATCTTATAGAAAAACAAGTAGGTTTGCAACAGTAACTGCCACCTAGAACTGCTTCCACGCAAAATTTAAGGGTCAATGTCAATCCAAAGGGTAGAAAATCAGGGCATTTCAGAGCTTGGGATAGAATTTTTGAAAAGATTAAATTTCCATTTTGAACTTGTTTACTGCTCTTCAGTCTCAAAACATTGTATTAAATAATTTTGAAACAAAAAAAAAATGGAAATATAATTTAAAGTCACCGAAGGACGAAGACAGGGTTTCTACCCCTTGTTTTGGCTATGACCCTTATACACATTAGAAAATTTGCCACATACAGCATGCAATAGTAATTTAAACTTTCAAAATCCAAAATCAACTATTTTCATTAATTTTATTGCGCAAATGGGGTTGTTTCACGGAGGATCTGGCAATAGCTATGCGGTTTTGTTTGCATGTCTATGTTGATGTCTTCCAACAGTATTGCCACCAGTTTTAGGAGAAAAAATACGAAAAATTACCATTTAATTCTAAAATTACAAAAACATTCCATAAAAATACTAGCCGAGCGTTTCACGTTTTTTTTAAAGTCACTAAAAAGATTCCAAAATGCAGCTAGTATTTTTACGATATTTTTTGTAATTTTAGAATAATTCTAAAATAAATTCTAAAATTACAAAAAAATATCGTAAAAATACTAGCTGAATTTTGGAATCTTTTTAGTGACTATAAAAAAACGTGAAACGCTTTGCTAGTATTTTTATGGAATGTTTTTGTAATTTTAGAATTAAATGGTATTTTTTCGTAGTTTTTCTGCTAAAACTGGTGGCAATACTGTTGGAAGACATCAAAATAGACATGCAAACAAAACCGCATAGCTATTGCCAGATCCTCCGTGAAACAAGCCCATTAAATTAAAATTATTTATCGCGTGCTTAATTTATTTGCAATTCAAAGTATAGTTAGTTAAATATTTATTAATAAAAGAACATGAAACTATCTAAACATCACTAAAAAAAAAAGAAATGTAAATTAAAACTAACGTCATTTTTATGAAAAAAGTATAACGCCTTGTCGAATTGTAAAGAAATAATGAAAAATCAAACAACTACAATGTGCTACATTTTATGACGTCACACCAAATTGATTTATAAAAAAAATTAAATTTTCCTTCTTTCATTAATTTTAAATAAATATAGTTTCTCATGCTATTGTTTATATGGCAACGGTCAATGGGTATCTCGCCGACAGATAGTAGACAGATGTCCGTCCCGACGTACAGACAGACAGACAAAAAGTATGAAAGATGGGTCTCTGGGGTCATACCTTTCTAACAAAAAAAAAAGAATTTTTAGGATCCGACCGATAGAACCGATTTTGGAAGGATGGTACTGACAGAAAGACATCGTCAGAATGTCACTACCTATTTTTTCAATTTTTAAAATAATTCTTTCGAATAAAAAAAGGAGGCTAAAAATTTAATATTTGTTAAAACAGTTAGCTTTTTGTAGGTAACATGGTCTGTATTATGACGTATAAGATACAGTTAGAATGTTTCAAATTGAAATATAATTACTTGAGGTATTTACGTTGGAGTGCAAGCATAATGTGCAAAAAATTCATTCTTCAGAAAACGAGTTCAAAGTTTTTGTTTTAAAAAAATGACAGAAAAAAAATTAGATATGATAAAACCCGCCAACCCGATTCATTAGTAGGGTCTTCGACCTTTATTATGTTATGCTCTTTAGCCTACTTTTCTTTTTTTAATTCGAAAGAATTAAAAAAATGAAAAAGTAGGTATTGACATGCGGTCGATGTCCGTCTGTCCGTCTGTCTGTCTGTCTGTCCGTCTGTCCGTCCGTACCCCCCTTCCAAAATCGGTTCTAATAATCGGATCTTAAAAATTCTTTTTTTGTTAGAAAGCTATAACCTCAGATACCCAACTTTCATACTTTTTGTCCGTCTGTCTGTACGTCCGGACGGACATAAATCTACTATCTGTCGGCGAATTTCCCATTGAATTAGCATTGAAATTCA
Source organism: Oedothorax gibbosus (assembly GCA_019343175.1). Lineage (NCBI taxonomy): Eukaryota > Metazoa > Arthropoda > Arachnida > Araneae > Linyphiidae > Oedothorax > Oedothorax gibbosus. Next base: position 30,681,813 of record CM033271.1, read on the forward strand.
ATTTTGAGTCATTTAAATCACTGTAGGTATTGAAATGCGGTTGATGTCCATCTGTCTGTCTGTCCATCTGTCTGTCTGTTCGTATGTCTGTCTGTTCGTATGTCTGTCCGTCTGTCTGTCCGTCTGTCTGTCCGTCTGTCTGTCCGTCTGTCTGTCCGTCTGTCTGTCCGTTTGTCTGTCTGTCTGTACCCCCCTTCCAAAATCGGTTCTAATCATCGGATCTTAAAAATTCTTTTTTTGTTAGAAAGCTATGACCTCAGATACCCAACTTTCATACTTTTTGTCCGTCTGTCTGTACGTCCGGACGGACATAAATCTACTATCTGTCGGCGAATTTCCCATTGAATTAGCATTGAAATTCAATTTTGAGTCATTTAAATCACTGTAGGTATTGAAATGCGGTTGATGTCCATCTGTCTGTCTGTCCATCTGTCTGTCTGTTCGTATGTCTGTCTGTTCGTATGTCTGTCCGTCTGTCTGTCCGCCTGTCTGTCGGTTTGTCTGTCTGTCTGTACCCCCTTCCAAAATCGGTTCTAATCATCGGATCTTAAAAATTCTTTTTTTGTTAGAAAGCTATGACCTCAGATACCCAACTTTCATACTTTTTGTCCGTCTGTCTGTACGTCCGGACGGACATAAATCTACTATCTGTCGGCGAATTTCCCATTGAATTAGCATTGAAATTCAATTTTGAGTCATTTAAATCACTGTAGGTATTGAAATGCGGTTGATGTCCATCTGTCTGTCTGTCCATCTGTCTGTCTGTTCGTATGTCTGTCTGTTCGTATGTCTGTCCGTCTGTCTGTCCGCCTGTCTGTCCGTTTGTCTGTCTGTCTGTACCCCCCTTCCAAAATCGGTTCTAATCATCGGATCTTAAAAATTCTTTTTTTGTTAGAAAGCTATGACCTCAGATACCCAACTTTCATACTTTTTGTCCGTCTGTCTGTACGTCCGGACGGACATAAATCTACTATCTGTCGGCGAATTTCCCATTGAATTAGCATTGAAATTCAATTTTGAGTCATTTAAATCACTGTAGGTATTGAAATGCGGTTGATGTCCTTCTGTCTGTCTGTTCGTATGTCTGTCTGTTCGTATGTCTGTCCGTCTGTCTGTCCGCCTGTCTGTCCGTTTGTCTGTCTGTCTGTACCCCCCTTCCAAAATCGGTTCTAATCATCGGATCTTAAAAATTCTTTTTTTGTTAGAAAGCTATGACCTCAGATACCCAACTTTCATACTTTTTGTCCGTCTGTCTGTACGTCCGGACGGACATAAATCTACTATCTGTCGGCGAATTTCCCATTGAATTAGCATTGAAATTCAATTTTGAGTCATTTAAATCACTGTAGGTATTGAAATGCGGTTGATGTCCATCTGTCTGTCTGTCCATCTGTCTGTTCGTATGTCTGTCTGTTCGTATGTCTGTCCGTCTGTCTGTCCGCCTGTCTGTCCGTTTGTCTGTCTGTCTGTACCCCCCTTCCAAAATCGGTTCTAATCATCGGATCTTAAAAATTCTTTTTTTGTTAGAAAGCTATGACCTCAGATACCCAACTTTCATACTTTTTGTCCGTCTGTCTGTACGTCCGGACGGACATAAATCTACTATCTGTCGGCGAATTTCCCATTGAATTAGCATTGAAATTCAATTTTGAGTCATTTAAATCACTGTTGCCAAATCAACAATGGCATGAGAAACTTTATTTAAACATATTTGAAGCAAAATAATATTTTCATGAATCAGTTTGGAATGACGTCATAAAATGTAGAACAATTTGATTCTTTGATTATTCATTAATTATCTACCAAGAAAGCGGCAAGGCATACTTTTGCATGCAATTATGCTTAGTTTTAATTTACATTTCTTGTTTTTTAATGCAGTTCGGAGTAGTTTCATTACTTTTGTTATTAATAAATATTTATTCTTCGAACTACAAATAAATCACGAGCAGATGATAAATAATATTTAATTAATTTGCGAAAGAATATTAAGGAAAATAGTTGATTTTGGCTTTTAGAAGTTTAAATTATAGCTGGGTGTGTTTCGATTTTTTTTTCTAATGTGTATAAATCTAGTGTAGAAACGGCTGTTGATGATATTTACTTTAGGAACCTAGTTTTTTCCCCCGATTAGAACTACAGTAAGTATTTAAGTAACAGGAAAGTAGGCTATTTTAGTTCTTTATGAACTTCTTGTTTTATTAATAATTCAATTAATATTAATTCAAATAAAATAAATTGATTTAAAATAAAATTATTATTTGTAGGTATGTAGCCTGTACGTATTATTTGTATGACAAACAGACAAACAGTCACACGTTAATAGTGTAGATACACAGTTTCTCTGTATTGCGAATATTAATATTCTTGTTTTAATCTAATTATCTAAGCTTATTTTTTATTACATTTTAACATTTATCATATTTAATAACAGTAATTTAAATAATTAGTTAATTTTTCTTATTTACTCACTTCTATAATATTTAAAACGTATAAATATTTACTGATACAATTTGCTGCTTATATGGCAGAACTTATTGCTAGTTTTCCGATTTTTTTATTCATAATTAAATGTAAACATCAAATTGAGTTAATCTCTTTTATTTTTTACAGAACATTTGAATCAATTCTCATGACAAATATATTAAATATTTTTTTTATACAGAATTGAAATTTTTGATAAATATCTTCTATTTTTACAAATGAAAGTAGTTAAATACTATATAAACAATCCTAATCGAAATAGTTACCATTTTGTACTGTTTCCAACTAAATAACTTTTAAAAAGTAAACAAATCTGTAAAAATGTGTTGTTTTGTTACATAAAATATAATATCCTGTTTTGTTACAATAAAAAATACTCATGATAAATGAAGAGCTTAGTGGAAGAACGTGCCAAGTGACATTTTCGAAAAAATTTAGATTTTTGTGTCAATGAACACGTTATTCCCTCCTTTAAAGATAACAAGTTTCCCCCTTTTCATAAATTTTAAATTACGTATATTTTTTACCTCTTGTAAGTGCCGTTTTTAACGTATCTAAGTGCAAACAAAAAACTTTAGAGCAAACTTTCTCTTTTTCACCTTTTTGTCACTTAGCACGTTCTTCCACTAAACTCTTCAAATGTTCTACATGCTGTTGCTACAACTTAAAATACCTATTGTTCAGCAATGATTAGGATTATATAAATAAATACTTTATTTTTGCTAAATTAATATTGAGAAAATTATGTCTCTATGCAATTTTACTACTTAAACTTAGTAAATTTTAAAAACTCCATTTTTAATGAATGTAATAACTATCAATTTAGGCTATTACTTTGCATTTTTACATGACTTTTGTGAATAACTTTCATTGATAAATTACATAGAATTATTATTTTTTTACAGAAATAAAACTTTTCAAATAGAATACTCTCATCCAAAATGATATTCTCGTGACCTGCATTGTAAATAGATGAAAAGAAATCAAATTTAACTCTTGAGTTATCTAATCATACCAAATTGGAGAATATCTAATTTTTAAGTTTCATCACAAATATGCAAAATCAGAAAGTAAGCAAACTTGTTAGCAGTGTTATATTCTGTTATATTACAAAAAAGAGTACAATACACTATTATTTTAAGAAAAATAATTGACATTGTTCAGATATTATTTAAATATGAAAAATTAATTATATATTTCTTGGTGTGCAGTTTCCATGCCAACAATTGAAATTATTTAATTAGTACAGTTGAGATTGTTTAGTAATGGTAGTTTACAAAAGTCATTTAAGTTACATTTTTTCGAATTTTACATACCTATAAATGATTTAGAGATTAGAATGTTTGGATAGGAATTAAATCATAATAATTACATAGCATTTTTAAGTTCTGTTTACATTCAAGTTAATTTTACAAAGAAATGGCGTACCTTCATACAAAATAAAATTATTTCACAGGTTGCGAATATCACAAAACGTTATTCATTTTAAACACAAAATAAAAATATCAGCACTGCTACAAGTAACTACGAGATTTAGATTAATTTTAATCAAACTACTTGCATTCTAAAAATTATCGATTTATTTTATCAATCTTATGTGTTTTATTAATTTTTGAATATTCTATGCTTTATAAAAGCTTGTTATGCTAAAGCTAATTTCTAAAATTTTAATCTCATTCTCTGTGAGTAAAATATGCTGAGTTATTATCAGCTATTCCTCTTTATTATTTATTTGAATGAGTAGGAAACTATAGGTGATCACCATTCCTCCAACTGTCAATATCAGACTTTTATTGATTGTAAACATTTCACAACCAGTGACTCCTAGATTCGTGTCTTTTATATTAGCCGATAACAAATTGAACTGTCGCATGACGGACGGATCACTTGAATAACTCGCCATTTTTTCCGAAATCTCCATAACGGTGGCTTTCAGACTTTGACATGAAGACGCCACTTTGTTGCCACTCATGGCGAGGACGAGAAATATGCAAACGCCACTGATGAGGGTCAGAACCACGTATCCTCTCGCAACACCAGTCTGGAAGCTTGGACTTGGCGAGAACATGACGCTGATGGTGGAGAAGAAACTGCTGATGACCGTCCCAAGGATGAAGAGACAGCAGGCGTTCAAGGCGCCATCCACGTCCTTCGCGCTGGTGGATATTTCCCTGAAGAGGGTCAAATTCTTGACCACAAATCCAGAATCGGACTTGTTGACCATCTGCCTTCGCATCATCCTCCGAAACGAATCCAAGAGATCGCTCACTGAAACGAAGGCGCTGTACACTACGATGACAGACAAGAAGCAGGTGGCGAAGCTGGTTGTGTGACAGCTGACCACGCTTAAGACCACAATCCCCGTATAAGTGGTGCTATTCGAATAATATCCGAGGATGGGTAAGTGGAGGACTTTCACGTAGTCGTTCCATTCCTGGTAGAAATACAATAGAATGAAGATGATCATGAGCGAGAAGCTTAACAGGATCCACGCAAGCAACTCGAAAATAATAGTCTTGCTGCCTACAAATTTTTTCGGGTTTATCTTCCTGGATAAGCGCGTAACAGCTTCTGTGGCAAAAAAGATATCTTTTCGTTTTATCAACAAGGTCACCATTGAGATGTAACTCAAAAAGTTGAAAATGTAATAGGCCAACGCACTTGCGAAATCTGGTAGCATCTTATTAACGTGGGTTAAAGCAATAGTGATAGTCAAAGTTTTGACGGCAAAAAATAATAAACAATACCATTTAGCAATCAATATTCTGCGATCGGAATCAAAAACTATCGGTTGGATTGGAATTGCCATTGCCAATGTCGCTTTAAAAATGTATTCAAAAGCATTATTTCGCATTTTGCTTTTTATGAAAAATTTAGTATTTGTTTGAAAGTGGTCTTTTAACTTTATCCTTACACTTTTGGGATTTTCTATCGTAGAAACAGAATTACTATGAAATTCAAGAAACCATTGATTTCTTACATCTAAAGTGCTCTCATAAACCATGTTTACTTGTAGAAAACTTATTTGAAAACGTCTCGAAATCTAGCAAGTGATAGCTGCACTATCGAAACATGAAGCGAAAATGAAATAAGACATTAAGTATTAACTGCTTTTCAGGAGTTGCAATTTTCAGGGATTTCGTAAGAAAAAAAAACATTGCGTGCTTAAATAATTCAGAATAAGTTCCAATTTATAAAAAAAGATTACTATCCTATTAAGATACTATTATATATATTTTATAATAAGATACTGTGTTTTAATTGAAATCAATAAGACGTTACTAAACTCGAAGTAATACTTAACTTAGATGGGGTCTATTAAACTTCTCACGCACACCGATTTTATTACGAAGGTAAATACACATTAATGCTTTTTATGAAAAGATAATATTTAAGAAGCATTAAGAATATCAAATATCATTGTCTAGGCTTATACATATATTTTTTTAACTAATCTTAGTATAACGTATTTATTAATCTATATTATATACAATGCATTTATTACTCTACTATTATAATATATTTTAGGGAATTAATCACTCCTGTAAAGTTCTATTTTATGCAATAATAACTATTTTATAATACCATGCAAACAATCCTACTTATTCAATCAATAATCATTTGTAAAGAAACGCTTTTAAAAGCGCAGTGTGCAAAAGTCACTTTTAAGCACAAGTGCGAAAACGAAAAATGCTTTTCTCAAGGTTTTCTCTATACTTGCATTACACCTACATTTTGATTTTTTTTAAATACTAAAAGTTGATTAATGTTACATGAAACAGGGAAACAAAGGCTACTTTTATGCAAACTTGCACTTAAAAGTAACTTTTGTACGGGTTTCTTAAAAACGTTATTTAAAGTATACACTGCTGAAACTGAAAGTGATAAATAGTTAAAAAAAATTCTCCCCGGAGTGAAAAGGTGGTCCCATTTGGCACCTCAAGGCTTTAAATCGCCTTGGGTCGATGAATCTTGTGTTTGTGAATCGCCTCAGGGTGCCATTCTGGCACTCCTAAGGGTCCCGCTGAAAAAATAATCACACTTCAATAAGTTTGATTTTTTGTCTAGTTTTGGGTATTGAAATATTTACTCCTGTTTCATGGCGCTAATTCCCCTTATTTCTGAAGCAAATAAAATGCCGTAAGTCACCAAGACACCAGAAGTCGTTAGTAGAAGCCTTTTGTTGAGTCGAAACATACCCCAAGCCGTAAAATTTAAGTTTAACTTGGAACATGCGTCGAATAATTGCAGATACATTAAATCTCTAGAACTCTTAACTGGAGGATAGCGCAAACTCTTAGTAGCAACTTCTTGGACAATATTCTTCAGGAAGTACCCTAATTCTGTCGCCCGAGATCCACAAATTGTGAGAAAAACGAACCAGGAGATGGTCCAAATGAACACGCTGTTTGTGTAAAGGCTTCTGAGGGTCTGCATGTTTGACAAAAAGTTGACAGCAAATATGCACACTATATTCAGTATGTTCCCGAATGTCAGGACATAAGTGAGGAAAGCAGTCAAAGACAGACTTTTCTCCATGTCGCGGTGAATCCTGTTGGCCACCATGAAAATATTGAGGCATTTAGAAATGGCTTCGTGGGAGAAATTCCTCAGTATGTTCAGCAGCTCTGCTTCAAAATGGCGCTTGACAGCATCTATGTAAGATAAGTACATAAAACTCAGAAAAGTCATAACCAATCCAGGAAACACTAAGAAGTTGACGGTGTAGAGTATTTGCGTGGTAACAAAACCAATCATGTAGATGTTATAGGAATATCCCGTTTCGTCACCAATTAAGGTAATGTCTTTATGTTCAGTAGAATTTCCTAGAACAACGACTGTTGCTGAGATGGCAACAATTAAAGGAATCACAAAGCTTACACTGCAAGCAAATAAGGCATAATTCCTATATATTGATCTTGTACATCCATTCCTTGCAAAGATACGGAGTTTCCGAAGTGTTTTTCTCAACTGAGATCTCTTGAGAAACAAAGAAAGTCGAATCAAGAAGAGAATCACATGCAAAGAAGCTGATGTGAATTTTATAATAGGTGTGTCGTAAGTCAATGAGAAGATAGAAGTAAATATTAAAATTATTGCGAATAAAATAGAAACAACTTCATAGATATAAAGGATGTAATTTCTTAGTTTTTCTTTAAGAGTAAGTTCTAAGCGATAATTTTTCTCCGACGCATTAAAACCAGCAAAGCGAAGTGCATATAAAATAACGGAAAATTCATCTTGGATATTCATTTTTGTTTCGTGAAGAAATTTTCTTTTAATATCATGCATTGCAGAAACAAAATGTTGAAATGAAGCAAATACTACGTATTGAAACTAAATATGCTTCATAAAATGATGGCTTCCTTACGCATTACAGGAAATCGTAAGTTAAAATCACTTGCTTGAAATGTTTGAATATACTGAAAAAATATTCTAAGAAATTAGTTACTTAAAAAAAGAATATGAAAGCGTTCATTACATCAATAAAACATGAGGGAAATACATCATGAAATTCAAACGTCAGCTTAAGTAATAATTTATGACACCTTTTGTGATTAAACAAAATCTTTATATTTTAATGAAAAACGTGTCGATTTATCATTCAAAACAATGCATAAATGTCACTTAATAATAAAAATGACAAAACATTTTCTAAACTTAAACAAAGAAAATGATTTTTGATTGTACTTCCAATTTAATTTTTTTTACAGTTAATAATTATTACTCTATTTACATTGTTTTTTTACCATTAGCGTTTACCAAAAATTGTTCTTTTCAAGAGAAAATGTTCAATAACGGAAAATGTGCCTGAATCATTTAACCAAAAATTAACGTGATATTTATGGTTTGCCACAGTGCTTTTTTCTGACGATAAAATTAAAATAAAAGGGGAAAAGTTTAATTAGCTTTTAACACGTTAAAGGTTGTCTCATTTATAAACATTACAATAGCGTTTTATACAAAAAAAAAGCTTTTAAAAAAATAACAGTTGTTATATGGTTTACGGTATATACAATTATATGGTTTTTCCTATATAATAAAAAATAATAAAATTGTAAAACATAATATTTTTCTTCTGTAAAATTAACAGATTTTAGACAGTGTGAAATTATAACGAATTCTTGTCTACATAGATGGTTCCGAAAATTCCGTGTCTGCGGAAAAATATTTTTTTAAAAATACACTACCAGTTATCCATATATATTTTCTTTAGCCTATATATAACTTTAGAATTGTTTACACGTTGAAGGTGGTCTTATTTTTAAACATTACAAACACATAACAAAAGCATTACGAAGCATAATTTTATTTTTAAAGTAAATAAAAGTGATTTTTAAAAAAATAGTAAAATAAAACGTTATTGATCAGGTTTCAGATAAATAATTTACCCATTATGTAAACAAGTGTCGTCCTTGCAAAGTTTCATCACGTTTTATTTTGAGTAAAAAGGAAAATAAAGTGCATTTAATATCTAATTTTTTCTAGCGTAACCAAGTTATTAAACAAAAAAATACAATTTAGGATTATTATGTGTTGAATAGATATTGATTTTTTTGTTACTAAGAAAATATTAATGCATATTTTCTGGATGGGTAACCTTAATGATTGGAGTTTCTCTTGGACAAATAAAATGTTCGTGCTGTGTTGAATTTGTATATAAGATTGCGTATTTCATGCTGTAATGCTATATTAAAGAAATTATTTTGATTGATTGCCTGATGAAGTTTAAATGTAAATGTAATTGATAACTAATATATTAATTTAAAAAAAAATCATTATGTGCTTTTCTTCACAAAACTGCAATCGTCCTATCAAATCTTCCCTGGAAGAACAAAAGGCAAAACATTTGATTATGAAGTTACATCACTCAACCGAAATTCTTTTATCTGTTATCCAATTGGTATAACACTAAAAATGGTGTTCGAAAGAACTGTTGAGTTTAAAGACGATTTGTTCGTAGAAAATGATTTAAAAACATTGCACAACGAAGAGGATTTGAGAAATTCTAAGTTGCACCTCTCGCAAGATTTACAAGTGTCTGAAATTGATTTAATGGAATACAAGAACAACGCATTTCATTTTATCTATAAAGCTACATTAGCTCTGGCGATTCCGATTCAACCAATAAATTTCAGATCAAGTCGCAAAGTTGAAATAACGAAATGGTTTTGCCTAGTGTTTTTTGTTTTTAAAACTGTGACAATTAGTTTGGCCTTGACTCACATTTACAAAATGCTACCAGACTGGTCAAGTCGAATTGCTTACTATATTTTCAACTTCTTCAGCTATTTTTCAATGATCACATTGCTTTCAAAACGCCAGCAAATTTATTCAGCCTTTCAAACTGTCCTCAATCTATCTGCTAGACTCAGTCCTGAAAAGTTTGTGGGAAGCAAGTTCATCAAGTTCGAATTGCTAACGTGGGTCTTGTCGACCTTTTCTCTCATGGTAATCTTTATATTGTTCTTCTTTTACCAGGAATGGAATGACTACTTCAAAGCTCTTCACCTACCTATCTTAGGATATTATAAGAACAGCACAACTTACACGTGGATCATTGTTTTCGGCGTGGTCAGCAGCCACACTACAAGCTTCGCCATGTGTGCCTTGTCTGTTATATTGGTTTACAACGCGTTTCTTGCAGCAGGTGGTGTTGTAGATTCTTACTGCAAGATGATACAGAGACAGAAACTTTATGAATCAGGTCCAAAAGCTATTACCAGAAACTTGATTCTCTTTAGAGAGATATCTTCAAGCGTTAAGAGCGTAGACGATGCCGTCAACGAGTGTTCCTTCTTCATATTGGGCACCGTCATCAGCAGCTTCTTTGCTACCATCGCAGTCATGTTTTCGGCGAGTCCTAGTTTCCAGACCTTGGTGGCCAGAATGTACGTCGGTCTGACCCTGGTGGGTGGTCTCGGGATATTCTTCATTATGACTATCAGTGGGAACTTGGTTTTGGCCAATTCTGAGAATCTCAAATCGGCTATCATGGATATGTCAGAAGAAATTGCGAAATCCACGGCCGATGAGTCGACAATGAGGCTGTTCATTCTACTTTCGGATAACATCAGAAATTCTGATATGGGATTGACGGCAGCTGATATGTTTATTATCGATAAAGGTCTAATTCTGACAGTGTTTGGTATGGTTACAACCTACAGCTTTCTTTTATTTCAAATAAACAGTTAGCATCGCTTAGATTAAATAGCTTAACATAGTTTATCTATATTGTATATATCTAGCATGAAAAGCATTAGTATTAGTTATTGTATGCTTAAATTTTGCGTTTATTTAATAATCCTTAATAACTGAGTCTTAGATGCAACTTAAAACGCGCTATTTATGAATCTGCAGCAAAAATTTAATAATCCTGACTATTATAAAACGCTCCAAAGAAATAAAATTGAAAAAATATTTATTTTATTAAAATGTCAATGACGATTTTGAGATTCTATAATATAATAGAATAAGAATTATGTACTTAAATGCACTTAAATAAAATATTATATAAAGATAAATAAAAATATTATTTCAATGAGTTGTTTTTATTTTCTTACCTTGACATCTTATATTTTTACTAAATGTTTGGCTGTACTTCTATAACTTATATTACTCATTTTACTTATTCTACTCAAAATAAAATAGTTATGTTACATTTAGACTTAAAAAAAGGAGTCTCGTAAAAAGTAAAAATTTCACCATAATCATTGCCTATTTTTAAAACAATGTTGAAAGCTAATAGTTCTTTGTGTAAAACATATTTTTTTACTAAAATATTGCACTTAGTATAATTAAGTTAATAAATAATAATGATTTAACACTATTTTAAAGTTGATTAATTTAATTGATTAACTTTCAGATTAAAAAAAAACCCTTAATCGAAATTTTTTTTAAAAAATATTTAAATCTTAGTTACAGAACCAAAACAGCTGAATATTTGTTTAAAGAAGACAGCTAATGATAAATATTTAACTTTTTTAGGATTTTTTTTAACTACATTTAATCTTTACATTCATTTTTTATTTATATAGTTTTATATGTTTTTTTGTTTTATTTTATAATTTTTTATAATGTAACTTAATTTTCATCAAATAAAGAGTTAGGTAAAATGGTATAGTCTTATATCATTGAAAGTGTAGGGAATGGTCATTTTTTTTATTTTATAGGTACCAATATAGTGATGAATAAAGTCTAGGAAGCAACATTTTGCTATTTTTTCACACATAAATCAAATGTTTGTGCTGTTATAGAAATATTAAAAATATGGATATAACCAATACAACCATTACCTATCACATTTAACGTCATAAACATCAAAGATTGTTACCAATTAGTTTCAGTTGCATCCAACCTAGGATGTGTCATATAGATGCCATTGTCTAAGCTCAAATCTTTTATCTATTAAATGTTTCTAAAAGCTTGCAATTCAAAGGAATCAATATCCCTTTCTTTATAATTGTGTAACCACCTTTTAAAAGTAAACGATCGATGCTGTAAAGGTTAATTTTTTTCCTACTACACAGTTTTGCCTTTTATTAACGGAGATAACGCTTAATCTGAGAGTGTTCTATTTTTTCTGGAAGTCCGCTGATGTTAATTGTAGGATTGTAAACTTTGTATATTTTTTCAATTGTTGTTTGGAAATACGTATTTTACGTAACCTATTCTTTTCAAATAAATTAATTAGGCCATTTTGTAGTACAACATTTTACAAGTCTTCAAAAACTTATGTGATATCAGTTTTGAAATCACTGTAAAAAATGTTTTTTACGAAATCTAATAAAGTGCATACTGAGTTCAAAATTTATCAGGAACCATTCTCAATAATCTTAAAAACTTTCCGTGTTGTTGGGGTAAATTTAAATTCGAAGGCAACGAACAAAAATACTACTTTTTCAAAGAGTGTAAAAACGATACTGAATATATTCTATGAAAATATTTTCTTTTTAGTACCAATTTATTTCATTTATTCCAATTTCTTTCTCGTTTCCCATCCAACCAAAATTTTAAAGTATACCACGGCTTCTTTGTATGCCATAATATTCATTATGCGGGTTTCTCTTTATTGCAAAAAATCTTCAATAATTAAAGTTCTAAAAGCACTGAAGCGCTTTGAAGATAGTCAACAGAATAAAGATATTCAATCTTCAAGAAGATGTGTGATCTTAGCTTGTTCATTGAGTGTTGGGATACCAATAATTTTAATTGTCATAACTCTACCTATTGTTCTCAGCGACATCGAGAAACATGGCAAACAGTCTTACTTAAACCCAACATTTTCCCTATATCCTTCCAAAAGTCTGTTTCGAATAACTTTTACGGCTCTTCAAACTATAAATACACTTCATGTCTTTGTATTTCCAGCCATGACGATGATACTGTTTGGTTTTATATACAGCTCATTCGTACGGATATGTTTTCGACACATTTATAATATTAGGGCTAATTTACGACAAGATTTATCTAAAAATACTGTTTTAAGTTCTTTGAAGACACTGGAGACAGCGCAGACTGTACATCGACAAATTGAAGAAGCAATTTCTTTCATCATCGTTTTTGTCTATGCTCTCACCTTTGGTAATGTTTTGAACCTTGTTGGCGTGGTTTCATCTGACTACATGGCTAACATAAAAGTTGCAAGGAATGTCTATCTGATTGTCGTTTTCCTGTGGACTACAATTTGCTTCGTTATTTTAACCCTTTGTGGATCGTTGGTGGATCCTTTGTGGAAAGTTAGTCGTTTCTTGAAGGATACTGCTTTGGAAGTAGTTGCAACGAGTCCAATTGACAGCAGAGTTGTTGGAGCCAAAGAACTCATATATGCACAGATGTTTTATGCTGCTTCTAATATGGAGCTGAATTTCACAGCATGGGGAATGTTTCAGATAGAAAAGAAACTTCTTCTCACTACTGCTGGTGTTATGGTGACTTATGGTGTATTGCTTTCTGCTGAAATAAAATAAAAAGTTGTAACAATTTTGATGATCTGGATGTGATACGCCAAGATCCTAAAATAGACAATTTAAATTTAATTTTCAATATGATGGCTGTACATGGTGACCTACTTTTACTGTTTGTTTACTTTTCCTAAGTAATGCCGGATCTATTAAAACTTTCTTTATAAATAATAATGATGTCCGAATACTGTGCTATATTACTACTGTTTACTTAAAAAAATATGCTGTGATTTTCGATTAATTACTCAGTATATTTTTTGTTATTGCGTAAAATAATTATCGTGTACATTTTGATCACGTAAGTTGTATTTTTTCAAATTGCTGCAAAAGTGTTATTGATTTCTTTATTATAAATGAAGTTTAGTGTAAGCGTTATTGTAAGACATAGTAATTCATAGAAATTCGCTATTAATGTTTCCTGGTGCTTGCAAAAAAAAGATAACTTAAAAATTTTCGTAATTAGTTAAGCACTTTGTGACTTTAAATAAAGCATATATATAATTTTTTGTACACTGTTAAAAAGTGTTTGAAAGATTACACCGGAATCGAGGAACTTTCAAGCTGCCACCACTCTTTGGTGCGTGAATTTACCAATTTTGTGGTAAAACCATTACTGTTACTACAACTGGCAACCATTACTTTCAAAACCATTATTTTTACTTTGATGGGCCACAAAAGTAGTAAATTAACGTTCGAAATAGTGGTGGCAACTAGGAAGTTCGATGATTCCGGTGATATCTTGCACCCAAATCCTTAACTGTGAATTTAATGAATATATTAACGATATTTTTAGAAGTTATTATATTCCAACACAGTTATGTTCATGGCAATATCTTTGTGCAAATTCAACATAGTCTTTATTATTCATGAATGCTCGTTTTCGTCAATGTGCAAATATGCAATCACATATGTAAATTCAGTAGTTTTGTGTTTTGTAATCACCTTATGCAATTCAATATCCATAAAATATTTTATTCTTACATGTTATTAGTAATAAATTGAAATTTGTCACTAATGGAAGTATCTTGTGAAATTAAGTTTTTATGCAATGTCTTGCATCGAAATCATATAAAAACGACTTTATAATAGATAAATTTAAGATTTTAGAATTAAAAAACAATCGCATAAAGTTTTTTTAATTGACATATGAAATAAAAATGCAATCTTACAAAAATTAAACAATAATTAAAACTATATGTTGTTCGAAAGATGGATAATTTGATAGTTCTGTCTTATGAAAAATTAATTGTGTAAGTGTTTATGGGTTTCACGCAATGTTAACCTAATTTGGAAGAAATACGGAAAAAATGTGGTAAGTAATAGAATATACCAGCTTCTCTAAAATATTTCGCTTTTTCATTGGTATAGCTGGTATAACAATTGGTTAAAGCAACAAGAGATTCACATAATTATGTAGAACAGTTTGAAAACCTTATTCCAAATTGAAATTTTATTTTTTTCTTTGAGTAATAGAAGTATAATAGTCGTATACAGTCCTTGACCCTTGATTATACGTCACAGTTGACAGTTTAGTCTAATTGTTTTTTTAGAATCTTGCAATCAGAAAAGTGCTGTTCATCTTTAACTTATTTAAGACGTTCAAATTGTTTGTTAAACGTAATTTGTCCGGAATTATAATTTGCTGTTGTTCGTGTTTGTTATTAAAAGTTTCATCAAGTATTTCATGGTCAGATTTTTTCGTTTATCAACAATTAATAATAACTGCCATAAAGCCAAAATGTGTTATCGTCCAACGTCCAATACACATTTATTTGGTTTGTAAAGTTTCCTAATATTACCAAAAATACATAACAACTCACAACAGAAATTCCTCTTCTAATAGGTACTGACAACTTGTGAAAAATTATTTACCGCTTTAACTCTTCCGTAGCTCATCTTCAGTAAACATCAGCTAATGACGTTAGTACAGTAGTCACGAGAAATATCTTTTCTCAAAACTAAAGGGGTGATTGAAGTGGTCTTTGCGAGTTGGGAGTGTTCAGAATTTGAAATATTTCATCTGGCTGAATTTAACTGAAAGAGTTATGAACAGAAATAAGTAGGTGGGTTTGCGGGGATAATTAACACTATTAATTGTTTCGAGAAAACACATGGGTTGTTTTTTTTCAACCTCCGATGTGCTGTATAGAAAGGTCAATATATACAAAAGAGATTTTAGTAAAATAAGTAATTTACAATAAGAGCTTATTTCTCCACACAATCACCTTGACGATTAAAGCATTTGTCATATCTGTGAACACACTATTAAAAATGAAACTCTCAAAAATTAGTACTAGGATGTTCTCATTTTATTGTGAGAATAATATTCTCAAAAACAAATACTTTGAAACCTCAGATTTGAAATCACACATGTTCTTAAAATTCGATATATGGAGGGTTCAGAATACAAGTGAACCAAGTCCACGATGGACTTGGTTCACTTGTATACTGAGCTCTCCATTTACTTATGTAGCAAAATAAGTGGAGAGCTCAGAATACAAGTGAACCAAGTCCATGGTGGACTTGGTTCACTTGTATTCTAAACCCTCCATATATGTAGAAGTTCACAGCAAAAAAACTTCAAGTAGCCTCAACACCCGCTCAATATTGGCTTTGGGATTATACAGTTGGATTATGCTCCGTATTGGGTCCTTAGTGGATCAACAAATCATGGGTTCGAGCCCGCTCGTCGCGAAAATATGACCAAACTGTTAACCCAAGAACGTAATTTCAGTGCTGCCATCTACGGCTCCAGTTCACAACCCCTGCTATACCATCAGATAAATTTTTTTTCTTAATTCTTCTCTAAAATGGGGACATGCATGACTTCAATTTTGAAAATTGCATGTTCTCAAATTTGAGAGTAATGTGTTCGGAGCTATTATGAATCTATTATTGTCTAAAAAATGAGAACATTATTCTCAAATTTGAGAACCCACTTTTAACAGTGCAAGCTTTGAAATACCCTCTTCATAAAATGTAGCCGCCAAGTGAGAATTGAGAGCTGTTATTCGTTTCTCGCCGGAAGAAGGGAACAGTGCAATAGAAATTCATCGAAGAATGAGTGGACGTATGGAGACACCTTTATGAGTGATGGCGTTGTTCGTGAATGGCGTTGAAAATTTAAAAGTGGCCGAACTGATGTTCATTAAGAAGGGGACCAAGGAAGCAAGTATGTCGCTACAGTACAGACCACATTGTTTAGCGAGTTTACCAAGTGTTTAGGGAAACTCTAAGGTTCACCATAAGTGAATTATCGATTACATAGTGACTTGGAGGATAGAGCTTCCAAATTGACGTGGAGCTCAAAGAAACAGTCACAACTAACTTCAAATCATTGACGGCTACATTTAATGAAGATGATATTGCAAAGCTTGTTTACAGATATGACAATATGATAAGACAGATATGACCTTAATCTTCAAGGTGATTAGGTAGATTAATAAGTTGTATTGTACCTTACTTTTGGTAATAAAATCTTTTTTGTATATTGACTCGTCTTTTTTACAACCCATCGGAGGTTGAAAAAAAACCCTCGTATTTCAATGCCTATACAAATTAAAATCATAACAAATAAATAACAATTTATTTTAGTTGGTATTTTCACAGTTGAAATTGAGTACTTAATTTGAATTCTAAAATTTGTTTAATGTTTAATATCGCCTTCTAGCTTTATTTGTACGTAAAAGTAATAAAGACAAAATGATAAATTAAAATTTTGTTTTGCTCATAAATTGAAACAAAAATTAATAATTTTTAATCATTATCTTTATAATTGTAAATTGTTTACTCCTTCAGGATCCGTAGTTAAAGTTTTAGATTATAATTATTGTTGTTTGACTCAGCAGTCCAGGTGTTGACATCGTCACCTGACCGTAGCTTCAAGTTACGTGGCCTACGTGACTATGTTAAATGTATATGAATATAAAATGGTAAGAAACAACATAGTGTTTTGAAACCGAATTTAGTGGACAAAATTATAATCGTTCTGAAACGAACTTGAATACTAAGTATCGGGCTTGAAATTAGAACGAATGCAACTTTTTTTCATAGATATTAATATGACGAGCAACATTTATAAGAGGCAGTTTTATTATGAACTTTGAAAATGATTACCAAAGTACAGACAGACGAATAAAGCTTTTATGCAATATTTCCATTCCTTTTTATTTTACTCTAAGTAGTGTGGAATCCAGTAGAAAACACATTTTAGCGATTAAAAAATTAATTTGCTGCTGAAAAAATTAAATTAGCAAGATTTGGGTTTAGAAAAACACATAGGATGTTCCTTACATATTTTAAGAGTACAATAAAAATTTAGATTTTTTTTAAAACTTTAGTTTCTTTTCAATGTGCTAAAAAAGCAGATGTGTCTTCTTTTAATTTTATTGGTAGAGTTGGTTCTCAACAGATGGCCCCACGTACAAAACTCTCTTTTCATACTCTTTTTCTACCATACCTCTTCATACTCTTTTTAAAGTATCATACTAACTTTATACAATTCCCCTTAACGTTAAAAAATAATTGCCATAACAACTTTTTCATTTACTAAAAAACGAATACAGCCTAAAGAAAACAGTATTTTTTTATTAAAATTTTTAAAATGAAATTTGGGAAGTAGTATTTTTTTTTGACATGCTATCATTTATTCACTTCAACCAAAACTTATTTATTAATCAAACTATAAACTTGCAATTTTTCGGTTATTAAGTAATAGTTTAACACAAAAGGGTTGATAGTAATAATATTAATTTATTATCAAAAAAAATCTGTAATTGGGACTTATAAAATTATACTTATGTCATATAAATTATATTGAGAGAAATGACTATGTCTGAATATTTGTCTATTTGTCTATCATCTATTTTAACAATTCTTCACAAATGCCCTAGACAAGTCAAATACTTTTAATTACACCGATTATTATGCTAAAATATTAAACTATAAAATTTAAGTAAGAAACAATCCATAAATTCAATTTTAATTAGAACATTAAAATATGAATCCCAATTTTTTTAATTACGAAATTTACACTTTTGAATTTTAATTAAAACGAGTAATGAAAGATTTAATATTTTTTATATTTATTTGAAAACAAGTTTTCCATTTATGGGTGACGCGGGTTACTTGATCCTATGGGAGACTTTATCCCTAGGAAATATCCCATGTAAAATATGCAGCTATATTTCTGAAATTCACAACACTAAGAAAGAGGGAATGAACTTCATTAAGAGGGAATGAGACCGAACGACAGCGGGTCTCCGAACCAAAGTGCCTTTGTGATATCAATGTACACTGCTCAATACAATTAGGAGAGCACTTTGTGTACTTTTGTAAACCCTTTCAGTTCCAACTTCTTATTTTTTATTCTAAGAATCTAAAATTTGTGAAATAGATTCATCATGCATCCAGAATGAAATCGTAAAAAACAGGGAACTAAATCTTATTTTTTAAAATAAATTTTTAGGGGGAAAAATTGGAATGATAACTTTTAAATAAATTAAAACATTTATTTTTTTAAAACTTTATTTGCTAAAAAAAGCTAAAATCAAATTTTATGCATCTAAGAATACAAACGTGAAGAATTTAGGGTCAGTTTATTTCACAAAAATTTTCGGGAGTGAAATTTATGTTACCATGTTTTTCATCATTAATTAAAACAAACAATCATTTAATTAAAACAAACATTATTTAATTCTTCAAAAGACATGATCCTTCCATTTAATGATAAATAAGAGCGAGCTCAACTTAGTGAGAAAAAAACCGCAAGCTGATGATTCCAAATGGAATCATTGGGGGTGAAAAGGTTTAAACCATGCGTTCTCCTAATTGTTGTGAGCAGTGTAGTTTAAATTAATTTTGTAGGGTTTGTCATTTAGAAAATTTTTAAATTTTTGATTTTTATTCAAAATAGACTTTTTATATTACACAGTTATATCTTATAATTACACATAAACTTGACAACTGAAAAAATATGCATTAGCTGAATTTTTCCGTACTAACCAAAAAATTTCATAATTTTGCAGATACAGAACTTTTAAGGATATTTTACTTTGAGGACTTTATTAAAGGTATTTTTAAAGAAATTTTTGAAAATTACTTTAAGATTATTTCTTCAAAAATAAGCAAAATTCCAATTTTCTAAACAAATAACAATATTATTCAAATTTATGCAAAGAAAACAACCATGCGTTGTTGCCCATTTCCAGGACGATTAAAGGTTAAAATTAGTTTTTTTAAAAATTAAATAAAAAAAAATGAAGTCTTTCTAGAACTGTAACATTTAGTGAATATGTTCGTGTGCATCCATAAGATAAACGTAATAGTTCATGAACGTAATAAACATATCAAATATTAACATCCCTTTTGCAAGTAAAAACTTTCGTATCTAAATAAGCTTATCAGAATTTAGATGACATAATTATACATGAATACTGTGTACGTAATTTAAATAATAGTAAATAACTTTGTGTAAAGGAAAGCAAATGTTATCCTTAAAATGCTAGTTTCATTTTCAACAAATCCCTATAGAGTCTTGTGCGTCATAGTCTGACTTAATATCTAAACTTAAATTAGCTATATCCATGTCTTTATACTAGATCTCAATTAAAATATTAGGATTGTTAAAGTTTTTTATGCAGAAAAGTTTTTTCATTTCTCTTAAACTAAAAATTAACTCATATTTCCACTCACAAAATTTGTGTAACATAGTTTTTTTTTTAAGTAAAAGAAATATCCGGGCTATTGTGCCGTGGTCCATTGAAGTTAAAAGCTTCAGACGTTTCGCTTGGCATTGCAGCAAGCATCATCAGTGAGAGCGCTTACGAAGGTTCCAAGGGAAAGACTTCGGAGCAACTGATAAAGAAGTGTGGCGTTGCACAGGTTTATACTCTTGGGTAGCCCACTGAGCCCAGTGATTGCCAATTTTTATATGGAACATTTTGAAAAACTTGCCCTCTCCACTGCAGACCATCGCCCAATCTGTTGGTTTAGATATGTTGACGATACCTTTGTGATCTGGAACCATGGACAGGATGAACTTGACAGATTTTTGGTTCATCTCAATAGTATTCACCCGAGAATTCAGTTTACTATGGAAAAGGAGAGTGACGGGAAACTTGCTTTTTTGGATGTTTTAGTTACACGCAAAGTAGATGGATCTTTAGGCCACAGTGTCTATCGAAAGGAAACTCACACGGATAGGTATTTGCACAGGGACTCCAACCACCATCCACGTCAAAAAAGGGGTATCCTCAAAACTCTCAAGGTCAGAGCTGAGAGAATTTGTGAGCCAGCTGCACTCAAGGCAGAAATTAACCACCTGTCTTACGTTTTCCAAGCTAACGGTTTCACTGAACATGAGGTGAGGAGAGCTTTCCTCCCAAGAAAGTCCGAAACTACTACCAATGAAGAGTCGTCTGAAATGCGGGGTACAGCTTACCTTCCCTACTTAGAAGATGTTACTGACCGTTTAGAAAAACTTCTACGTCGTTACCAAATCAAGACTATTTTCAAACCGTCCCACCAAATTCGGGACTTACTTCGTTCAGCCAAAGACGCCAGAGATCCCCTATCCTCTGCGGGCGTTTATAAAATTCCTTGTTCTTGTGGCTCTGTGTACATTGGCACCACCAAAAGGAGTGTTAACACTAGATTATCCGAACACAAGGCACACTGCAAAAGAGGCCACATTGATAAGTCTGCTGTTGCTGAGCATGCCTTCACTGAGGGGGTACATAACATCAATTTTAACGACACCAAGGTCCTGGCTACTACCTCACATTATTTGACTAGACTTCATAGGGAGGACATTGAGATTTTTAAGCATAAAGATAATTTTAATAGGAAAGAAGAAGGCTTGAAACTCAATAAGATCTGGCATTCAGTTCTTAAGAACAATTTACATAAGAGCAGTGATTTGGCTCCACCCACCAACCTAGGCAGCCAATCAGCGAATAGCTACCTTTCTCCCCACCAATCAGCATCTACTTCCTCTGGAATCACTGAGTATAAACCTGTGCAACGCCACACTTCTTTATCAACATCATCACATCATCATTCAGTTCGAGATGGAGCGCACCAAAGAGGCTGAAAGGTTGGCTCTTGCTAAGATGTCGAAGGAGGAAAGGGAAGCTGCCCAGGCCCTCATCGACGAACTTAGCTATCATATTTTTGAAGCTACTGATTTTCGCACTGCTCGCGAACGCATTAAGAATTTAATGGTTCGGGTCCCACACCTTTCATGGGATGTAATCAATCATATTATTGAAGAAAATGATGATCTTCTGGACCCAGCAGGTATCAATCGGCTTAAAGCTGATGCGATAAATGGATTTCCTGTGAGCCGCAGGTCGTGGCCACAATCCAGCCCTTGGCCGAGACCATGGAACTGTCGTCGGATGCCCAATTCCCGACGGCAGGGTCTGCAACCCCGGATGCCCAATTCCCGGAGGGAAGCCCGGACGCCCGGTCCCAGGAGGGAAACACGGATGTCCCGGCGGCCAAGAAAATCAAGCTAAATTCGGATGCCCAATTCCCGAAGGCGGTTGATTCTAAAACGCCTGATGCCCAATTCCAGGCCAACATCCCCACTTTAACAAGTTTATGCCCTTGGCCGAGTCCTTGGAGCTGCCGTCGGATGCCCAATTCCCGTCGGCAGGGACTGTAACCCCGGATGCCCCATTCCCGGAGGGAAGCTCGGAGCCCGGTCCCAGGAGGGAAGCACGGATGTCCCGACGGCTAAGAAGGTCAAGCCAAATCCGGATGCCCAATTCCCGGAGGCGGTTGACTCAAAGACCCCTGATGCCCAATTCCAGGCGGCACGCAGACCTGACCCGATTCTTTTCCTCGGAGGAGATATCGGCGATGCAATCTGCCTCCGCGTTCGCGATGTAGTGGGAGGTGATATAGGCTGCAAACCTTATCACAAGTTCGTTAAGATTTATCCACGAACCCTTGATGAGGAAATTAAGATCCTGGCCATACTTGCCGATGCAAAGGCAGGATTCTTTCGCCACTCGCATCGCAAACGCCCCATCCTCAAAACGGTTGTCAAAGGCTTGCCCCGCGACACCGATCCAGCAACCATCACTGCGCGCTGCGCGGAGGGTTACATCACTGATAGAGTAGCCCAGATGACAAGGGCACGTACCAAAGCCCCTCTACCGATGTTCCAAGTCCTAGTTGTCAGGACTGGAAACTTTAGAGAGATTTTCAACCAATGCAGCCTCCTGGGTAAGAAGGTTATCTTCGAACCATACAGGAAGGTCCCTCGCATCCACAGTGCTACAACTGCCAAAACCACGGGCACGTTAGTAGCCAATGCCACATGGGTGCTAGATGCCGGTACTGCGGCCTCGGCCACGATTCCCGTACCTGCCCCACCCGAGCTGATTCCAATGCCCACTGCTGTGCTAACTGCGGTGGCCCCCACCTTAGCTCCTCCGTGACCTGCCCGAAGCGACCAAAGCTCCCCAAAAGGGAGCCTCCCGAGCGTGCCGCCAGGTGGCAGCACCCCAAGCCCCGCCTCCAGACTGCAGAAGATCCTGCGTCGCTTTTGAGGCCCTCACGTCCGTGAGAGACGCCATTGCAGACGTCTTCGGGGACATCCCCACATTCATCAAGAAGGTAGCGGCTCTTTCCGCAGCAACTACAAAGGCCGACAAGATGTTGGCTATCTTCAACCTTATCGAGCCTTAGAACGCGGGCCTTCGAGCCTAAGTTCATTCATAGTCACAGTTATCGCCTTTACGGCACTTCTTCGATGAAAGAGAAAGGGCGCTTCGCGCCGATGCTCTGATTGTTAGTATAGATTTCAGATTTCTTCTTTATCAGTTGCTCCGAAGTCTTTCCCTTGGAACCTTCGTAAGCGCTCTCACTGATGATGCTTGCTGCAATGCCAAGCGAAACGTCTGAAGCTTTTAACTTCAATGGACCACGGCACAATAGCCCGGATATTTCTTTTACTTATCGTTCCGGCCGTGAAAGCCTTCATCATTACGTTTTTTTTTTTTAGTTACATACATTTCAGTGACTGACAAGATTAACTTAAGCAAGTAAATGTGACGCAATTATGATTTTTTTTATGTCGAATCAACAAAATGTTGTCATCTTAACTGTATATCACTGAGAAAAAGTAATTGATATAATCCACTCATTGTGATACACATATTTTACTAATAGATTTTGCAGCAATCACGTAGTTCATAAAATTGGAACATTATAATAAGTTTAATTAATAAAATCAGTTGCGATACTTTTTTAAGTTGAGTCAGATTAACTAGCGGAGCTTTGAAGAAGATTTTCAAGAGAAAACCGAACACATTTCCTTAACATTGTCATTGATACTGATATTTCAAGAATATTAACTAACCAGTTAAACAAAAATCGCACCAAAAATGTTTACTTGAATTAAAGATAAAAATTAATTTGGGTTTACATACAAATGACAATGTTTTTCAGAAACAACACATATTTTATGTACAATTATTATAATTTTAAGTGGTCAAGGGAGCACATACCAGTTAACGCAATGTGTGGAATTTTTAAGTTATGTCAAATTTCAAATGCAGTAACGTTATTTGAGGTTAAATTTTTTTTAAAATAATTTTTTCACAATCTTTTATATTTTTTGTCTATCCGTTCTATAAGTATTTCAATGAGTATTAAAGCAACAGGAAAGTAGGCTATTTTTCAGAAAATATCGTTTTTCTAATTTGTACAAGAAGGTTTTCCTTTTTCAGCACTGCCTTTATAACTTAAAATGTTCTATAGCAGCTACCCTTTGCGCATGCGTGATTTTCTTAAAAACCTTTTGATGATTCCATCAGCGTCTAGAAACTCGTGTTTCAAATTTAAAGTCCGTAGCTTTTTTTAAGATCGAGTTGGAGAGTGTTTTCAGACAGACAGTCTCACAGACGAACAAATACTCAAAAACAGCTTTTTTAGAATTTCTCCACAAAACGTGTAGAAAACACAAAATCTCCATTTTGGATTTTCGACCTCCATTGCGAAACTTCCATCACCTTATATTTCATATTAGGTAATTGAAAGTAAAAAAGCATAATTAAAAGTTACGAACTAAATGATAAGGAAAAATGTATTTATTCGATAACTTAGTGAAACTGATATACTATTACAAAATGAAATAATTTTACGTAATCATGTCTTGGTTCACCATGCGGATTAAATTGAGCACGTGTAACATTTGTACAATTCTTATGTTTTTATATCTTTAGCTATACAAACTTGGTGAAAAGTCGATTGAAGAACCCAAGACGTTTTTAATTGAAGTGCTCAATTTCAAATAACTTTAAGTCAATGTTTTAGCATTTCTCAGAAATTGTGATAATTTTATATAAAAGATTTGCTATCGATTTTTAAGGAAAATAAAAGATATTTAAGGAAAAGATAAATTTTCCCAGATATCTATGGATGATAATAATATTAGAGTAGATGGTAAAAAATTCCTTACTGTAAATTTATTTAGAAAAAAAAAAGAGAAGAAAATGATTTAACTCCTTTTTGGAACACAATGCTCTGAACTTCCGCTTTCGACAAACGCTCTTTCGGACATGATATGACATACTTCCGTTTAAAAGCAATCCAAATATATTTTTTCATACAATTACAGCATAAATTTTAAACATTCACTTTCGGTTCAAAGTTACTTAACACAAGTTTTCATTATCAAATTTAATTTCTTTATCACTATTATGATCTTTACAATTGTGTTAGTGTTGGGAGTATCGTTGCATAATTGTTTATAAAAATTAAAAAAAAAGACATTCATGCAATTCAGTTGTTTAATACCCAAACTTTCATGCAATTTCAAAATATCTACTTTTTTTCTTGTTCCACATTTTTTTTATTATACTTAGAAGAGGTGTGTGTGGAAGATTTTTTCTCACCATTCAGGAATCGTGTGACTACAAAATGAACCACTGTCATTTGTCTTGATACCAACATCTCGCTTCGTAATTTCCAGTACTTTTGGCCTTCGAAATCAAGACACCTTGTATATATTTGGTTGAGTATGTGCAAATTCTTTCCAACCTAAAATATTTGGGTGCTTTTTATGCTCTAAAACATCTAAACTTATACAATTAACATATACTCTAAGCAAATATCTATACATTTCCAACCTAGCCTTATTGCAAAAATATACCTATTATAAAAATGTTTTGATTTAAAACTATGCAATCATTCATTTGAATTCAGACGATATTTTTAAAAATTAAAGTTTTCGCACAGAAAAACCGAAATACATATAAATTTCTTCTTTCTTTATCAATTAATATTAATTCATTGAAAAAGTACTTGTAAATATATTGCAATTATTTTTTCAAAACAATCCAACTTACATATAAATATGTTTTATTTTTATTGAAAATTTGTAAGGAAACTTATAATTTTAAACATAAAAACATCAGTTTCGAAAGATCAAAGTTTGGTGATTAGAAGCAGACGAGATATCTCAGTTTACATCACATACAAATAGTAGGTGAACAAAACACTATGTTCTTTAGTTTTCGACGCTCAAGCAAAGTTTTAAAAACTTGTCTGTGTTTTATTCTTGGGAAGATAAAGACTTAATCCCTATTGGCACAAAAGTTACTTGTGACTTACTACTTTTCAGAAATAATCACTAATTTTACCAAACCACGCTTGGAATTTCTACTCATTGAAAATATATTGCTAGACTGATTTTTGACTTAACACCATTTGGAAATACGCTCTTTAATTGATATTGTAAAACGGTGTGTTACGTAAATAAACTTTTCTGCTATTTTTAAGATAACGTAATTTTTTATTTCCATGCCCGGGTTTTATGTAGTATATATCTTATTGATAATAAACTATAAAACCTTGAGCATTCGTAAACTGAATTGAGGTCATTATGATTTATTTTTAGTTGCTCATGTAATAGTCATTACAAGTAAAGGGGGGGGGGGGGGGGGCTAAGAAAAAGCAAGATATTTATGTAACAGTAAATGTTTTTTATGACTCGCTTCTACGCACTATTATACGCTTTAGAACAAAAATTGCCAAACACGGCCTTCAGCTAGTTCTAAAGTTTTACAGCAGAAATGAACCTTTATTATTTTTCTTTCACAGATTTAATTAATAGTCTTTATCGTTTGCCAAATTGTTTTGAAGTCCGAAGAAGAATGCTATATTTTTTTGCACTATATATTAATAACATTATATTGTATTTAAAATAAAAAGTAACCCACATTTATGCAGAAAATTGCTGTCTATCGCTTTCTTAATAAACCCCTTCATCGCCGTAATGCTTTTGTTTCAGATGATGTAACTATCCAGTTTTCATTTTTGCGTTTACTGCAATTTAATTGGTTGTTTCGATTTCTCGCTCAAAATGAGCATTGTTTTCGTCCGCTCTTTTTCTATGATAGAGTTCTTTAAGTGCAACTTGTTTTTATTACTGCTATTTATGTAACTTGATCGGTTTAAATTCGAAGTCATTGCCAATCTCAGAAAAAATTAAAATTCAAAATACTTCGATTATTAAAAAAAACAAATTTTAACATTTGAAAAGCATAAGAATGCCATTTTTCAAATTCCTTAAAATTATCATTGCCACTTAATCATCATCCGAGAAACTTTACTTATTTAAAATAAAAAATATTATTTTTGTGATATAAGTCAATGTTGTCAAAATAGGATTCATTGATTATTTGTTTAGAAAACTGCAGAAGGTGATTCAGTTCTTTTTAAATAAACGAAATTTTAGGCCTATATTTTAAGCATTTATTAATGAATAAGGACGTATTAATGCTATTTAATCCTTTTGACGAGGTCTTGTTGTTTTTAAAATGGTATTTAAAAATCATTCGGTGTAGTTAGGTTTTTGAAGATGATATATTATTTTTATGTTGTTGTACGTTGCTATAAAACGTTTGCTTCTATTCAAGAGCGAGGTATATTACAAATGTATTCTTAGAAATATAAATACATGCAACAAAAAATATGGAATAATTATTGAATTTTTGAAAAAAAATTAAACAAGCCAAATTTTTGCGTGTAAATGTTTAATATAAAGTTTAATCATGTGTTTAGTGCTTTTCCCCCCTTTGTTAAGCATAAACGTTGTTTAGAAGCGGTCTAAGTGACAGATTTTGCTACAAACATACTTGTTAAAATTTAAATTTTGAAATTTATCACTATTAATTTACAATAAGATACATATTTTTTTCGTTACTAGTCGAATAACCGAATTGGTCAATGAAGCCATGGATATACAATACAATACCAGTTTATCAAGGGGCTCCAAATTTTGGCTTTGGGACAGAATAATTTAAGGTTTGTCCCTTAGGTCATTACAGCTTGATGTTCTGCAAATCCTAATTCACCGTTAGTCATGGTGGATAATGAAGTTGTGGTAATTAGTTATGCATTAGTCTGTAATATAGCTGTGGGTGTCCAGAAACAAAAGTTGGCCTACATTGAACTGAAGTTTGAATTGGGCCAACTACTTATAATAATTGGTATGTAAATCAACCCCAAGCGTTGTCGAATAAAACTTACCCACTATACTATCCTGAGTTTAAAATGAATGTATAGAGCAAAGTACTGGGGGTGGACAAAATTATTGAAATCTTTGCAATTTGTCTGTTTTTTTCATATTTCTCGTAATTTACTACTAAATATGGGAAATAATTTCGACAACTTGTAACCCGTGTTAGGGCACACATTTTCGCGTAAATTATAGTTCATAATGTAATCATATGTTATGCAGAATAAATTCAAAGAAAAAAGCGTTTTAGAGCACCCTAATCTTAAAATCTATACTAAGATAAGTTTTTTTTAAAAGAAATATTTACCTGAATGAAAGCTAAACTTCTGTAAAAGAACTAACATTCATGTAGAATGCTTTATGATCAACTAAATGTAATAACAGTCTGTTCTTCCGGTTAATATTGTTTATAATATCTTTATTTTTTAAATTAAAATAAACAAAACTTTCTGGTCATTTAACAAACTGAATAAAATATATTTCATAAAAAAATTTAAAAAAAAAATTAACAATAAGTTATGAATATTAATAGTAATTGCTCATTTTCTGCAACCGCTCACACTTTTTTTTTTAAAAAGCAAGCAATATTCAAGATTTTATACTAAAAATTTTTGAACAACTTATAAAAAAGATAAAACCTTATACCTATAAAAAAAATTGTATAATACACATCTATTTCGCAGTCTTTTTTTCACTACTTAAAATCTTTTCCTACGAGACGGGAACTCAACATTTTTCTCAACACATATCCCATCTATTTAGTATCTTAAACTTCACCAGTTTAAGAGGCTGGCCAACTATTTTTGCTCAGACAATTCTTTAGAAAAAAATTACTCGAAGCTAAGAATAATTTTTTTAATGAACCTAACTATAATATTGTACTATCAAGATTGCAAATTTCGTTGCATGCATTACCAATTAAGTTCAAATTAATAAAGTATCTCATATTGGTTTTATATATAATTTTTTTAATTAATTTCTTTATTCAATCTATTTATCATTGATATAAGTCATTTCATGAATTTTATTGCGTCAAGAAAAGTAATTTAGATTTAATACATCTAAAACTGATTATTATAGGAATTTGTTTTATTTAAGTTCAGACTAATTTTTAAAAAATTGTTTTAGTAACTTAAACTTATTAACGCCTATACTCAACAAGTTTTGTTTTGTTAATAGTGTTTTTTGTCTTTTCTTAAACTTTTTATTGAAAACATTAAACGCAATCTCAGGCAGATAGAAAATTTTATTCTTTAGTAAATATTTTTTTTTCTTGGGAGGGGGGGGGGGGGGTATTTCCTTTATTAGAATTTTATAATATTTTAAATAGTAATCATCAATGGGTTGAATGAATGTACTTTCTATTTAAAAGACTTAAAAATAATTTAAAACTATCATTTCCATAATTTAATGGTTAGATAAACATTTTAATTAATAGTGCAACATTATACTATTAACATTAAATACGCTAACTGATTTTTACAGGAATTATTTATGATAAGTTTTGTAATTTAGATTAAGGAATTCTAATGAACTGAAGTAAGTTTTTATAAATTATTTGTAGAAATAAAACTGGTCAAAAACGGAATTGTTAAAAAAAAGTGGGTTCATATAAGTAAAATATCTAGTTAGAAACTTGTTGTAGCCCTAACCACTTTCTTGCAAACTGAACAAATCACAGTTAAGTTGTTCATACAAATAAATGTACT
Source organism: Oedothorax gibbosus (assembly GCA_019343175.1). Taxonomy (NCBI): domain Eukaryota; kingdom Metazoa; phylum Arthropoda; class Arachnida; order Araneae; family Linyphiidae; genus Oedothorax; species Oedothorax gibbosus. The sequence continues at coordinate 30,711,503 of CM033271.1, forward strand.
GCATTCCATCTCGTTGATGTGTAAAATAACTATTTTTTGGAAATAAAAATCAAATGTTTTCGTTTTAAATTCAAGACAAAAGATCTTCACTTTCCACAGATTTCTTATTTTGTCCAATAGTTTTGATTTGTTTCATATTTTTATGCGACTCAGACTGGGGTGCAAACAGTCACTGTGAATTTTGACAATTCTTTTAAAGTTTAAAATGTTGAAGAAATGCAATATACTCTAAAGAATTCTTGCTGAATGAAGACCTATATATGCATATAATTTATTAAAAACCTGTTTTTTCACCAAATTTACACGTGGTGTTTTAAAAGGAAAACTTATGGGGCTAAAGGAAGATATACTATTTTTGCCCTATGTAAATTAATAACTGTACCTACACGTGCGCATTTTCCTATATTTGAAAAACTGGGGTTTCAATTTCCTATAAAGAGAGCAATCGGCAGTTTCTACTTTCGTATTATATGTATCTATAGATGAAGTCAGTGACCCCCTACTGTCAGGGTAAGATTAGCCTCAAATGAACTGGTAAATGCAAATTCTGCAAATTGTCATAGCCAGAAAAAAGTCCAATTTGTAACAAAAACCTTATTTGCATAATTTCCGTATTAATATTAAAAATATATGACAAAAATGAATTATTATTAAATATATTTTAGATTATAAGTTATATTTTTATTTTTTAATGATGATGAATACTGAATATTGTCGCGATATGATCGTAGAAAATGAAACTGAAATGAAGAGAAGTATAATAGTTGGGAAAAAGTTACTAAGAAGTGTAAGACATATCTGTTTAACATAAATATTTATCTAGGTACGAAAACGAAATATAACACACTTCGAAGAAAAGTTCATCCAAATTACAAACTTGAAACAGAAAGAATATAAAATTTGTAAGGGTATGTCAAAATGACTTTAACTAGTTGCGATTACTTTTATACAAGTAGACACTTTGATCCTTAAGAATTTGATTTTTTAGTAGAAGTGTTTAAAATAATTTAACTATTTTATAATAATTAGAAACCTTTTACAAATACATTTATTTTTAAAAAACAAACAAAATAAGTCATTTCATTTGCAAGTCTTACAGTCTACGAGCATGAAGAAAATTTTAGACCACAAATTATTTGGGTTTGCTGTAATCCCATGTAAATCGATGGTGATTCTATTATCCAGAGAAAATATTGTTCGACACAAAAACTGGTAAGGCGCTACTGAAAATTGAGCTTTCTTAAATTTATTAAGTTAATAATGGTTTATTAAGTTAATATAGTTCATTTTCACACTCTGAATGGATATAAGTAATGTTCCAAGAATATCTAACCGAACCTTAATTTATTTGAGCAATATTGTTACTTTGTTGAAAGGAATAAATTATTGTGTATGTATTTCTATAAAGCACGCAAGTTCAAAACAAATTACAAAAAAAACATTAGATCCACTATATTTATGTTTATTTCCACAACTTTATAACTAACTAATACCCAAAACCAAACAACTCCAATCCTTTTATTTTAGTATTGACACCCCCTCTTTTATACCAATCCTTGTTAATCACTTCAGTACTAGTTTCAGTACTTTCACCAACCCACTCGTATTCCAGAATGATACCATAAGTTTTTTAAAATTTTTTTTAATGTAACCTATTCACCTGAATAAATTGTTCAGCACTACGGTCTTAGTATGTGTTATGCATATTTTTAATTCGATAAACTTAAGAAAAAAATATTAGAAAATTTTCTTGGCTTTTTTCTCGTTAATGAGTTACTATAATGAAGGAAACTTCATTCCAGATTTCCATATTTAACTAATACCCAAAAGCAAACAACTCAAATCCTTTTATTTTAGTACCGAAACCCCTCTATTTATACAAATCCTTATTAATCACTTTAGTACTAGTTTCCGTACTTCCACCAACCCACTCGTATTTCAGAATGAAACCGAAAAAAAAATTCCTCCAGAAACAAACGTGAGCGCGCGGGAAGCAACTGCGGACCAATCGGAAGTCTCCCTTGCACGCCTGACGTCATCCCGCCTATGCTAATGAGATGCGTAAGATCGAGATAAAAGTTGCTTTTGGTGCAACAATCGCACCATTCAGGACTCCACGTTTCCGGTGAACATTGCAGAACTTCGGTTCATTTAAAGACACTCATTTGTTTGCTAGAGAGAGAGAGGTAAGATTTTTTCTTTAAAAAAATATTTGGAGATTTGTGAAAAAAATTTAGAAAAGTTTTTTTTTGTTGGGATGATTTTATCTTTGTTATCAATAATATTTTCAAATTCTTCTTGGTAAAAAAACGCCATCTTAAAGTTATTCTGCAATAAAAATTTGCTTACAATTTTGTTCAAACATTTTAGGAGGACTACAAATGTATTTGGAGTTGAAAACCTAGAAATCAAAGGGTTATTTTGCAAATATATATTTTAAAAAAATTATTGGAAAGTGTTTTATTAACTATGTTATTTCTTATATTAAAACATTGTGTTAAGTTTATCGAAAACAATTCTAAAATAACTAAAAGACTCGTTAAAATAAATTCTAAAAAAATCTTAATTTTCGCATTATTCATTAATTTATTTAATTTCATGATTTAATATCAATTTAAAGCTACAAGAGTATTTTTAGCCTACTTTTCTTTTTTTAATTCGAAAGAATTAAAAAAAATGAAAAAGTAGGTATTGACATGCGGTCGATGTCCGTCTGTCCGTCTGTCTGTCTGTCCGTCCGTACCCCCCTTCCAAAATCGGTTCTAATCATCGGATCTTAAAAATTCTTTTTTTGTTAGAAAGCTATAACCTCAGATACCCAACTTTCATACTTTTTGTCCGTCTGTCTGTACGTCCGGACGGACATAAATCTACTATCTGTCGGCGAATTTCCCATTGAATTAGCATTGAAATTCAATTTTGAGTCATTTAAATCACTGTAGGTATTGAAATGCGGTTGATGTCCAACTGTCTGTCTGTCCATCTGTCTGTCTGTTCGTATGTCTGTCTGTTCGTATGTCTGTCCGTCTGTCTGTCCGCCTGTCTGTCCGTTTGTCTGTCTGTCTGTACCCCCTTCCAAAATCGGTTCTAATCATCGGATCTTAAAAATTCTTTTTTTGTTAGAAAGCTATGACCTCAGATACCCAACTTTCATACTTTTGTCCGTCTGTCTATACGTCCGGACGGACATAAATCTACTATCTGTCGGCGAATTTCCCATTGAATTAGCATTGAAATTCAATTTTGAGTCATTTAAATCACTGTAGGTATTGAAATGCGGTTGATGTCCAACTGTCTGTCTGTCCATCTGTCTGTCTGTTCGTATGTCTGTCTGTTCGTATGTCTGTCCGTCTGTCTGTCCGCCTGTCTGTCCGTTTGTCTGTCTGTCTGTACCCCCCTTCCAAAATCGGTTCTAATCATCGGATCTTAAAAAATTCTTTTTTTGTTAGAAAGCTATGACCTCAGATACCCAACTTTCATACTTTTGTCCGTCTGTCTGTACGTCCGGACGGACATAAATCTACTATCTGTCGGCGAATTTCCCGTTGAATTAGCATTGAAATTCAATTTTGAGTCCTTTAAATCACTGTAGGTATTGAAATGCGGTGATGTCCATCTGTCTGTCTGTTCGTATGTCTGTCTGTCTTTCCGTCTGTCTGTCTGTCCGTCTGTCCGTATCCCTCTTCCAAAATCGGTTCTATCCCTCGGATCTTAAAAATTCTTTTTTGTTAGAAAGCTATGACCTCAGATACCCAACTTTCATACTTTTTGTCCGTCTGTCTGTACGTCTGGACGGATATAAATCTACTATCTTTCGGCGAATTTCCCATTGAATTAACATTGAAATTCAATTTTGAGTCATTTAAATCACTGTTGCCAAATCAACAATGGCATGAGAAACTTTATTTATTTAAACATATTTGAAGCAAAATAATATTTTCATGAATCAGTTTGGAAAGACGTCATAAAGTGTAGCACAATTCGATTCTTTGATTATTCATTAATTATCTACCAAGAAAGCGGCAAGGCATACTTTTGCATGCAATTATGCTTAGTTTTAATTTACATTTCTTATTTTTTATAGGAGTTCGGAGTAGTTTCATTACTTTTGTTATTAATAAATATTTAATTATTCTTCGAACTACAAATAAATCACGAGCAGATGATAAATAATATTTAATTAATTTGCGAAAGAATATTAAGGAAAATAGTTGATTTGGGCTTTTAGAAGTTTAAATTATAGCTGGGTGCTGTGTTTCGATTTTTTTTTCTAATGTGTATAAATCTAGTGTAGAAACGGCTGTTGATGATATTTACTTTTGGAACATAGTTTTTTTCCCGATTAGAACTTCAGTAAGTATTTAAGTAACAGGAAAGTAGGCTATTTTAGTTCTTTATGAACTTCTTGTTTTTACTTCATAAATTCACGTTATTCAGTATAGTAAGATGCTTTCTTTGCAGCCAGAGAAGGATGGTTTCCTTCTCTGTTTTTTGAACCACCATGTAAAATAGTATTTTGTAGAAATGTAAGTTAAATTTTTCAATCCAATTTAAGCTTAAAACTATGTTACAAATTCTTTTGTGGGCGTCATAAATATTATTGCCATCATAAAGAAATACTTTGTGCAGATTATATTGTACTAGGTCGTGGAAAAGTGATCTACATACAAAAATACTTTTGGAGGGAGAGATTAATGTTACGTTTCAATTGCATTTAAGGGTAAATGGTACGGTGGGTCTAAAAAAAAAAGTGCCTTTGTGTTAACCCAATGGAAAAAATATATTTTTTACGCCACATTTCTCCTGCTAGATTGAATATTTTTACAAACTGTTTTTTACATGATAAATGTAGCTGACTTACATGTCTCTTTCATACCACTTTTTGAAATTGATTCTAATATTTGTTTTTAATTTTCTTTAAATGATTTTTACACAAAATATTCGGACCAATTTATAAAGTAGGATTAGAGACCTGTTAGTCAGCTACATTTATCAAACAAAAAAAATAACGTTTGCAAAAATATTCAATACAGTCGGAAAAATGTGATTTAGAATTTTTTTATTGCATTAACACAGATGCACTTTGGTTCGGAGACCCGTGGTCATTCGGAATCCTTCGCCTATAATATGTAGAATAATAGCGAATCTGAATGGCACCAATTGGTATATTTCCATGCTTAGAGCATTAAAAAAATACAATGAAAGTTTATTTTGTGATTGCGTAGGTTTTCAATTTACAGAGCGATATGGCTGAAAGACTTTTAGCCGAAATTTACCTAGCGTTAATTTTTCGATAAGTATGAAAAAAGAAAATGAATAAGAATACCTATAAACAATGCAGCTTAGAAATTCCAATAAAGTGGTGCACTGAAAAATTAATTAAGAATTTTATAGAAAAACATTTAAATTCTGTATTTTTGGGAAAACTTTTTTTAAAAATTTTATGTACCGGTATCACTTTTTCTAGAATATAAAATGAAACATTATAAAAAATTTATAAAAATCTATTCAGGTTCTGTTTTTATCCAGAATAGCAATAAATCATGCTTAAAGTTAAATCTTAATATTCGAAATGGATAGTAACGATCCGTCATAGTGACTGGTTAATATTATCGGAGTTGAAAAACCTTTTTCTACTACGAAATATTAATCAAAATACCTTCGAAAATTTATTTGTTTTTCTTCACACTCTTAATGTGATATTATGAATTGTCTTTTACTAAGATTCACAATTTTACAAAGATGATGAGTTATATTTCTCGGGGTATAGTATCCCTTTAAAGTTAAGCTTGCAGTCCAAAAACAAAGTATTTTGATAAACTAGTTTTTTATACATATTTGAAGTTTAGATTTGATACGGAAAAATTATTTATTATGATTTTTTTTCAATAATATAATAGTTTTTGAATAAGATGTGTTTAATTGTATTTTAGAAATTTATGAAACGTAGATTGAATGGTTCATGTTTGTTTAAAGTCTTTATGCTTTTTTTTAAATCTAAAAATTCAAGGTTTACGTTTTAGACGACTCCTTGTTACATTTAAATTCAAAATGATTAAAATTTAACAAAAAATTTAGTAATATATTTCGTCACATTTAAAGTATTTTGAATATATATTTTTTTATGTTGACAAATATTTAAAAAAAAGTGTAAAATACGCTTAGTTAATCCAAAAAAGGAAATAAAAAGAACTTTCATTGTGAAATGCGATTTGTTAAACAATCTTTATATTAAATTTTCTTTTCATGCAATCAAAAAATTTATATAGTTATACGTTTGAAGATTATAAATATTTTACATTACTAAATCATTAAAATACATATAATGTTACAAATAACTATTTTACTTAAATTATATGATAAGTTCCTTAAAATCATCTAAATATTTTAACAAATATCTACTTTAATTTAACTGGAGGGAATTTTCTGAGTCTGGAAAGGTCTAATCCGAATAATGCAGGCAAATATTGGCGAAATATATATAGCTAGGGGATTTTTCCAACCACCTTTAACACATTTTTATTCTTAATCGCTTCGTATAGGCCTTAAAGTAAAATCCTTCGTATAACCCTTGAGTGGATCCTTTTTAATATCTGAAAATGGTCTCTTCCTAACACATCGCTTTTTTTCGGGATTCACCACATATTCCATTGATTGCAAAACAATAAGCATCAAGGGTTTGCGTTTTAAATAGTAACAGTAAACAGTAACTCTACGTGGAATTTTTAAATGTAACTAGAAATTTAGCAGATACTAGAAATTTAGCAGATAAGTGATTCAGATTTAAGTCAATGGCTAAGTTAAAGTTCATTATAATTTTAGCAAAAAAATAAAAATACTTTTTTTTTGTATAAAAATAATTTTCCCTTAAAGATGCCTTTAATTTTCAAAATGCCTTTAATTTTCAAAATTTTTAATTTTAGTTAAGTTTTCATTTAAAACTAAATTATTGTGAATGAAAAGCAAATGATGATTATGGAATATTGAATGCAATAAAAATGCTATTTTTATTATTAGAAACAAAATTTCAACTACGTGAAACTAAATAAAATATTAAACATTTTATACTAAAAGAGATTAATTTTATATAAAAAAAACAATATTTTCAATCAAAATAAGTTTTTTAATGTAAAATATTTTTCTTTCGCAAACCTACTTGACTTATTTTTGATATTAACCTCAACCAATTTCTGTATGATATTAAATTAACATTATTGGATGCGTGGTTTAAGAAATACGAATATCTTAATTTCGTATGAAATTTATAGACTTGCTCATCAAGAATTTTGAAGTATTTAAAAAATACTATGTTTTTCAATATTTATAGACAAATGTAGCAACAAAAAAAGCCATCTAAACACGTTTAACGTTGAAGGCATAATGTGCGTGTTACTGGCGAGTTTGTTTTCTTGCTGTAAAACATTCATCAAGGTAAAGAAAGTTTTACAGAAACTGTTTTGGAAATTTTAATAAAACATTGTGACATTGATAAATTGTGATAAACGCTAATTAGCATTTTTGTAAAAGTTAAAAAACTGGTTAAAAGTTAATAAATGGGGAATATAAAAAGTTTGGGAAACTGATATGGTATTAGTCATCTTTATTTTTTAAACTGCAGTTCTTATGTAAAACAGCTATTGTTTTTCTACCTTTAAGGGAGATCGGGGCTAGGTGGTCTTTTTTCCTTTTGATATATATTTTGTACATCTAGAATATTTTTTACTTTTATTAATTTTGAGAAAAAACAGGATATCATTGCCTTCCTTTCTAGTTAGAGCTGGAATACGTGCTCCCTGTATGGGGTACAATTTCCCAGCCTTCCAAAAATGCATAGGGCAAATTTCCCAACTATTCGTAAAAAGATTGAACGCAAGTAAAAAATGTTTGTTATTTTTCATTAACTTTTTATTGTGAACCAAATTTCAAGAACTAATATCGAATATGCTTAAGTATAATTTTTTTGTATTTTTTGCTAATTAATAAATAAACTTTGTTGACTTTCGTGTTCAGATTAATTAATTAAATCATTAATTTGAAGTGAGAAAAAAAATTTATATATCAAAAGTTTTCAATATATAGTTGGTGGCTTAAATAAGTTTAAAAGTAAAATAAAGCTATTTCAAGATAGAGGTTCATTGCTATTTGGATGAATACTAATCGTACAAGAGTGCTGGACAAATAATTCTAGATTATGTTTTTTGCGCAGTTCTTTTACTGTTTTACTTCACTTTCCTAAAAATAGATCTCAGAAATAACGAAAAAACGAAAGCTTTTAAACTCAAAAGAATATTCAAGGGGAAGATGAGATCTTTCGCGATTTTACCATTTTCTGCAGTCCAAAACTCAAAGTGCATTTTATTCTGGTATGCACCATACTTTATCTTCCACTATGAATAGTAACAATATATTTTTGGCTGGAAAAAACATTAAAGAAAGTAACTGATACTTGAAAGTAAATGTTTTAAAAATCGTTATTATACATTTGGTAATAATAGAATTGTTTTAAAATGTTGGTTTTAAGTATTTCAATTTCTGAAATTACGATTCTTAATTTTTAAAAAATGGTAAAATACTAAAAAATAATTTTTTTGTGTTATTAATGTATTTAGTAATTTATAGGGAAATTATATCGCCAGAGTGTTAAGTTTTTAAAGTAAATGTAGTTTCATTAAAATTTAAACTTTTTAACATAAGATTTTTAAAAAATTAAATTTTAAATGTAATAGTATAAATGATTAACTGTAGTGGTTATATATTTGTTATAATCTATAATTTGGTATGTGCTCGAATTAAAGTTTTTAAAAAGTTACTACAGATTTCTTACTATAAAATATTATACATTTTCCCCCCGCATTAAACTTAAAATAACATATTAGCATGACCTACTTCAGCAATGAGTTTTACAGAAAACCGTAACATATTTTATACTTTTAAATGTATCAAATTAATGATAAATATTAGTTAATGTGACCTACTCAAGATTTTAAACAATTTGTGATTATTTTATAAGAATACGGATTGAGTTTCAAATCGGATAAAGAAATATCAAAATCATTATTTTAAAATTTGATTACTGTTTTAAATAAACATAAGGTTATAATTATTTGAGAATTTCTAAAGATATTCAAATATTAAAATTCATTATTTTGAACTAGTTTTCAAAGTAAAACGACAACGCCATTTCATGCTCCAAAAATATTTTAAGAAATATTTTTAAAAAGAACTTTAAGTTGCATACTTCTTGTTTATAATGAAACATCTTTGGAAATGAAAATCTACTAAGTATGAATTTTTAAGTGACTGGAGAATAAAAATCTTTTCGACATTATAATAGTTAGTTCTTCCATTGATAATGAAGGTAGTCTACTTTATAATTCATTATGGTGAAAACGTTATAATATGGCGAAATGTTGGTGTAAACGTTACAAAGTAAGTAGGATTGTAAAATACTGCATTTAATTTGACTTTTGATGTACAGTTTGCGTTTTGAAGGCATGTCTAAATAGTTTCATTTGTGTTATTTATTTTCCTAGTTAAAAATGTAGTTTTATGCTTTAGTGAACTTATTCCAGTAGTTATGGTTATTTAAAATTTAACTTAATAGTTTTCGGATAGATATTTTACATGTAAATCCAGAAAAATAAACTTGCTTAACGGATAATTTATAATATAAAGGGTGCAGTTGCAAAACTCACATTCTCTTAAGTGTAACTAAAATATAGGGGCCGGCCCCTTCATTGGCGACTTTTGATAATATAAAATTCAATTGGACAGCATCGCGAATGAAAGAGCCTGCTCCTATATCTTAGTTGCGCTTGGAGAATTTGAGTTTTGAAACAGCACGCTTCGTTTGTTTTGATACTTCAATAGGGTTACATCATGTTCTAGAAATGCAGATCAGGTTACAATGTAAAGAATTTCATTTTGCTTAAAAATCATTTTTGCAATAGGTAATATTGTATTAAATACGTAATAAAATGTTTAAATAATTAGTACTATCTCAATACCTTTACTTCTAATACAACGCAAAGATAATAAATTTTCCAATTAGGAGGTATGTTATAAAAATTTAGGTTGAGAGAAACACGAAAAATTTATTGAAATTTCTCAATTAGTTTTTTCGAATTTGTTCTGAAAATGTTAAACTTGATGCCCTAAATGTAATTACTGTACATAAATGGTTGAATATTTTAAAATACACTTCAATAATTTTAACCAGCGAACACTAGAGTTGAATCATGCGGGATTAACGGCACAGCAAAAGAAGTAAAAATTTCATGAAAAAGTCTTTATACCCGATTTTTTGTAAATTCATAAAATCTTTTATATTATATTTATAGGGTAATACAATGCATCATTTCAAAGTAAACTTTATTAGTTTTAATCCAATATAAAATTTTCAAAATGTCAAAATTCTTGATCTATTTAAAATTTTAAAATGTGTAACAGATAAAAAAAATCATTATGAAATACATTAGTGTTGCATATCAAATTGAAAATCCATAAAACTATCTTTCAAATAAACAAAACTTTTGATACTCTGTAAGCATCTTTGGAATTATTTTTTAAAAAATAATGTTACACAAAAGTTGTTTGAGTTCAAAGTGATCCAGATGATAATAACTTAATTCAAATTTATTAAAAAAAAGTTTTTGTGTAATAAACCGTCTTTTTTATTTTACAAATTTTACCCTTATTCTTTGTAATAAAAAAATAACCAAATGATTTTATAAGTTTATTCATTCCTTTTAAGAATAGTTGGCAAATTTGTCACATCGATTCTTTCCCCTTTTTTTGAAAATGCCGCATATACCGCTTACAGGGTAAGTTTTCTACCTCAACGTGCTTGCGCTTTACCAATTGCTGCCAAAACGTATCTTTATATTTTGGAAAAGAAATAATGCTAGTTTGTAGCTAAGAGTGTAAGGAAGACAATGGTATCACGTTTTCTTCTATATATATATGCTAGTAAAAAACATACAAATAAAAAGTTACGGAAACTTAGAGCCGATTTCCCCTACTTTTTTTTTACATTTCTGCATACTTTTCGACAAGTATTTGAAAAAAATGTTATTTTTTTGTAAATAAGTTGCGTCTATGACAGTTTAATTGAGAACTGAGCAGTAGACACTTCTATATACTGCTAAATTATCAACTACAAACCCTTTATCAAACATTTTGTTTTCATTACTTTTTTTGTCTGTGATTATTTTAAATTAGGCAAATTTCAAAGCAATTCAAAATAAATGCAGGTTAGTAAAAATTTAATAAGCGTTTTTATACAAATACGCATAGATATTTGAATTTAAATGAATATGACATTAAGGGTTGTTCACCGAAAAAAAAACTGTATCTAAAAAAATGTGTTAGTTGCAGTATTAATGTAGATAAAATTATATATACACATCTACTTAACAATTAAAATTTATAAAAAAAAAATTTTGGAACTTCACGTAGAATAACATACATAAAATTTTTAAACCTCTAGAAGTAATCAGATGTATGGGTACAATCTTGATTTAACTGCATGAAATATTAATTTTCATTAATACATTATGTATTTACAAAAACCAAAAATTACGTTTCAGATATAAAAGTATGATTCTCCAGAGGGTTAAGCAAAAATTTTGCTAATTTTATCTGAAAGAATTTTTTCCAGCAAATGAAGTAAGATAGCAAGGATTCACAAAGTTTAAATTAAACAGAAATTAAAAGGAAAAAATGCCTCAGAACTGTTTTAGAAAGATTTCTAACAAACTTTAATTTAAAACTTTAAAATGAGCTGTCTTAGTTTGCAAAACACATTTTTGAAGCAGCAAAGAAAATGCTTTAATCACGCAAGTTGTTATTCTAGCTTATTATATTATAGTTTAAGCTGTAAAATATAGAATTCGGTACAATTATAAAGTTTTCTTCTTTAAGTACATTAAGATTTTACATAAAATAAATTAGGGTCGTATTCATCCGTATTGATATTTTTTGTTCCTTTTATATTCAACATACCAATTTTATGCAACTTATAATAAAAAAAATTGACGCATGTTAAGTTGTAAAATTTGAAATTGATAAACCAATTTAAAAATGAATGGAATCAAAATAACAAGTTTATAAGATCTTAAATTTAAATTTGTATGCAAAAATTAGTAAACTTTATATAAAACACACACACAAAACTTTTAAAGGGTATTTTTAAGATGCAATTGGTACAAAAATTAACTATATCTAATTTAAAAGTATTCTAATTAAAATTTAATTTTTATCACACTTATATTTCATATGTATATAAATATGTATTTCAATTATAATATGTATTTCAATTATAAATATATACAATATTCTTTTAATTTTGTAATTAACTTGAGTAAATTAATAAATAAAGTATATTTTAACTGAAAAACTATTAGCAATTATGAAAATGTTGATAATGAACTGTTTAAAAGTAGAAGATTATTTTCTTTCCTTTTTTTTTAATATTGGAACAGTTTTCCTTGCAAAAAATTACTTTGTAAGAATTTAATCCCTTAAACTGAAGGGGTAAGATAAAAAAAAACTTTTTTTAGTTACATTCTACTTGCGGTTTTTCTTCTTCTAAAAAGTTGTTTTTCTTAAAGATACAATTTTTTAAGCGTATTATTAATTTAAAACACAGTGTTGATGCATTTAGCTTTTTTTATTAAAAGTAATTATAGATAAGTACTAGGAATATTTTCTAACTCAATATATAATAAGTGAGCAATTTATTTATTTTTAATAAAATAAAATACCATTGTCTTCCTCACATCTAAAGGAGGTTATCTAAAGTATTGCTTAAAATTGCAAAAAAAAATCATATCGCTTGAACTAAAGTTTGGTGAGATTGCCTCTCTTTTTTCTTAGCCAGCCAATTCACTTCACAGTTCTGGGTGCAACATGACATATTAATATTTGACAGTGCAATTATTCACGATCTATCGGGAATATTTAAGTTCTTGGATGCTTTTACGCTACTAAATGCCTTCTTGACAGTTGTTAGAGAAACATATATCGTTTCGGAATGTTACGATTTCTGTCAGCGTACTTTTTAATTCTGTGTAGACAATTTTTTATCGGAAACAAAACTTTTTACATTCAGAACTTAATGTATGATTATAATAATGGGTCATACATTAAAAAATTAATACATTTTTGGAATGTTATACAGGTTGGTGCTCGTTTATATACAAGGCATTATTGGAATTCTTGCCCCGTGAAATTTTGGAAATCTTTGACTTAATCTTTAAAAACTAAATCTTTAAGTCTAAATCTTTAAAATCTTTTGACTTAAGTAGTGCCTTGACGATTAGAGGTTTAATTTATTTTGAAAATAAATGCATATTTAATTAGAGTGATTAACCACTGTGACGATTTACTTGCGAATTCAGACATCTTTGGTAGCGTTATAAATAATTTATTAGTTTTTAAAGTATATTTACAAGAGCGTTTAGAAAATCAACCTCCATTTTCTTTTTCTTTTTTACAACAACATTGCCACACATAGTTTCATAAATTCTGCAGTCACGTTCTTTAAAGTCTGTTTTTTAAATCCTTACACCACCTTTTTTATGCAATGATAAAATTATAAATTAAATGAAACTACGTTTAATGTAAATTTGAATGTAAGCATAAGAAAATACTCAACTTTGAAAAAATCATAAAAACAGCTCTAACGTAAATATTAAAACACCAAGTGTACAAAAACTATTGTGACTGACATAAGCCGTGTTGATTCATAAACCAAAATTACACTTCATAATCGAAGTTTTTGATGATCATGCAAATGAAACTTTAACAAATTTTAAATTGTATTTTTTAAAAAATATTGTGTTCATTATTTTTGGTTTGATTGATAATATTATTTTTATTAAAATTTGTGGAAAATGCCACTTTTATGATGGTGCTCTATAACACCTGAATATACGTATAATACAACACCTTTCAAAGATAGTGCGTTTATTAAATAATATGAATTGTACAGATGTAAGTTAACTCGAATAAAATTGTTTGGGGTTTCAGATAACCATTTCTTTCTAAAAATTTGTTTAAAAATATCTGAACTATGATAATAACTTCTACCGAAACATTTGGACAACTGTTTTATGTGTTTTCAAATTATCCACTGCTATTAAATATTTTAGTAATTCTTAGTATGGTTTTTCCAAGTGATGTATGAATTTTAAAAGCTGCATAAAATTTTGGTACATTATCATACGGTACCCTACTCAAATAAAATTATCTATTGTAAAGTTATTTCGATGCTTATAAGCTATATTTTAATCTAAAAACTATGTGCAAGTTAATGTAAAATTAAAGAATAAAAACAGTTAGATAGATATAACAAATGAAATTTTAGTAAATAATTAGGAGTTTTTCATTTTTTCATTTTATACAATTTGTTTTTATACATAATGTATGTACTCTTTTGGTTAACTCAAGCAATTTATGTAACATAAAAGGGTTAATTCAACCTTAATATGAATATTTATATAAATAAGTTAAGCAGTCCAGAATCCCTTGTTAGCTAAGTTATTTTTTCTCTGATCAAATTCCCGCCATTTTGATTATTTTTCCTTTTCGAAAAGAAGAAATTATTCAATTATCGGAAAATGGTTGCGAAGCAAGCAATTTACTAGAATTCAGTCAAATATCACATTTTACTTATCAATGTTTTGACAACTTCCAAAGCAACACTAGACAATATTTTAAATGTAATTGCAGTTCCGTGTTACATAAAAATATTTATTAATTACGAAAAGCTATCTTTCCGTCATGTCAAATAACATACGTAGCACAACATAAATCTCTTCAATCTAACTAACTGATAAAAACCCATTTAATTAACTCATTTGCCATTTATATTTAATTTAATTTTAACTTAAATTAAACGGAAAATTGAAGTTTGAATTTTTCATGAAGCTGATTGTATTTTGAAAATTTTATCAATGGTAACTTGTTCATTTTGGGATGTTTGTGCGTTATATTTCGGAGATAATTACTTTTAAAAAAATCATGACATTAAAAAAAATTGTTTAAAAGTTTAATTAAATAAATTGTAGATTTATCAGAAAAGTTATTCGAAATCGTCTAAATTCATCAGTTCTTATTAATAGTTTATGCTTTTAAGAAGTAGTTTAAAATGTATGAAGAAACTAAAATCTAAATTTTGATATTTTGTTTAAGGTTAAATTAGTTGCGATTTTGTTCGTAAATCAATTAGTGATTAAAACTATGTAAAATTTATAGTAATACTTAAAAAATGCACAATCTTGTGTTACATGTATCAATTTGTAACATAGTAACTTCTTAGAATGCATTAGAAATTTAAGATTTCCAATTTCTCAAAAAAAGCACACACATAGATAAGTATATTGAATATTTAAAAATATATAATTAAACTTACATTAGAAGATTCATGAAGTAAACAACATAGATTATTGGCACAAATTGTTTATTAGTACAAATTTACATGTTTCGGTGGGAACTCAAGACGCCCACCTTCATCAGAATGGTACGCAACACAAACTAACAAAGCGTCTTATTGAGTTCCCACGGCAACATGTAAATTTGTACTATTAAACTATTTGCGCCAATAATCTAAGTTGTTTTCTTCATGAAACTAGACATAACTATCAAGTTTTATTAAATTATAAAAAAAAAATTAATAAAAGCTTGATACAACTTTAAATAAATTCTTACTTAACTTTTAAAGTTTTATTTATTTTAAATAACATAAAAAAGAAGAAATTTTGAAATACTCTACAAATATTATTGAAATTGGTTTTGTTAGGTAAACACAAAAATAAATTGTTTACAGTTTTTTAATATAATTATAGTCGATGAAATAAAACAATACATTTCAGTTGTAGCTTTTATTTATTTTTCATTCTGATTTTACTTTATATTCAAAAAGTATTTAAAAGTTTCATTTTATTGAAAAACACTGAGGAAGAGTTTGGATAAAATTTTATGGTAGATGTTTTCTAATTTAATAATGAAACTATCTCAAATAATGGTGCAATGAGAAATAAAGATTATTTAATTGATAATTATTTGATTGATAATTTAAGAAAGTGCGGGAAAATATGCGCTCTAAGTAATGGAACTTGGAAAATATACATCATTCCAAGAAATTTTTTACACGGTTTTACGAGTCTTTTTTTTTTAAATTTGCAATGAAAAAATTATTCTTCATATTTTATAGTCTCTTATCTCATATTTTCCATTTCACTGTATGATACGATTTATTGTGATGTGAAATCAAAATCAATTATTGGAAAAATATTTATATGAAAGGAGCTATTGGAGATTTTTCTTTGAAAGTGGTGAAGTTATAATTTTGATGAGACGCACTGCACTGCCGAGCCATGAAGATGCGATTGTTGTCCTAGCCGAACGCAAAGCAAGAAAAGCTATTTTTCTTACAGAGTCTTGTAATCCAAACTGCATTGCTCGGAGACAGTACGTTTGTTGGAGGATTTTCTTAGAATTGGCGCTGCACTTTGAGTGTGGAATGGTTCCAAACTGTCTCCAACAGCATAACGGGAAACTCTAGTGCTACGTTACTCCAACCACTATTGGTGAATATTTTCACGAATGGCTGTAACATATCTTCCAACTGTCCGGCTAATATTGTCTGTAGTTTACTATGGCGTCGTCAAAGAAGACGTTGCTTGTTCATTAATATCTATAGATACTAATGTTGTATTAAAACTGCGCAGGAAAAAAGACCAGTAGATGAAATGTACATGGTGTGCCATCTTTTTGTTGTCGTCATTTTATCATGGTTAAAATTTACTAAGTCGTATAAGGTTCTCTATTCGTGAAGCCCTAAGCATTATATTCCAACGCAACAGTACCCGAGCCCATTGTGCAGTGCAGCTTCATCAGTACTTGTTAATCAAAACTAACCACTAACCAGAATATCTACCAATAGTCCATTGGCCATAGCTATGCTAATGCAATCAACCATTGCAAACCACCACTCATATAGCATACGATAAAAGCAGGCTTGTATTGCCTACTGATTTAATTGAGGGCTTGATTTTCGTGTCTTATAGAATCATAAACTGTTATCGATAAGTTTTATCGTTAATTACCATTCCTCGACTAACCTAAAACGAGCTATTCGGGGTCCCCGTGGCCGAAGGCCATAATCGACCGGTTTCTCACCGAGAAGGTTCCCATTTCATATCCATACTATTAACGTATTTGTGCTGGAAAATTTTCCTAAAAAATCACGTAGATCCCCTAGTACAGTGGAACAGACGAGCTCGTTAAATCTGTGGAATTCGAAGTTCCGACGGCGGCGTTAGCGTCCGATGTTGCTCGAAGTTCTGTTGGATGCCATCTCAGGTGTCGACTTCATCACGTGACCGCAATTATAAATTACGAAGCGTATTTGGCTGTGTTAAAGCTCCTTGGTGGGTAGAAATAGACAACGTTTATCTTAACCTAACCTCACAAGCGAATCTGACCTCCTCTTTTCTCGATAGTGAGAAGAAAGAAAAAGAGTCGACGTTAGCATTACTTCCTTCATGCATTTCTGAAATTTTTTTGTTTTGTTTTGTAAACAACCCTTTAAAAAAAATTAAAGGATTTTGTTTAAAAAATTATAGAATTGGCTTATTACAGGTAACGTAGTTCCTCCCTTCTTTTATGTCAGCATTTCCTTAGATCGGTGATCCGATTAGTACTCTGTTCCCATGTGACATTGATTTGCCAATCGAATTTCGAGGAAAAATTTATTCTTATTCGATATTTTTTTTACCACTCAAGACCTTGCTCATATTTATGAGAAAACATTCTCTTCTTAAAAAATAAATTTTAAAGAATTACTGAACTAAAAAAAATATAATATTTTATTAAAATTAAAAAAAATAATATTTTGGAACTAACTTTAAATATTCTAATATTATATAAGTTTTCTTTAGTATTAATAAAAATACTCACACACATAAAAAAATTTCACTTTTAATATTTATCAAATGTTAAAGTTCATTTTGATAGCTGCTTATAACAATTTCAAAATAAAAACTTTCAAAGTATTCAGAAAAATAAAATGTAACTTTTTAAAATATCATTTATTGCTTTATATTTTAAAATGATAGCTTTTCTTAAATTGAAAACTAGATTTGTCATTTTAAAAATTTCGAAAAAAAATTAACAGCAAAATTAGCACCAAAAAGATTTATTTCCATTGCTAAAGTGTAATATTAGTAGCTTTTATTAAATGAAGAATATGAAATTGTTTGGAAATTCATGTATTAAAAAAATTATGTGATTGTGATATGTTTAAAAAACAATTTTAGACAATGCAAGCATTTTTCCCCTTTGAGGGACATGGAGCAATAAAAAAGCTTAGGAAAGTTTTCCAGAAACAAATTTAACATTTAAAAATTTATTAGATTTGTGATTTTATTAAATTTTGCAATTTAAAGTATTCGGAAAGGTTTTAAAAAACACGGAGGGTTTCTTAGTAAGCATAGCTTTATAAATGTAATTAATTAATTGGAAATTTTAAATGTCAGGCAGTGAAAACAAATTTACATATTTTCCAGTGTGTTCTACCCTTAAAAGAAGATTAGAATTACTGAAGTAAAATCCAAATGTGCAACTAGAAGACAAAGTTAGTAATAATTAAATTGAGAAAAGCATGCATTCAATTATTGTTTTAAATCACTAATTCACTAATATAGTAGTTTTTAAATGGATTAAACAAAAATTCTTACTTTGACAAAGTGCCTAAAGCATATTTAAACGAAATGATAACATAACTATGCCTAAAGTGTAAATAATACCATTTTACATACCATTGTAAACATTTATAAATACAATAAATATTCATAAAGACTTAAATTCCTTTTTTTAATGATTTTCAATTCCATTAAGGGGATACGGTACCCAAAAATTGGTCAAAATATCGATTTTTCAGTTTTTACTTCTTATTATTCACATTAACTTTTTGAACATCTACTGAAAGTTTCATAATGATATCTTTTGTAGAGTTATTAAATATTTTCTGGAGTCATTCCCATAAGTTTGAATACGTATTTCGTCTGCTTTCAACCTCTTTTTCTCTGCTTCGCGTTTTTCAATTTTTGGGTTTAATAAATCCCTAAGGCTTTTTTTGCTAAATAAGTTAGAATTTTGAAATTTTTAAACTGTGTTCTTATATAACTGGTGCACAAAATTGAGCCTGAAATAAGGTCTACTATATATATAGATGTTTTTTAAAAAAATGTTGAATTCAATAATTTGTATTTTTTTTTTAGATTTTCAGTATAAATGCACGTTACTTTTTAACTGTAGCTTGCATTTCAAATACATGCACAGTTCTTTAACAAATAGTACTAAAAACAAACTAAAAAAGTTTGGTGGAGTTATTCTCAAAATTGAAAGAGGAGTAGCGTTTTAAAAAAGTTCAAAATTTCGACTTTTTTTTTAAATGAAAAACTACTTGTAAATATTTGTTTTTATTGCTAAAAATGTGTATCTAGAGTGAACATTATATAAAACCACTATAATTTACAAGTTTATGTTATTATTTCTAAAATGGTTTGGGTACCGTATCCCCTTAATTTAATTTATATGAAAAATTCAAAATAAAAGAAGTGACGTAAGATTGTATCCAATATCCAGGCGTTTCACCAGCGTAGCAACAAATAATATTTTTTAAATGCACTTAATTTATCAAAGAAGAGTATATTACTACGAAAATTCAAATCTCATACATTAAACACTTCTTAAATCAAGTCTCTACGCCTACATGCAACGAAATCCCCAGTAACACCATTAAACAATCATGAGAGCTGATGATCAAAGCAATTGTTGGAAAAGAATATGTACATATTTTTGGGTATTCTAGAATCGTTTGAAAAATGTAATAAATAAGAATAAAAACATTCCAGAATAAATTTAAAGAACAATTTTCCGGTGTTATTTCCTTTGCCTTTGCACTTAATAATTGTCACTTTTAGCCGAGAACATCTCAGATAATCTAATTTTATTTTCTCTTGAGCAGGAGGCTTTCAACTCAACACCTTTTAAAGCGAGATTTCGAATTATTTTTCGAATATGGCTTCACTCTAGCTTTAAATGAGATGGTTTATAAGATACAAGTAAGCTGTAAGTAGTGAATAGACGAAGTATTTTTATTAAAAATAAGGGAAACTTAAAGAAATTTTTTGAAGGGAAAAAGGATTATAGTATAATTTTTATGATTATTTCATTCAAAAGTCGTATTTGCAAGCGGCATGGTGTAAAATGGGGTAATAAGGAAACTTTTAAACGTTTCATTTAGAATTTAATATTTAACATTGTGAAGAATTTTTTTAAGAACTATGCATTTGAGTTTTTATTTACCAAACCAATTTAATCTTATTAAAGTGGATTTGTTTGTATAAATATATATTTTTAATTGCGCTCGTTTTATTTTGCATTTAATTTCATTCCGTACTGACAATATATTTTGACCACTAACTTTACTAAGAAATGGAATCCAAATAGCTTTTGAATGATGATAGTAGAACTTGAAACAAACAAAACTTTTATTGGAATCCGTTTGGGATTCTTATAAACACATTTATGCCATGAGACCTTCTCATAACAGTTCCCCAAGTAGGCACTCAAACTAACTAAAACAAATTATTAAGTATATTTGACTACTTTCTACTGCTTTAGTTTCGATGAAGATTAAAAAAAAGCTCTGTCAGAAATTAAGCTTCTACGTCTTCTATCTATTTTGGGGTCACAGCCTATACTATTGACTCTGGATGCTTCTCACGTTTGCTATTAGCAGAGCTTTTGTTTAATTTTTTTCATTCCTGCCTTAACATTAAACAAATGTTTTCTCCAAACTTTTCCATTATGAAATATTGCATTGGACTTCTCGGCCATATTCTTCGTTATAAATACTTTTAAGCAATATTTAATTAATTTTGCAATTTTTGGCATTATTCCAATCAAACAAACGCTATCTTTAAGACGTTTAGAAATAAAAATAAGAAACTTTTTGAAGAGGGAACAGCAATCAAACGATTTAGATTCATAAAATTCTTATTTCATGATTTATGATTCTTAACACCAAGATAATTATTTTTTCAAGAAAGTAGAACCAATTTAGCAGAAGTTTTACTTTAACTTTAAGAAGTTTAAATTTGGAAAATGTCAAATATTTACGTGAAACATATTTTTCGCAAGTAATTGATATTAATATAATATAATTTATACTTTGTTGCGTACTTAATGGCTGTAAAAAAGAATTTATGTATCAATTTATAACTGTTATAAGTCTCGTATAGATTTCTTTTCTTTTTAAATAAAGGAACAAATCAGACATGCTTGTTTAGTTATTGTCCAAAGAAATATTTCCATTAAAAATGTTGGTAATTATTTTTATGTAAGTATTGTAGAGAAAATTAACAGTTTCTTTCTCCGACATTTCATATTTTTACCACCTTAATTAAATACAGTGAAAGACGGTTTAAAAGGGCTGTGGAACCTCTACACTAGGTTTCCCCAAACTTGCATAAACTCTTTTCTGAAACCATGCATATTCTCAAAAATGAAACACCTAGCAATTAATTTTTAAGTATGACCATGTTTCAAAATGAGTTGAAATTGATCTAATGTGCTCATTTTTGTTTATGTTCTTGTTTGAAAAATGAGTATTCCGTATTTTAAAATTAAGCGGGTAGTGAGTGGTATACGAACCTTCGCCTTTCGGAGAAGATTGGAACTCTAGCCTAATACTGTAACCATTAGGCCAACTACTCTGGTGAAATTGAGTACATTCAACGCATATTAATAGTTTAGTTTGAAACTGCTTATATCTGGTATTTAAGATTTGAATGCAGTGGGCCGTCATATTTGAAACAAAATGTTTAATTTCAAAATTAAGACATAGATTTACACAGATTTGAAAATGTCATTTTTCTGTATACAGAGAAACAGACTACCTAAGAAAATAATATTACCGGAGTGTTTTCTGCAATTTCTTCAGAATTCCTGCTTTCTATTAACTATTCTTCCGTAATAAATTGATGCACACATATTCTTGATAGATGGTTCGCTTATCAAGAATATATTGTACATTATATAGTTCGCTTCGATTATCTTAAACTTGAAGACAGTCCATATTTCCCCCCAACATTGACCTTTAAAAATACTACTTAAGCTTATTATGTATAACAAATTGTGTGTCTATAGCAATATAAATTCACTATCGACCTTTTAAAACCATAAAATCAGTTTTGTGCTAAAAATTAATATTAACCAAGTTATATACAACATGAATCAAAACCTCGGTCCTACCCACATCCCTATGGGGGACAGACCCTTTACTATGAATACATTACCAACTGAACGACAATTTCCCCGTTGTCCGAGCAATTGCACCTCTTAACTCCATTAATCCGAACATCACACGTCTTCGAAGTCAGAACCCCGAACCCGGCAGTGGATTATTCAAACGCTTCAGCAGCGCTTGAATCCTCCCGATTGTTAATACAGAAGATGAAATAACCTGCGACGATTCAGTTTAGAACTATAGCTTGAAGCACAGGGAAATAGTGACGCTTTGAGTGAGGGCGAGCAGTCATCTTTAAACTTGATTTCATTCGAATACATTTCGGACAGACAGATTGAGTACAAGACCGAGAATATTCACGTACGAAAAGGGTTGATGTGCGTATAAATAGTTTGAAATGTAATTCAGATTACGAATTTCTGTTTCACATTTCCATATTTATCTTTTGTAATGTTGGATATTTTTTTATGGGAATGTTTTGTCTTAAACTTAAATCGAAATATAATTGGAAATTCGGAGTCATCCCAAATGTAACTTTGTGTGCGGAGATCTGTCAAAATAATTTTATTTACTTTAATGAAACTTAGGATGTCATTACTAGACCCAATCATTAACAATTTGGGTGAAAATGAAATTTTAAATTTGAGTTAAATGTGTGATTGTTTTTCGACGCATTATTTTGTTTGAACCGAGAACTGAGGTTGTGGAAGAATATTAAATGATTATTAATCTTTTTGAAAAAATTATTTTAAAAAAATTAATTCAATCAATAATATATACTTTTAAGGCATAATAAGTAAGGGTTAGTGAAAATGAAGAGCTACTAAATTTGCAAAGGGTTTGTTCTGTACGTAGATTCACATAAAATTATTCCTGTCTGTTTACAAAATAAATTACTTTTATGTCTATCTCGACACTTAAAAACGAATACACGACGCGTGTCCTAAGTTTATATTTTCTTACCTGCAACCGTGACCATACATATACGCTCTTGCTCGATTCCAATTAATAACTAACGATCATATAAGAATCAATGAGCTTTATTACATTTTTTTATGTACTCACACATTCACTTTTGCTTCAGTGGCATATATCTTGTTGAACAAAGAAGGTATCTACTTAATTGAAAGTGCACGCACATTGAATAGAAGATATTCAATGTTCGTGCACTTGAATAGTTGAGGAGTTTTGTTTATTCACTTTATTGGAGAAGAACTTCCGTATCGCATACAATATTGATGTTTTATAATTGGATCGTGCTAATATTTCGAAAGAAAAGTCTGGTGTTGTTAATCGTGTGCCGGAGTTAAGATTATCATTATTAAAAACTGCCGAAATCATATATTGAAAGAATTTTTTTGCACTAAATGGTACTCATGTGATTGTTTCTGTATCTGTGTACAAATTACGAATGCAAAAATCTTTGACTAGCAAGAGTACATAGCCTTTTTGGTTATCTATTCGTCGAATATCTAAATTCTTTTGCACATTGGTAGTTTCCTCAGAATAGGATCCATTGGGAAAAACAGTTCCGATTATTAACTATATTATAAAAAAAATTCACCCGATTAAAGTATAGTGTTTGAATTGGAGCTCATGATCTCATGTGCTATTTGCTTTAAAACCTCGGTGTGCCCTGGTTAAAATTAATTTAAACAACTGCATTATATTCCAATTTCACTTTTAACCATCTGAGAGACACAGATGCATATACCGAGAAAGAAAGTTTACTCTTCAGCCAATTTGCTTATTCCTCTTTCATTTCTAGTATAGCCATTCTAGTATAGTCTTTCATAGCCATTAGAAATAGTCATTAAAAAGGTGTTCAGTTCCCCAAACTTAATGCATAAATTTTAAAATTCCATCTTCTGTGAAATCATTGCCCTTGATAAATTATCTCATTTTCACTAGGTATGAGAATCATCTGGTTATTTAACTATTAATTTTCGAAATTTTGAAATGTTCCAAAATATTCTACAGATGGCGGCACTATTTTTAAACTTTGTCACTTAAATAACTAAAAATAACCAAAATATTTATTTTCAAATTCCGTTAATTTTGCTATTATATAGATTATCAGGCCTTGTGAAAAAAAATTGCATAGCAAGCAATAGTTCCATAGCAGTTTGGGTTTCAATGCCAATACATTAGCTTTATGAGACATTCCTCTTTTCTACTTCTACTACGAATGGCGTTCTGATTCCCTCTCTTGTAGCAAAACATAGCAATCTTAAACCTTTCAAATAAGTTTTAGAAAAATGTCAAGTTCTTTTTAATTAAATTATACAATTCTAGTCAAAATATTAGGAAATTAGAAAAGTTATGCACAAAAACTTTTCTTAAGAAAGAAGTTATTCGGAAGTAAAAATAATTTAATAAAAATATGCTAGTTTTAAGAGATGAAAAACTTATATTAATCGTCTTTGTTGTTAGGTTTCTCTTTCAATACATTCACTATTGTATTTATTGTGTCTTTATTTTAATATCTCATCATTTTTTATGATGTAACTCCTAATTGAAAATTCTTACACGAACTTTTATAAATTAAAAAAAATGTCAATTTTTGAAGAACGACAAATGTTTATTTTTTGGAGTACACATTTGATATAATTACTTATTATTAATGAATCAGAAAAAATAGTATAAAATTTTTCACTTTAGAGGTATACATGCGTAGTTATTGTATTAGGTAGGTAAAAAAAAACATCATATCAATTAGGCTACCGATTCTCTAGACCAGGGGTTCCCAACCTTTTTTCACCTGCGTACCACTTGACTTTTTGAGAAATTTTGGCGTACCACCAGACCTAAATATTTAAATAAGCGTATAATATTTACTCTTCTAAAACTGTTCAAACGCTTTTTAATTAAATTCCAGAGAAAACTTCATATTCAATGGTTATATACATGTTTATTTATAACATACTTATAATAAAGGAGAAATAAAAAGTTAAAAATGGTATTAATTTGCAGTGTTATTACCCATAGGTCTAAAAACATAAAAATAAAAAATTAGTACAAACTCAGCAAAAAATTAATCATCAGATAAAATATACTTTTATAGTCTTTAGTGAAAAATTTGTTGTTGTTTGCCTGTGATTAAAATATTAACATTAGAAGTAATGGAACTTATCCTCACTCTTAAATCCTCTTCAACCCTTACAATGCTTCGATGTGTATTTTTTATGTGCAAGAGTTCAAAAAGTCCACTCTCACACAAAGTAACCCGTAACAAATGAATCCCGTAACATGACAATAGTAGTATCATGTGCTCACATCGCTCACGGTCACGCGTACACCTAAAATTCCTGCGTACACCAGTGGTACGCGTACACCGTTGGAACCCTGCTCTAGACGCATTTAATTCATAACAAGCATCTAACACGCTCTCAATGTCATGTAATTGTGAACACGTTTTTGGAGAAAAAAAAGTTTGCAATCTGTAGACGAGTTTCAAGAAAATTTTTAACCCTGTAAAGTAAACAAAACAGTTTTAAACCGTAAATTTAGTAAAGGTGACTTTTTTACAATATAGTGTCAGTATATATGTGTTTTTTAACGTATGCAGATAAAATTGATGGTCTATAAATTTTAAAATTTATGCATTCAGTTTGTTAAAATTGATGACTTACAATGCTGACATATAAATGGTTTTAATTGTTAGGAAAATAAGAGTATAACTAAAGTAAATGTAGGCCAGTTTGCTTGCTAAGGTTAGTCGTTATTGCATGTGCATTGGTCTTTTAACTATTAATCCCCACATTGAGTATTTTAAAATCTTTAAAAAAAATCGAATTCGGAGAAACACAGCTAACATATAAATGTACAATATATTAAGTACATAAAAAAATGGAAGTCAAATGCATCAGAATTTCCATAAAACATGGAATTTTTTTGCACATTTTTTTTTATCAAGATTCATCATATGAACCATTCTACATCTACAAACAAAAGCCCTCCCCCAAACACGTATTCTTACAATATTTCTACAATGACGATCTATCAATATCTCACACCAAAATGTAAATGAAGTTCCACTCGAGAGGAGGGATTAGACCTTCCACACTGACAAAAGGTGAATATATTGTGTGTGTGCTTTGATAATCATGTTGTGTAAACTAGGTAAGTTTAAATTTGTTGAGAAAACAGTTTGGTTTCGTGGGTACGAGGTAGCATATCTGTGTCAATGTGGAAGAGAAATTAATAGCTGTTGTTAGGTTGATGATTATGTCTTATAAGCTTTGTTTTCATTTTAATAATTCGATAATTCATAGTACATATGTTTTCATTTTGTGTATTTTTCAAATACATAAAATTTTATAAATGGTTCTGTGAGTTTTATTTGCTTTTGATCGATGTATTCCAACTCACCGAACTAGTTATAAAACAAACCTGCAGAAAAACTCTTTGATTTTTAATAATAAGCTGTCTAAAATCTCAAAAATATAAATAAAAAAGATTATTTTAAAGATACTTCTATTAACGTGATTACTGGTCTCTGCAAAAAAGGCTTCGAAATAGGTTTTTCATTTGTTATATTTTTTACATATACTGCCCAAAAAATTTTTAATAAACTCAGGAGACGCTTTAATTAAACTATAATTTATAAAATTCTATAAATCATTTGTTCTTAACAAGTTTAATTTTAAATAATAAATTGTTTAAAAAAATCTAATGTAATTTACCCTACATTTTTTCGATGTATGACGAAGGAAGAGGTCTGTAAATAAATAATTCTAGTAAATAACTTTTCATTTATTTTTCTCTTTTCTATACATTTGACTGTCGACGTGATACTATTCCCAACATCTATTCCCAACACGCCATTCACATTTCAAAGTTTGCTACTTTAACCAAATTTAACCTTTTTCTCTAAATCTTCTTCAACTTATCTGTTTCTCCAGTTCATCGAAACCTCCACGCGCAATCACATTCTGTACCTTTAATAGAACAAGACAACTGTGTACAATTTTAAGAACTTGCTTCTCATGTCACATTCGTTCCCTTTTGAGACGAGGTCTCACAATCTCCACACAAGGAAAGGTATTATTTTTGCAAGACACTTTCACTTTGGAAGAAAGCATTCTCAACAACAAACGGTAACTCAAAGATAACTCTGTTTGTCAGTAAGAAATACGAAGAAGTGTCCTTGCATATATTTATAAGGGTTTTTTTACACGTGGAGTAGACGCTGGTAGTGTTTCATGATGGGGAAGAATAGATAGCAACGTTCTTTTGGACATAAGTTCTGTGACTCCTGGAACTGAAGGTTATTGTATTCCCTTAATATTACTATTTTGACCCAAATTGAGGTACACCCCAAAATTGAAATTTTATTTAAAGAAACCGTCGGTACTGCATGTCATATGATTATGTGGCACATAAAAGATGAGTATTCGTTTGGCTCGGGTTTCTCTCGGCAAAATTAAATTGCAGCCTTATTTAATAACCCCCCTAGATGGTGCCATAAAAAATGGCTCTGAGTTCTGGGGAATATGCCAGTCTTTAAATGGCTTAATCCTCCAAAAATAGCGGCCCCGTTTATATAAAAAAAAGTTAATTCGAAGATTAATTGAAATTCAAGTTATAAGGTTAGATAATTCTATAATCTGATATTGGATAGCATCCATGATATAAATTTTTTAAAAAAAAACTACTTATATGTATGGATAACAATGAAGATAATTTCTTTTTTTTTTTAATATTTTCGTTTACTGCACAACTCAATATTTAATAACAATAAATTGCGTCACTTCTGAACTTGACAGGTAGTTATAATATCTCTAATTTATTTATAACTCCTCTTCACTCCTAAGAAAAAATCCTTACTTATAGAAGTCAGTCTTCACAAACAGGAGTGTGCTTTTGAGTTAATATTAGTTAATATTTGTTTCTATAACAATAAATATTTATCTTATATATTGATGTATCATATATTTTAAATTTCATATGGAATATAAAAAAGTATGCGCCTATATCCATCATAATCTACTGTTTTTACGTTTGTTACTACACTATTAAGGTCAAAAACTGTTACTGTCAACAAATTCTGCAGTTTTGAAGTTTGGAATTTTTTTGAAATGTGACACATGCGATGTTAGAAAATTGTAGTTCTTTCAAATCATGTAAATAATCTCTTACTTGTAAATTAAACTATAACATAAAAGCCAGTTTTTTGGGTGAGTTAGAGTCAACATTGAAATTATCTGATAATCAAATTCATCAGACGAAGCAAAGAACCTAACTTGGATGTCATTAATTTCTAAGGAAATATCAATCATTGGGAGTTTAAAGAAGAATTAATTAACCATTATTTGGTCTCAGGAAAATGTAGATGTACGCTCAAATTTACAAATTTAATTTTCTTAACTCAGTTTTACAAAAAATACGTTCTCGTATATTCTACACATAATACAAATTACATTATTTTATATATTCTACTCATATTACAAATAACAGTAATAGAAGATACCAGTTTTCTTTGAATAGCCCAAATATTACAATCCAATTGACTTGGGTGGTGTGGAAAATTCATTTTTCCCATCGCAGAAAGGATATTTATGAGTTTGGAAGCCGTTGCTGGATTGAGTGCGGAGAGTTTACGTGGGGAAGGTTAGCGTAAAATTGGAAGGAAACGCAATGGAGCTGTTAGTACAAACGAAAGGATTCATTGCTTAACCATGATAACGCATTGGTTGGTCTTCGGTTTGATAAAATTGTAATTGATAGCCTTTAAGTCAAATAGATTTAAAAATAAAATTTATAATCTTTGAATATGGATATTAAAAATAAAAATATACAATAATTCGTGTTACTCTGAAATGGGAAACCCAATTTGTGAGGCTTTGAGGTTAAAGATCTAGATGTCCCAAGGGGGTACACTGTAAACAATTTCTGTTAATTTACAGAACATTTTGCAGATATTTTTAACATCACAGTGTTGTAATGTTTTCTTACTGCAAATTGATGTTTTCTTAACGTACGGAGTCACATGAACAACCTATTCCAACCGCCACAATAATCCTTCCAATAGTTTAAACAGAGAAGAGGAGTGAATTCAATCACTGCCAGTAAAAAACGTTTTAGCCGGTACCACACAATAAATTTTACATAATATGTAAATTCACAGCACAGGTTGATGGCAGCAGTGATGGTAAATTTAAGAGATTTTTATTGAAAAAAATGGTGGACAATACAATAACAGGTGCAGTACTATTATTGTATTGTCTATCATTTTTTTCAGGATAGAGAGGGTAATTTAATTATCATTTTTCAGAAACGGTTCCGTCGAGAAATATTTCGTAAAATTTATAGCCAATTACTCATAATGTTGGCTTATAATAATATAACCAGTAATAACAGAATTAATATTTTTTAACATACCTCCAAAAGAAAAAGTTCAAACAATACAAGTTCACGTTTACAAATTCGTTATTTGAAAGAACGTGTGGCAAACATCCAGACATACAAATATATAAATCTAATATTTACAAGAATAACAATTACAACTTTTTCAAATCAATGCAAGGCGTTTTGAAGAGTGGAATCTGTTTTGAAATGTAATACAATGAAGGTACTTTTTTGACGTGAATATCTTAAACCTCGCTTGAAATAAGAAGCCGGAAGCGTTCTTAAATCAATCCCCAATTTTAGACAATGTTTAAATAATGTTTAAATGACGATTTATATGAGGGTAAACGAGGAGAATGGAACTTACTTTTCTTGAAAGTATAAACTTTGTTATTGTAGAACACATAGAAAAAATGAAATAATGATTTTATGTTTTATTAATTAGTTATTTAGAATTGTATCTGTATTTAAAATCCAAAACACACGATTTCATTGCGCTCAAGTTTAAGTAAACTTACTTAGTAATATATTAGTTTGAAACGAAAATTGAGCTTTGATATACCGTTTCTACATTATCCAAGGATCCTAAGACACTTTAATGTTTTTAAAATCTTTTTAAAAAAACTTTCACTGCTTTACTGTAGTACTAAATAATACCAGGACAAAATGTGAACTGTTTTGGTGTTCACAGTACGGTATTTTCCATTCCCAACCGTCGAATACTTAAATAAACTATTTAACTTGGGGTAAAATATTGAGGACAGATTCAAATTCGTAAGATGACCCCTATAAGGGCCAAAGATAACTGCCATAGATTAAGGTTATCATTGATATTTATTATGGTAGTTATGCTATTATAACTACCATGCTGATGTTAACTACTAAACACAAATTTACTTAATTTGACAATCTCATTATATAAATTGAAATAATAGTGTAGGATGAGTCAAATACTATTTTGCAACTAGATATTATGATACGCTAATTCACTTTCCCGAGAGTATATTCTAGAGTTTGTGTTCTTTATTGCTTAAGCATAATTCGCGCAAATGTTTGTCTTTAGCCTGTTAACAGGAATTTCGTGAAAATAAGATATATTCTTTTGTCGTTTATTTCTTAAATGACTGGCAAGGGAGCAGTAAGAGACCAATTTTCTGGGGAAGAAATCGCAAGAAGATTTATACGAAGTTTGTTTATTGTTTTGCAAGATCCCGTGACCTGCAATAGGTAAAAGACGACAACCAAGTAGTTCTATACGGTAACTGACCCTGGGAACCACATTTCCGTAAGCTTTAAACTAACAATTTTTTTGTACAACAAGCTCTATTTATAAATCGACACACTAGAGGGATTAAGTTTTATTAAATTCATTTAGTTAATTCAATTACTAGTTATTAAATTATCCATAAATTAATTAAATCCAATTTATAATACATGTAATATGCAATTCAATGGATTTTGTTTTATCCAACGTGCAATTTGTGTTGTGTAACATTACTACACAAAATTGGTGGCAGCCTAGCTGCCTCCAGCTAAATTTTTTTAGTTTACTTTTAGTTGTGGTCAAATTAAATATTAAATATTAAGATGCATATAAATTAAATATTATTAAATAGTAAGTTTAGTTTGTTTTATCTCCTTTAAGCCCTTTATCAGAGCCCACTTTATTTAAGCCCTTTATTTAAGGTGTAACATTACTCCATAAATTTGGCGCCGTTACTCCAAATTTTTTCAGTATTATATAAATTTAAATGTAAAAGTGAAATGGAAGTGGAAGGTGCACAATACTCAAAACATATGAAATACCAATATTACTTTTCAAAACATAGTTTTATATACCTTAGGGTGATAAGGAACCAAATAATTTTTTAACAACATCGCGGTGAATACCTGCAAACGAAATCATTAGCAAGAAACCTGGAGATTCAAAGCATGATGTTTCAAAAATAAAATTCTCGACGTTGTTATTATACCAATTTTTTTGTAAAACAAGATCTACATAAAATTTGCTTGTTACACCAGAAACAAAAATAATCAGGATTTGCAAACTACTTGGGATTTGTAGTTTCTGGTAGGTACAGAAACAGGAATTAAATCCTTGAAAAAAAATTCGCGGATTTTACGATAGAGTTGTAAAACAGTTATACTCTCAGTAAGGTTACATCTTGGAAAGTCCCTGGTGACAGCACAGAATTAAAGTAAAACTTTTTATTTCCTCAATCCACGTTTTTATTTTTATTTCCTATTTTAAGATTGGTTCTTCCAGTTTAGTTTTTAGATACTCAAACTTGTAAAATATACGCTTTTTTGGTAAGCGTTTGAAGATCATTTCAGATTTGTGGGTCAATATTGTGAAATGTACCATTAACAAATGTGATGAGAAATTACTGATTTGACGACGAAATTGAATTATAATATCAATCATCTATTTAAACTTCAAAATGTAGCTAAAAACTATGCTATCCCTTCTTAAGCACATGTTTACGAAGAATGTGTACTATTATTTTGGTAACAAATATAAATTTTTCGAAGCGTTTACCGATCTGACTAATTTATAAGAATTGTAGAGCTTAGTGGAAGAACGTGCATAAAAAAAGTGAATACGAGAAAATTAGCTTCAAAGTTTTTCGTTTGCACTTAAATCCGTTAAAAACGGTATAAACGGTAAAAAAATAAACTTAACCTTAAGTTTCTACAAAAGGAGAAGATTATTATTTTCAAAGGATGGAATAATATGTTCATTGACACAAAAATCTCTTGGAAAGAGATTAATTTTTTCAAAAATGTCACTTAGCACGTTCCTCCACTAAGCTCTTCAATTGTATTCTTATTTATTTTTCTCGTATTGTTAAACTGTAAATCAAGTTGGCATCTTTACGTCCACGAAAAGAATCATTTTATGCAAAAAAAATCTATATTATATATTGGTATTATTTTAAGGTGCGTTAACGATCTGAGCTCCGGAATAGTGCGCGGATTTTAAACAAAAAATTAAATTGAATCTTACTTGTTTTCCCTTTGAATTTTTTTGAAATTGCAGTACGGAACTTGTAAAAAGTTTACGAGGACGATTCAATTATTTTTTATTGACGTTACCTATCTGTCTTGTAAACTTGTGGCATCCATATTTTATGTCTTATTGCGTATTTTGGGTCAAATTTTATATAAATGATGCCTAATATTGATAACAGGCATAAAATAAGTAATTTTTATTCTGAAGTATATTTGTTATGACAGTATAAAAAATAAGGTATCTTTGTAAAACAAGTATCGCTAGTTATGAAACGTTACCGAAAAATAGTTTAAGAGGCTATTTTTTTAAAAAAATTAACAAATCGGTCGGGAAGCAAATTGATCATTTTCCTAGTATTGACCCTTAAGTAAAATTAAGTTTGAAAGATTTATATTTGTTTTTACTTGATAAATTATATTTTTACTTTATTTTAAATAATGCCTTAAGGAAGTTAGTAAACAATGCAAAACATTAAAGCTAATCCGATATCGATAACAATTTTAAGCTCGTAGTCAAATTAAAGTTTCTTGAATTTTGTTATTCAAAAAAATATATCAACGAATATATCCATAATAATAAAACCAAATAAGTTATTTTTTCATTCAAAGTTTAAAAAAACTTAACTTGAATACTTATTATTCTATCTACTCATAAAACCTAAAATAGTTTTGATGAATTTGCACCCAAAGGATATCTGTTAATGAAACAAACAAACCTTATATTTAAATATATATAGAAATTTAAAAATATATACATGCAAAATGTAAAAAAGAGCTTAAACTTATTTCGTTATTAAGTTACCACTAACTAAAAAATCCCCATACAAAAATTTTCTTTCAGTTTAGGTGTTATAATTTCTTTAAATCAAAATTTTTCCACTATAAAAAGGAATTTAAACTCACGTTGTACTTGTTAACTAAATTAATTAAGACAAAAAAAATCAAGTCACAACATAAAAAACAAATACACTAGAGAAAGTATTATTCGATTTTTTTTACGGATTTACATGTCCAAGCAAACTTTTGTGCTTTCAATTCAAATCAACCAATCAACGTTTCAAGAATAGGATTTAAATGCAAATGAACTACAAGAATTAAAGCTCGCTTGATTAACACAACTAATGATGCTTCCTAAACTTCCGCGCCTTAAGTCATTGTTCGGAACGTTTTTACTTACCTATTGTGCTATTTTTAAGAAAAAAAATCTAAATATAAAGCCACCTAAATTGTGACTATTTTTTCTAGGGGTAACACAATTATTATTTTTTGTGATAAAAAACTGATTATCTTTTGCGTAGGATTAATTTTTTGTCATGTATATTATGGAAACGGATAGCCTAATTAAGAGTTATTTGTGGAATCCTTAACAAATAACTCTTAGGTCTCTGTGGCCAAGTATGTAAAAATAAAACTAAAATTCTCATTAGGTATAGTTAGTACTATTTTTTTTTCAATATTTAAGTAAAGCCGAAGTATAGTTAAGTGTTGTGAAAGGAGGTAAAACAAAATTTAATTAAATTTACAAAATTATCTTATAATAAAATGTAAAAAATTAGATATTTGAATATAGGACTGTCTAAATACAATACCGAAAGCTTATTCAATATAATTATACGATAATAATATTAAATTATAAGTATTATATTTTAAAATTTGTGAAGATAGCAACAAAACTGTTATGTAACTACCTCAAAAAATAAGTATGTGCAAACATTAGACCAACACTAAGGACACTTCAACAAATTATAAATATATATCAATCAAAATTATTTTGATATGAGTTATTTTTAACAAAAATCATTTTTTGATGATATTCCATGTGCCTGGTGCAAATATAAACTAACATTCTGGCATTCCCTTTTTCAATCGATTGAAACATTTTCTTGGTTTTGGACCGAAAAGGGCGTTTTTCAAGAATTTCGAACACCATGGCTAAAAGTTTTTCATTTGAAGATCGATAGCACTTGACAAAAAACAACAAGACATGTTTTGGTAGATTTCAGTTTCAATTTTACCTTTTTCGGCATCGGGTAAAAGCAAACAAGTCAATGTTATTTGCTATATATATTTTTATTTTGATCTGCTTCAAAATTGGTGAAGTCTAAAATTGCTCACAATCAAATTTACAAGTAAATATTTAGTTTTGTGACAACATTATTGCATGCATTATTTTATGTAGTTACCATCTTTTCCAGAAAACAATGCAAGGTAATTTTTGCTTAAAAGTATAATTTTAAAGAAGTCATTAAAAAACGTGAGGTAAGCTTAGTAGTGCGGTTGTTAATTTCTAGCTTTAATATTTAAGTTTTATTTATGAAATTCCGAGGATTTCTAAAACAACAAGCTGACTCAACACAATATACACACACTATTTTTCCAATTTAAACTATGGAGTATTTCTAAGTATGCTGATTTTTTAAGTACATACATCACATTTAAGAAAATCCCTCCATAAGAAACTCCCTATCTTACAGCAACAGTTTTCAATATCATCTGTACATGTCTAATTTTCTATCTCAGAAAGAATAAAATTTTCTCAGAACCAAGAGAATAATATCGATTTAGCCATTTAGTGTATTATTATATATTTTAAACCAATTGATTATCAATCAATCAAATATTTTCAAAATGGTTTCCCCTTCGTTCATATATCAAGTCAAGCATCCAACGTCTATTTTTGAAGTTCGCTTTTCGACTTTCCTAACTGACACACCTTCTACTTCCTTGATAAAGCAAAGTAATAAAGTTAACGGATTACCATTTGTCAAGAAAGGCACGCACTTTCCATATCCGACTAATTTGATCACCCATAATCAAATATTATTTTGATTGGATAAGTTGATGAGACTCGTTTCTTCATATTTTCTTCAAGTTTCTTCATTTTCTGTGTTGGTTTGATAAAAATGCCAATGGCAGATATAGAAGGAAACTTAATAATTTGATAAACTAAGGTTTGATAGTCTTTATAGAAAAAAAACTTTATAGAAACTTCATAGAAATATTAAGAATTACATCATTTGCTTCCCTGAACACTATTAGCTGTAAGCAATCGAAGGGGGACAATTAAAGAAGCTTCAAGTGGCTAATGTCCTAGTCTTAAGACTCTGCCGCGCTGTCTCTGTCAGATAGCTTTAAGTACGACTTGTTTTGTTGGAGAGTTGATTTACCAATAAACCATTCCTCCATCGTAAACGCTGTCTGTGTCCTCTCAGACAGGGACCGTGGAATGGAGTCTCAACTGTCCCCATACTCTTGTGGTAGTGTGACTTTATGATTCGCAATAATATTCCATACAAAATATGAAATTCAAAATAAGAAAATTTCGATCTTGGTTTCACTAAAAATATGGTCATTAGTAGCGTCTTATTAGCGTCAAATATGGTTATTAGTAGCGACTTAGTAGCGTCAATGGCTCTGTGATCAAATATTTCACCATATTTTTGGCATTCGTTGAACCATTTATCATGCTTTTGTTTCAAAAACCTGAAAAATGGTTCAATCCAACACCGAAAATATGGTGAAACATTTCACCGCACAGCCGTAGCGGCTACTACGAATCATTATTGTGGTAAAAATAAGCACAAAATTTTTAACAGTGTATGATGATACTTACAGTATACTCGAATCTGCAAACTAAGTGCCGCAGATATGAAAAAGTAAGATAGAAAGCTTCATAAAAACATATTCACTGCTAAAAAATGATTAATTAACATTGGCAGGACCGCCGAGCCCACAGTTTAGCGACATGGGATTCCACACTTAAAAGCGGATTTAAATCTCAATGAACTACATTTCTTAAGTTTTCTAAAATTTCTTCAGCATTATTGTACTCATTTTTAGGTACAATACTTTTCAAATCTTATGGTTACAATTTCGTCAAACTGATCCCATGATAACTGAAAGTTCCTCAGTGACGGAATTACTCTTGTCTCATTTAACCCATGCAGTGATTTTAGACACCCATGCTTTTAAGGCGAAGAATTAGATTAGTGCTATTAACGTTGATTGCGCTTAGTTACTGAAGAGAACAATTTTTGAGGGTTTGCATTTGTCACCTTTAGTCAATCGTTCATTCAAGATTTAACATAAAAAGCAATGTCTTTTAAGTTTGATTTTAAAATTATTGTTCAATATATAAAAAACTAAACTCCTCGGCACAACAGCCCATTACTGGGCCAAGGCCTGCCGTGCCCATTTCAGCTTTCGTGACCTAGGGGTCTGAGGTGCTAGGCATATGTCCCGGTAAGGTGGTCAGCCTCACGCGCAGTGTTTAGTTCCTAAGCAGGCTTGGTACCCATTTTATCGACCCACTCAAGGGATGAAAGGATGGGTCAACCTCTCCCTATCCGGGATTCGATTCCAAGACCCGTGGCGTGGCAATGCGAAGCACTACCACTAAGCCACTGGGCCTCTGTTCAAAAAATAAGTT
Organism: Oedothorax gibbosus; assembly: GCA_019343175.1. NCBI lineage: Eukaryota > Metazoa > Arthropoda > Arachnida > Araneae > Linyphiidae > Oedothorax > Oedothorax gibbosus. The sequence continues at coordinate 30,748,615 of CM033271.1, forward strand.
GAATTAATAAAACGTTAAAATGGCACATAGGTGATATTTGTGGACCTGAGTACTCATATAATTTTTTTTTTACAAATTGTGTTGTTTCGAATGATTTCTTAAAGTCCTGTTATCCAAACATAAAATATCACGGAAACCTATTGAAATAGGATTAAAAGCTTGGAATAACATCCTACATTTAAATTGTTTTTATTGAAAAACTGCGTAAAATATTAAAAACTAAGAATAACGAAAAATTAAAAAGAATAACATTATATATAACATACGTATGTTTTAAAAACAACTCATTGGATATGGTAAAAGTTAAGTATTAAATTATAATTAAAGTGTGCAATTCTTCGTAAATTAATAAATAATAAAATATATGGATTTTTTAATGTAAATCTTTAAATGCGAATAGGCTTAAAATGATTAAATTTAATTAAATTTTTATTGGTTTAATCAATATGATTTTCTATAAAAAAGAACTTACATGATTTTTTTGTACTTTAAAAGGTTGTTTACGGATTAATTCCTTTTAAAGTTAATTAACAAATAATTCCTGATAAAACAATTATATTATCTCACTCAAATTTGCTCAATATTGATAAAAGAAATTTTAATTAAAAAGTTTAATTATCTTGTGTTCAATTGATAGAAATTTATTCAAACACTATGATGGAATTTTTCTGTTATATACAATTTACTTCTATTGTTAGAAACTGAATGCAAGTTAATCAAAAACTAAAAAACAACCCTGAGTTTCAATAATTAATGAATTTTAAATTAGATATATTGTATAAGAAGAAAAGAACATGCCGTAATGCAAGAAAAAGTTAAATTTTTACTACATTGATTTAAATAAGAGACGAGAAATTTTTTTAGTAAAATGTGGTTAACATACATTCATTTAATTTTTTTATATATAAAATCAACCCATTTAGTGATAAATTAAGAACTATATAGAAAAATACTATAAAATAGAATTAATACTAAAAGAAATTAGACAATTTATTGGATGTAACTTTGTAACCCTAATCCATGCACTATTTTCAAATAGATTAATTAACTTTTAGCTTTACCTTATAATCAGATTTATGAGACTTAAACTATACGAACTTCCAAACAATTTTGAATATCTGATTCAAATCTCAGTTATGGAGGAATAAACGTTCTAAAGTCTGAGATTTGAGATTGTCAGACTCTGTAATATTTGAACTCATTAAAGCTATACGGTTCCTAACGACACTTGAGCCGAAACTCAGGCGGTATTCTAAGCGCGTTCGAAATTCTCTGCCAGTCTGTTCACTAATTCCAAAACTTTGTATATCTCTCTGAGGGACACGCAATTTCGCTAAAGTTTAAACGTGTTTTCACTGCATGAGTTTTAAATTTCAAGTTTTTCACTTTTTAGTTTAACAAAATAATTTTTTTTAATTTTATATCTTAAACAAATAGTTTTTAAAAAACCATCAACACTTAAAAAATTCGAATTATAAAATTTAGAAATTCTTAAAAATTAAATTTGTTGCTAGAAAACCTTTAAAGTCAGTTGAGGAATTTATAGGTTTGCAATAATCAGATGGGTGGTTTTTTTATAAATTCTACACATCAGTGCTACAATAGTCAATATTGAGATATTTTGTCTCTTAAAGACTTAGTTAATTCATTTTATTAATTGTTTTTGTCCGAGAAAGATTTTGTTTGATTTCTTAACACATCAACTATTGGAGTATATAAAATTAATTTCTACAAAATCTTAAGATTGTTTTCAAGTATATTTTTTTTAATTTTAAAATATCAAAGTAAATATTATATATAAAAAAATTTGCAAAATATGTTGAAGAAATATGAAACGATAAGTACTTGTAGCCGATGCATCACATATTATTTGGTCATTGCATTCCAGAAATTCAAAATGTATGTTTTGTGAGAATATGTTTCAATTAAATTTTCCAGAAATCTTGAAAATGATTCATCTTGAACCAAAAGCTGATTTAACCTCTTATTTATTCGTAAACCTTTTTAAAAGTGTCAAAGCCGTGAATCTTTTAAACTGGAGCTTGTTGCAGGGTGAATACTCTGAAAACGAACCATTTGAAGCGAAAAGTCTCGAAAAAAATATCGACGGAAGTTTTTGAAACTTTGGATTTGAGTTACACTTACATACTACATTGAATATATATCATCGGTCTAGATCATAGAATTAATATTAATTATTCTGATAGTAAGTCTTAATTTAATAATGTTTCATTAAGAAAAGTTTTAACCCCTAAAATTAACATAAAAATATTTTATTAATGTGTTACACTTTAATAAAATTTCAGCTTTAATTTATTATATTAGTTCACGGCTAAATATAGTGTTCTATAATGCCCTTCACTTATATTTAATCAATTTATTCTTATATAATTAAAACGTCATGTCCGTGGACACAAAAATCATAACCGTGGGCCCAAAAAACCACGGACGTGATGTCCATAGACGGGAGAAATTACATGTTTCATCCTTGTAAAACACGGCATGTTCATATTTGAAACATGAGTTTAAAAAATTAAGCTCTTTGTGTCTAATGCTATACATAGTTAAGTAAGAACTGACATTTGATTAGCTAATGTAAGTTCTTTCTTAGCCACAGACGTGATGCACACATCTTGACATTTCACTAAATCTTAAGTTTAATGAACAAAAAAATGACTTAAAGCTAAAAACAAACTGATTTTTTTTATTTTGCTATATAATATGGCTGGAAATAAAGCTAAAATTACATAGACATTGCGTTGTACTGCCACATATTGAATTCAATATAAGTTTTTGTTCATGTCCACGGATGTGACTGCAGTCCTTGGAGACAAGCATTTAATACTCAGTAAAATATGTACAAATTAAAAAATAAACATAAAAATTGCATTAATATATTCCCAAAATGTTTTTTTTTATTTCTATCTTACTTAAAAAGTGAATTCATATCTTATAAGTTAGATATAATCTGCCAAAGTCAACGGACGTGACACTGGGACACACCACGGACATGACATATCATGCTCTGTGGACCAAAAAAAAACTATAATAAAATAGGAAATCTTGTATAATTCTTTCTGTCCTATACTCTATAAACTGTATTATCATTTTTCACCAAGTAACTTTGCTTTTAAAAGCCTATATTACTTTTAAAACTGGCCGGGACAAGATTGGTTTGTTTTCAGAGTATTTACACTGCATCATTTCATAGGTTCTTATCAACGTTTTGGCTAGTATGAAGCAAAATGTTATACATAAATCATCTGTATTCCTACATAAAGAAGAAACTTTGTATTTAAAGAACAAGTTATGATCTTGAAATGACGCAGATATTGTCAAAGTTCTACAATTTTTGTTTATAGGTGTGTAGCATACCAATCTCAGAAATATTATTTCCATTATCTAAGCATTAACATCCAGTAGAGTTTTGTTTCATAGATAGGGTAACCGCTGTCGATGAGAAAGATGAAGTATAAGACATAATACATCTACTTAACTTATTAAAGATAAAAGGAAAAGCAACATTTAAAAAAATTTAGAAAAAAATTGTATAAATTGTATGTTTTATAGCAACAAAGTAACGTCATCGGCTTCCCTGCTTGAATTAAATCTACTGAACTTAATTATTTGCAACTGAGACATTCAACTTTAATTTTTTAATTTTTTTGTTTCAAAATTAATTAAGAAACTCAGAAACTCAAAGCTACTACTACTACTACTTCTAACAAGAAAGTGAGACAATAAAAAAAATAACTGAACTGTAATACAATTTTAAAAAAAACAAATCCCTTTTAATTTTATTTCTCACATTTCGATTGTTCTATTTTTATTTTAAAAATGCTATATTAGAAGTATATTCCCATTTCAGTAATAAAAAACCAAACTTGACTAAGCCTAACATGGCTGCAGGCTGGAGTTCGCTTCGATGAATATCTGAAAGTCGTTTGTGGGGCCAAATTCGATTTTCCAAAATTCTTTATTTCCCCATCTCCTGTTGTATTTTGCATTTTTATGAATATGGGATCTCGACAAGACCAGAAATTGTTGCTTTAACAAAAAGCAATTTTCCGAATGAACACAATCGTTTATTACCTCGCCTTCGACGACTGAGCATAAACTTCATTTGGCAGATTTTTTCCTTCTAAGCTTCTTCATACTTTAAAAGACATGGTTTTTTTTCTCGGGCTTAGTGCTTTCTAATAAAGTAGAATAAAATAATTTTCTGTGGTCACGTAAGGTGATTTTGTAAATTATTTTTCGCGCGTGGATTTAAGTTCTGTTTTTACTTCTCCCACTTTATGTTGTGGGTATTATTTATAATGTGTGCTTTCGTAAAACATTTTCAACCCACCATGTTTGTACACCATTAATGAAACTTGTAAAATTACATGTATGAAAGCTCGTCAGTTAATGCAAACAAGTTAACCTTATTCTATGATCATTAAAACATCATAAAAATAATTTACAAGTAATTTCTTGTTTTATTCGAAGGAATAAACTCTATGTTTAACAGTAACTTGTATGCTATGAAATACAACCCACCTCCCGAATATTAGAATAATGAGAAAAACATGTTTCAAGTGCTTGAAATTTGTTATTTATTTAACGGATATTAAAGATGGACAAATTCTTTTTGTCGCGTCACATTTCACATGATTTGTTGATGAATATAACCCAAAATAATTATCATGGTTTGAAAAAAATTCTTATAATGAATTTCACATAAAAAATAGTATACATCAAATCATTTTCCACAAAATTAGAATAATGTGTAAACAAGTAACATAACTATTCAAACGAGTACCTGTGAGAATAATCAGTATTTAGTTATATCGCCCTTAGCTTTAATTACATTTCGCCGACAATTCTGCATACTTTCCACTAAATTTTTGCACTGTTCTCTGCTGATATTATACCAAACAAATTTCACGACGTTTAGCTCATTTTTGGTTTTTGGGGCCAATATTTCAAGTTTTTCCTTCATTAAACCCCAAATATACTCTATGGGGTTCAAATCCGGTGAATTGGCCGGCCAAGGAAGCACTTTGATTTCATTGTTCTTAAGCCAATTGACATGGTAGTTTTCGATGTGTCAGATGATGCAGTTTAGTTTAGTTTGAATTATCGTCGCACTAGAGCTACACGAGGGCTATTGGCGACGGGCATCGTACTTTCGAGATGATGCAGAATCTTGTTGAAAAATAAAGTCACCTTCAAATAGATATTCAGACACTGGAATCATATAATTATCAAGAACTGCCTTGTATGCTTCAGAATTGACAATACCTTTCAATATACACAGAGTTCCTAGTCCATGAGCACTTAAACAACCCCAAACCATTATTGAGGTACTGAACTTAACTGTACGTTTAAAGCAGTTTGCATGAAAAGCTTCTTGAGAAAAGTGCCAAACACGGTTACTCTGAGGACCGACAGAAACGCAAAATATAGACTAATCACTAAAAAGTACTTAATTCCATTCCTGCCCGGTGCCCCAAGACAACCTCTCTCTGCACCACATCAAACGTCTCATTTTTTGTTTGGCACTAAGAAACGGTTTCTTCTTGGGAACACGCGATCGAAAACCAAATTCATGTATTCTTCGCCGTGTCTTACTCACTGAGGCATCCACTTCTCGTTTATGAAATTCACTGTCCTAAACCGATATTTCGTAGTAATCCTTCTCGGACATCTGTCCTGTCTCATCGAAGTTATTCTTCTGGAACCGCAGTTTTCACGATTATCTTGTTTTTATAATAAGCTTGAAGAACTTTACTCACAGTTCCTTGAGAACAATTCACCTTTTTGGCTATCCTTTGCTGGGTAAGCCCCTCTTCCAGTAATTTCAAAATGATATTCTTAGTAAGAAAATTTACGTCTTTCTTTTACCCATTTTAAAGCGCAACTAATTTTGTTTCCAAACTAAGAAGAGCACTATCACTACTTCTACTACGTCATAATTTATGCTGAATTTCGACTCCATCGTGGACCAATCACGTTAATTTACAAGTATTATAATTTTTTGAATTAGATTTTTTATTATTCTAATATTGTGATTTTGTTTAATTTTTTTTATAAATGATTTACTCATTTGTATGTCATTTGTGAACAATATGGTGTTAATTAGCATTCTAAAAATATACAGTCTAAAATTTTAGGGCGTCTACATTGTATAATCTTAAATAAATAGAGCAGTTTACCTAGAAAATGCTCAAATATTCTGAATATTCTAATAATCTGGAGAAGGGGGTTGTATATTTTAAGAAACAACTGTGCAGATTTGGCTTTAGAAGAAAAAGTATAATAAAGGACATTGAACCAGGAACATTTGAAATTCCTTTTTAAAATAACTTATTATCATATTTTTTATGCATTACCTACAAACTATTATTCATCAAAAACGGATCACGATGTTTTTAACCTTACGATATGTAACTAATTAATAAAATCCGTCATAAAATTTTTTACGCTATATTTTCGGTCACATATCCCCTCCAAATCCTTGAAGCATAAATGTACGGAACTCTGATTGCATTTCCATATACAGTATGTGACAAGTTGGCGGATATTCGATGAATCAAGAGGGCAGAAGCCCGACCCAGCACATACTCCACATGTGATAAAGAGTCCATTAGATAAGAGGCATTCTTTGTTAAGGGTACAAAAACTGTAGAAGTGTAGCATTTGATGGCATGGTGATTGACTATTAATAATATTTTTGAGAAATAACATGTTCAATACCGCTAAGTTTTTTTTAACTACCTTAGTTAAATCAACTTTCATTCTGAAGATTAATTTTAGTTGAAGTATAATAAAACAACTTAATTAATTTCGAATTGATTAGTTTTAATTCTAAATCAAGGCGTGTTGTCCCTTGGCAAATTAAGAACAAAAGGCAAGTATATTTTAAGTGAATGAAAAAGTTTCCCAATTTGACGTAATTCAATAGGTTATTTATAAATTACTATAATGGCTTTATGGAAATAAAGAATACTTGTTTTTGAGTCAGGTAGAATCTTTTGAATCGTAATTTAAAAAATATTAAAAAAATAAACTAGCATTCGACGTATTTCATCTAAATTTTAATTATACTTTTTTTAACGAAATTTTTACCGGGATATTTGGTGAAACTCTTATAAACTTTTTAGGTAAATATTTGCATATTTAATGCAACTTGTTAAAAAATCGTACATTTTTACATAAATTCATAAAAGTATAAACTTTTAAAAAATCATAACATAATGTGACATAAACCATCTGTGAAACCCTGATGTATGTTAATATAATAAATATTAAGTTAATAGATACGTGTAAAACTAATATGGTGCATTGATACGTAAATGATTGCTTCGCCTAAAGCTTGGTGGTAGATATATTTATTTATTTTTTAGTTGTTGTTTAATGTTTTGTTTGATCATTCAACAAGAACATACTTTATTTTTTTAAAAAATTCAAAATTATATTTTTTACCTTTAATTTTTAGAGTATTTTCTATTATCTTAAACTGATGTTTTTATACAATATGCACACTTTCCTTTACTTATTGAAGCAATATTTTATTCCAAAAGCTACACTTTCTTTTATAATTTGTTAAAGTTATTCTCTCAAATAGTTTTTATTTTTACATTTTAAAAGAATGGAATACAAATGCACACCAGAGAAATGCCAAAATAAATTTTTATCAAGTAACAATGTTTTAAAATGTTACTTGATTAAAAGAAGTTAAAAATGTAATATCAATTTCTTAATCGAAAAGTTTAAAAGAATATTATCCTAATCTATAAAAATAAGTCATGAATTTTCAAACAATTTAAATACGTGGATCAACTGATAATGTAACGATATCAAGAAAACTTTTATTGTAGTGACTGTGTAAAATGAAAATACAATAATCGTGAATTTAATTCATAAACCTATAAGAAAATCATTCATTTGTGTAACAATAAAAAATTAAAGATAATTCCAATGAAAAGAATCTTTTATTTTCATTATACCTTCATCGATTTAGAATGATTGAAAGTTCAAAATTTTCCAAACCATTTCCCCCTCTAGTAAGAAAAATATTATTTTATTCCAATTTCATTTTTATAAGCATTTTTATTCCTTCTGTTCTTTTATTCTTTTCATAGCTTATCTGACTATCTTTTCGTATAGTATTCGAACCATTTTCTTAATCTCCGAAGGAATAGAAGTGAAATAACTCCCGCCGTTATGGATATTTTTTTTTTCACTTCACAAACTTTGGAATGAATCTTTTTTTTTTAAATATAGCCTCGTACGCAGGTGCGGAAACAAAAGGAAACGAGAAACGAAGTGAAGTGAGAATTTTACATGATTCTGCACTCCGGCAACTCACTGGGTAGAGATTAAAGGATAGCATTCCCCCCGCAGGAGCTTTTTATGTGAGAGAATGGACTATTTATAGGTAATCTATATTCAGGGCTATTTGGAATTGTCTTTTGAGGACACATTGTACAGTTGGTTTGAAAGAATATCAACAGGTGTCCGATTTATTTTGAGTGAGGTGCGTTCAAAAATAAGAATTATAATAGAGACTAAGATTTTTTAAAATTGATGTTTTTAAGGCTTTACTTATCAAAAGCTACATAGATTTTTTAACAAGGCTAATAGACTATACTAAAATATAAATATCCCTTTTTTTATTACAAAATTTAGTTACGACTTTGCAAAACTATAGAAACTAAACGTGAGTAAACTTGAAGCCCCCTTATAACAATTTATACATCATAAATTTACATGAATTTACCTTGGGATCGATTAAACAAACAAATTTTGTTGTCAAGGAAATAATGTTCAACACTTTTTCTCATATAAATTACAATGATGCTTTTCACACTTTTGTATTCAACACGGAGAGACTTTGTCCTTGGGATTTTTTTCTCCTCTTTGATTGACACTTACGTGTCACGTGGGCACAGGACGAAAATCATAGAAGCGAAAAAAGGTGAGTCCTACTGACCAAGTCTCTCCTTGTTAGCTAGCTTAATAATAATTATTAAGCTATTTTTAAAATTCAAGTAAAAAAACTGTTGTCAAGTAAAAAAAATGGGGACAATTATTGTCCCCATTTATTAGAATAGATAGCTTTAACAGTTTTTTTACTTGAATTTTAAAAATGTTCATAAAAAGATAACATCGATGATTGACATACTGGAAATGAATGTTTAATTGTTTCCGTTAAATACTTTTAAATTTTCATGCGTGCTTTTAGTTTTCAAAAAGTTAGTTAGATTCAAATATTCATTTCTAGAGAAAAAAAAGTACTTACTTTTTTAATAAGAACTAGGAGGCACGCCCCCTTCTCGCTATAGCTCGCCAACCCATCATCTCTCAGCAGACCCCATCTCGCCATCATCTCTCAGCAGACATTTTCAGTTTTGAGCAGCATTTAAGTAATTATTAGTTGTCATTTCACAGACTTGGTAAACGCATTGTTTGTAGTCATTTTGACGTGGCGACATTTTTCAACTAGCGCCAATCCGGACATGGTCCTTTAAGCTAACCGCCTTTAGTATCATTTTAACATAAATTATAAATTAATCCTTATAAATTACTGGTTATTATTGTGAAAATATTTCGCTGCTTTAGTGCTTGACTAAGATCCATTTGTAAATAAATTGGAAACTGTGGTAGCCGTCAACGCTTAAAAACTATGTTTCAAAATTATTTGAATTTTTCTTTTTTTATTAACAACTGTGTTTGGTAGTTCAGTCGATCGAAATTATAATTCAAATTTTCAAACATTAAACGTCCCTAATATTATGCATATTTAAATTTAAACTTACCGATTCTACCTATGTTTTATGCATAATATTTATAGTTATTTTTCTCTTTTTTAAGCCATTCCTGAAGAAACACTTTTTTGTTGTTTTCAGACGGCTATTTTGAAATTAGTATTTTTGTTCATTTCGATTGTTGCCATTCCAGAGATAGAAATATAAGGAAATTTGGGTGCCTTATAAGAGTATTATATATATAGATGATTACAAAGAACTTTATCAGGTCAAATTAAAACAATTACATTGTAATAAGTTATAGCTATACAGATATAGTTATTTAATAGCTTTAATAAGTTATCCTTAATTATAACAAGCTTAATTTAAATAATCGAATTTTTTAAAAGAAACTAGAAATGGTTAACCGTTTCTTTTACTGTAAAAATAATTATCTATAATAATAAAAGAAAGAGTCTGTCTGTCTGTGTGTGTGTGTCTGTTATCGGATCGTAAAAGACCTACTTATACTGCCCACAGGAATTCGAAATTTTAAAGATAGATTCCCTTTAATACTAACGTGTGCACCTGAGGCTTAGTTTTTTCATATTCGTTCCATTTTTAGAGAAAATTCGAATTTTCTGAAAAAAATACACCACTTTCGCTCAAATCCGATCATTTTTCTCTTTCCTGATGCCATCGGCTGAAAAAATTAAATAAAACTTTTACGAAAACATTTAAAATTCAAATGTTTATTTTATTCTTTTGCCATTACTTCAGAAACTAAATTTATTATTTGAAAAATAATTGACACGTTTCAAGTGACGTAATTCCGCCAGTCTTCATTCCGGATTTTATTGTGGGTTTATTTGATGATTTTTTCATTGGATTTTTCTGTTGACTGCATGTATGCATATTTAAGCAATAAATGTATAGTTAAGCTATTACTGAACTATGATGGTTAATAAAGGCATCGCACTAGAGCTATTAGTGTGTTATGTCTTTATTTTTCGCCAATACGTTGCCAAACTCGCCAAATTATTAACTAAAATTCGCCAAATAGGCAATTCTTTTATAAATAATTATAAGCTGGTTGGTTGTTCGAAGGTCATTGTGTTAGAGCTGTATAATGGTGTGGTAGCTATATCTATTTTTTCGCCAAATTATTTTCCAAAACGCGCCAAATGACTAAAAGGTTCTATGTATTTATGAGGGAATTGGGATGACATTTATGAGTGCATTTTATAGCGTATTTTTCATTTGGAATTTTAAGGCAATGAACGGGATTTATAATTTATAACGAGCGGAAACAATAATAAGTTTATGATCCTAAAACAGGGTATATAGTAACATATTTGGAATCTATTTGATATTTTTTTATTCGTGCGAAGAACGGGTATAAATTTGCTAGTATAATATAACTAAGAATATCTGTTTATTACTACATGAATTCCCAGAAATACTTTATGTTAGTAAAGACTTAATTTAGAAATTAAGATTATAGAGGCCTAACATTTTGCAAAGGGTCCTGTAAGTTAATATAACTGGTAATTTTTTCTTAAGAAATATAATAACATTTCTTTGTCTCAAACAAAATTATCAACAAATGTAACCAGAATATAAGAAGAAATTTGCCACAGTGGCCTACTCTCTTTGAAATACATTACACGTTGAAAATGGAGACTGTTATCTTGCTCCTCTAACAGCTTTCATAAACTGATAAAATAAAGTAACTTAAGGACATATTTAGCCTTTTGAACCAACTGAAATCAACAACTTTATTGCATATTCTTTGCATTTCAAATAGAACAGGCAATTGTGGCAAATTTCTTCGCTTTTGTTGTTGTTCTAGGTAATTTTGTTAGGAAGGCCGAATTTAATATTGCGATAACTTTTCATATTAAGTTTGTTACACTTTAATTCTCTTCCCAGACTTAAATTCCAAAATAAACCTAACTATAATTTTCGATTAAATAAACTGCATTATTTTTTTATGTGTTTAATACACAGCTAAAAGTCATCACATTTCTAACCTTTATCTTAACTATCATGTTCTTGTGCAAACTTTTTTAATGCATACTTATTCTTCCAAGTTAGTTCATTTCACATTTTAAAAAACTATTTCACACCCAAACAATGCTTTGCGTATAAATCTTACGAAATATATAAATATAAACTTCATTTTTTTCTTTATTTATTAAAAAGAGTCTTTAGTTTACTAACTATCTATATATATATAATACTCTTATACGGCGCCCAAATTTCCTTATATTTCTATCTCTGGAATGGCAACAATCAAAATGAACAAAAATACTACGAATTTCAAAATGGCCGACTGAAAACAACAAAAAAGTGTTTGAAACAACAACTTTAGGATAGAATCAGTAAGTTTAAATTTAAACATACATAATATTAGGGACGTTTAAAGTTTGAAAATTTAAATTATAATTTCTATCGACTGAACTACCAAAGACTATTGTTAATAAAAAAGGGTTTCATAGGGTTCAAAAGGGGTTAAACATAGTTTCTAAGCGTTGACGGCTACCACGGTTTCCAATTTATTTACAAATGGATCTTATTCAAGCAGGGACATATTTTCGAAATGATAACCATTAATTTATAAGCATTAATTTGTAATTATGTTGTTTTAAAAGGATACTAAAGGCAGTTAACCTAGAGGACCATGTCCGGCTTTGGCGCCAGTCGAAAAATGTCGCCAGGTCAAAATGACACAAACCGAGCGTTTGCCAAGTCTGTGAAATGAAAACAAATAATTACTTAAAATGCTACTCAAAAATGAAAATGTCTGCTGAGAGAACATAAAAGATTTCCTTATTAAAAATTATCGTGGCATTTGCGATCATAGATCGTAGCGATATTTTAAAATAAGAAAATCCGAACTCAACAGTTTGCTGCAAGTTTAAAACAATGTGCACAAAAAACAATTTAAGAAATGAGTTATTTTTATAATTATTTATTAATAATATTTAAAATATATTGATACGATTTAAGAATTCTTAACGATGAAAGAAACGGACAGGGTTAACTTATAAAGAAAGTAGCAAAATAAATTCTCTAATGCAAACAGAATACATAGAGAAAACTGAACTATTTAACAATTATTCGCTTAAAATTCGATCTGTGGCGAATTTCGTAGCCAATGGCTGCCATAATACAAATTTGGCGGGATTACCACATTTGGCGAAAAAAATGACGGACATGCTCCTTTAGGTTAACCCTTAAGGCTAGACTAACATATTTCAATGAATGGTGAGCGAGCGAAGCGAGCCTGGATCGCGAAGCGATCCAAAGGGAACTGCGCAAGCAGTCCCTGGGGGTTGGCGAGCGATAGCGAGAAGGGGGCGTGCCCCCTAGTTAAATATAATTTTGTCCTAGGAATAAGTAAGAGGAATCCCCCTTATAAAAAAACTAACAAAATTCTTAAGTAAATTTTAAAAATTTAAGCATTTACAAATTAAAATTTAAACTGTCAAATAGATTTATTCCTTACTCTTTCTCTCTTCACGTCAATATAATAACATTATACCACATAATATTATCATATTTAATTGGTATTATAAAATACGCATTTAACATTAAGAACTATCCTTCCAAAACACATGTCTCAACTGAAAAAACAGTTCTTACATGAAGATTTTACGTTGTGTTGAACTTTTAAAACCATGTTTTTTGGCTGAATTCCAATACTGGTAGTAGAAAGGCCCGCATACTTGTATGATTTTTTAAGCAAATAGGTACTGGTCCGTCTCATTTTTTTTATGATAACATCCCATTTTAAACTATACAAATATATTTTTTCATGTAAAGTAAATTTAAAACTCGTGTTTTACTACCAAAAAAACTCAAGAATTACTGAAAGATTTAGGTTCTATGGTACAGGGAAATTTCAATATGTGATGTTTTTGTAAAATGATGCATAATCATTTAATTTTACAGATGATTAATTAACGGTTTGGAATGTTATAAATACTCGAACATTTAAAAACAAATTACCAAAACTATAATTTTATTTTAATTAACAACTAATAGAATAAAAATATTTTTTAAGTAAATTGAAGGAGTTGGTAAGCGGCAAAAAAAACTTAATAGTACATTTATCTAAAAATAATTTTATTAAGTATGTTTGCAATTTCAAGGTAGAAAACAAAACGATGAAGAAAATTGAAAAAATACAAAAGTGACCATTCTGTCTTTTGTTGTCCCAAAATTAAAGTTATTAGCATTAAATATCTAAAATTGCATAGTTTTTAAAATACGTTTAGAGTATACAGAGATATATAAAATAATTTTGATAAAAATGTTATTAAAAGTATGTTTCATGATAAAACTAACTAATTCTTTAAAAATCAAATTTTTGTTTCCAACTCGATGATTAACTATTTGAAAAGATGTTATGGTAATAGTAACTTAGTTTTCTCGACAGAACCCATTTAAAAATTTGCATACTTTCACGCAAACGCATACAAGGTCACACGCAAGACCCTAAAAGTTTTTTAAGTCTTCGTTTCATGTACACAAAAAAACTTCTTCCATTTTATTTGTAAATAGCCCAATGTCTTTTTTGGTATTCTTCCGAAGATAATACTAAAAATCTTGAAGTGCTTTCCCATCTAAGTTCGAAAAAAGATTTTCTCCTCAACATTTATAAATTACAGATTACGCCGACCATCAACAGATAGATGGTGTTTATTTCTGTGGAGCGAAATACATCCCATTTTCGGGGCACTAACCCATCCGAAATAAATAGATGGTTATTGGGGTTTTTTCCCGCCAAACTTGTGATTTGTCGGCAAAACCATTCAACTTTCATAATTGTGAGGTTGCAATCCTATCATACTATTGCAATGTAAACAGCAAAAACTTTTTTTAATTTAAAATTTTAATCTAAAAAGAACTAATTTTGAACAAAATTTACATTGCAGCAAGTGCATAATCTTGGTGGCTTTATCTGTGTGTTGAGGATAAGACAGAAACTTGGCGGGGAGAAAACCCGATTGCTTAATTGTGAGGCTACAATCTTACCATGCTATTGCATTGTAAACATTAAAAACTATTTTAATTTAAGAGATTTTAATTAAAAAATTTATTTAAAAAGAACTAAAGTTAATTAGAATTTACATTGCAGCGGCTATGGAATTTTGGCGACTTTATCTGTGTGTTGGAGATAAGACAGATACTTGGCGGGGAAAACCCCGATTACTAAGAATTCCTCTGAAATACAATGTTTAGGAAATAGCTATTTATATTCTTTTGTTTTTATGTTTAGAACAATTCCTAATTCGAATACAGATGAAAAGCAGAGATTCCGAGTTTGAAAAATAACACCTGTGTTTTTTTCTGATGGATCTTCGAATATGTTGTTCTAAAATGCATCTGTAGGCATTGGAAAAACGGGGGAAAGGAAACAAAAATCTGTATAATCATTTTCGAAGTCGATAGACATTTTTCTTTCGAACTTATTTTAAGTGAGAAAGAGGAACTATTGAGCATGTTTATAAAGTATGTTTCGTGTGAAATACTTTTATCAATATTTTCTACATGCTGTAGTAACGTTTAAATTTAGAAATTTTACTCAAAGGTAATTGATAAAAAGATTTTTTTTTTGGGGGGGGGGCAATTCCATATGTGACGGAATTGTAGAATGGGCTTGTTTCACGGAGGATCTGGCAATAGCTTTGCGGTTTTGTTTGCATGTCTATTTTGATGTCTTCCAACAGTATTGCTACCAGTTTTAGGAGAAAAACTACGAAAAAATACCATTTAATTCTAAAATTACAAAAACATTCCATAAAAATACTAGCAAAGCGTTTCACGTTTTTTTAAAGTCACTAAAAAGATTTAACAATGCAGCTAGTATTTTTACAATATTTTTTTGTAATTTTAGAAATTATTTTAGAATTATTCTAAAATTACAAAAAAATATCTTAAAAATACTAGCTGCATTTTGGAATCTTTTTAGTGACTTTAAAAAAACGTGAAGCGCTTTGCTAGTATTTTTATGGAATGTTTTTGTAATTTTAGAATTAAATAGTATTTTTTCGTAGTTTTTCTCCTAAAACTGGTGGCAATACTGTTGGAAGATATCAAAATAGACATGCAAACAAAACCGCATAGCTATTGCCAGATCCTCCGTGAAACAGGCCCATTGAAGTAAGACTATTACCACGAAGCTATTTTCAAAGGAAATTGGTTTTTAAGTTTATATTTTACTGTTAATGATTAAAAGATAATAAAAAAAAGTTGAAATTTATTTTAAAGTATTTTAATATTTCATTTTTGACTAACTTCTTTTTGTGTGACGGAATGACATTTTTGCAACCATGACTGCATTTCAGAATCTGTCACTTAAACCGCTTCCACACAATATTTGTGCTCAACAGGAAAAAATATTTATACACCTCAGAAAGAAGTTCGCCAAACAGAGCCTTTAGCTAGTTGTAATTAAACATTTAAATGATAAAATTAATTATTTTCATTAATCTTCTTTCTCAGATTTAATAATTAGACTTTATCGTTTGCTCAATTTTTTGAAGTTCGAAGAATAATAATGTAATCTTTTTTAATAAATATCTTTTTGTCGCCACAATTTACCATTTACATTTCTTTCGAAAATTCAGTTATTTATCGTTTGTTAAATTAATTTACAGTTCGAAAAATATATAATTAGTGCAATTGATGCTTCAAAAATAAAAGCGAAACTTTGCATATTTTTTTATGCCAAGTTAGAATTATCTATGCATCTTTCTTCGTACATATATAATAAACCATCAAAAGAACTCTATTGTGATATTACAACAATCCAAACTGAATTATATCGCATAAATAAATATTCTTTCAATAGTTTTTATTTTTATTTTAAATAAAGTTTCTCGTACGTTTAACGAAATGGCAACAGTGAAAATATTGAATAAAAATGCAATTTGCATGTTATTTCAATGTAGATTAATTTTTTAGTTATTTAAATTTTAAATAAACTTCAAATTTAATTTTTTAATGAAATTTGGAATGTAGCCTAATCTGATTTTTTGCTTCAAAATGACGTATTCCACTTGTCTGTGGAACTTGTGGTTCTTTCTGTGAAAGTGGGTGACAGACGGACGGACTGAACAATTATAATGCCTTCCACTTTTTACGTTATAAACGTAGTGTGGAAGCTAAAATGGAAACTTCTGAGAATTAACAATACATTGAGTTTTTAAACTAATGCGTATCTTAAATATGATATATAAGCTATGTAAAATTATAATTTAGAGCAACCTACCTGTAACATGTTTTAAGTTATTAACTGTCATTTGACGTGAAGGAATGACTAAAAGTTTCATAAACATATATTAAATTAAAAGTGTCTAAAGTAATAAATTTAAAAAAAAAATTATTATCTAGAATACTCATAAGATATTAAATATTACATTATATACATTTCTTTACATGTGAAAGGTTTTTCAAATACGTATCGAAGACAATTTCCAACTAGTTGAAATGCTGGCTGAATTTGCAGAGGCAACAAATCTTTTTTGTCCACTAGGCATCGATCTTCTTTTTCGGGAAATGTGAATACATGTTCTTTATCGTCCCTGCTTTCTTAAACCACAATTTGAAAACTTGGAATATATTTTTAAACTTAAATTGTGAAAATTAAAAAAATTAAAAATAAACTTTATTTTATCGAAGTTGGCATTTCTATGGAATTGTCCTTTAACTAACCAGAAATATTTTTACATTCATTAGGTTAGGTATCAAGAAAAAAAATTAAAAAATTAAAATTAAAAATAATTAATTTCATATAATAGTACACATCAGATATAATACAATTTATTAAATTACTTAATGAGGAAACATTTTACTATAGTGGAAAAAGTTTAAAAGACAGGAATAATATTTTTTTTTGTTTACATTGAAGCAACTTAAATCTGTGGAAATTAATGTATTTCAATAAATCATGGCTATATATAATGTCCTACCGGTGCAAAAATTTAACCATTTAGCTCAATTTGTAAAGCTAAGAGAAAATAAAAAAATAAATCTAAATAGAAACATATGTTACATGGAAATAGATATATTAAAAAAACTGAGGAGCATACCTGCCAACATTCCTCAGAACCCTGTCCGTAGTCTCTTTTGTGGAGGGAGGGGGGGGGGGGGCATTTTGGCCTTTACCGTTGGTTCGAAAAACATACTGCTAATATTACTAATTAATGTGTCAGCTCTTAATTTAAGCTCTTTGTTTGAATAAAAAATAATATGTATAGGAACTTTTCTTATTTATACTTATAAAGGAATAAGCTGCATTTGTTAACAAACTCTTGCATAAGTGTATACATAATTATCTTGTACGTCCTTGCTATTTTGATATATCATAAAGAACGCAGTGACTGCAGAATTACTTTTCTTAAACTTTTTCATTCTTTCCAGAACAGCCTAATTAGATAAACAGAGCTAATATTAATAATTTGCTTACTAGTTTATTCATCTAATATATTAACGAACTTTATTGTAAATTTGTTTGATTTTCACATTAAGTTTGGGATTCATTTCTCTTTATTTGATTTCTTAATGTGCATAGATGGTTTTGAATTTCATTAATGGTCCCACTGAGCTGTTCTATGGAATTCACCAAGAAAATATTTTTACGTGCTAATTAATATATTATCTAAAACCATAGTAATTTTTATTTTTATGTAGTAAGAGTAAGAAACAAAGACGACAAACTAAGTATTTCTCTACAGCATTCAGAAAAAAAAACTTCTTAAGATTCAGATAAATAATAAAAAATTAATCGCAGGGGGTGCCTTCACTGGCTGTTTTACTAGCAGTAGCAACAAAAATATATTTTCTCTTTTTGCGCTTTCATTTTGTGATTTTTACAACTTAAAGAATTGCTCTTCTATAAATATTAGTTTTTTGTTATTTCATAGAATATTATTACAATATAAACTTTTACGTTAACCATCTGAGAGATAAGCAAATATGCTTAAGTGTAAACTTGTTTTCACTGCGTGATTTTAAATTTTGAATGAAAATTCAAATTCCTTATATTTTTAAAATTGCATTTCTGTAGCAGATTACTACTTATTTTTTTTAATTTATTAAAACTATCGAATTTCTAAATTTTAAATAATTGTGTGCAATAACTCCAAGTGAACTTATTTAAAATACCTCTAAGTTTTTGATGAGAAGCCAATGGCAAAATCAATGTGAAAAAGGTTTTGGTGGACAATGCTCCATCCAATTTTTTTCCACTTTCTTTTTTGTATTTCGGTAAAGTAAGTTCACTATTTTTATTGAACTCTGCTAAAAAAACATAGCTTGTCAGCTCATGTATCAAACAGGTACTAACTAAAACTCCTTTTTGTTTTTCTCCCTCCTTTAATGTATTTTTGAATAGAACATATATGGTATAAAATTCAAAAGTACTAGAGATATGGCAATGTAGCAAAACAATGCCTCTTGCATATGTAATAGGCCGTCAAAATGTATGTACAAGTAAAATTAAATAAAACTAAATTCTGTACCAATATTTTTTTCTAAAAATCTAAAGAGTTTCATAACCAACAAGAAAAAAAATAGAAAATACATAAATTGAGGTATTCATTTGCAGAATTGTACAAAAAAAAAATATTTTTCCAACTCTATGGCAGATGTGCATGTTCTTAAATGGATATTTGTGAATCTATAGAAGTGTGAAGTTTATTATTTTTCATTAAAATATTAATGTCAGTTGACGGGTTTATTCTTCTAAATCCCTCAGAGGGGGGACCATGTGTGGTGCAGTTGAAGCAAATAAAGTAAGGTAGCGTTAAATAACTTCAATGGGGCATTGTGAGTAAGATGACGAATGATAAAATATAGATATGACCATTTTTCTCCCCGAAACGGATATAGTCAAGAGTTGCAAACTCTATTTCGTATCCATCCTAGAAGCTTTACTTACACAAAGAAAGATAGATGGAATATTTGTATGCATTCAAGCTTGCTCTGAACTGTTTCAAAGCTGTCTTCCCTGAAGCCGTATTTTAACAAATGATGAACATTAAGCTTTGAACATAACTTATACTTTGATGCAACCACGTATATTCTTTCTTTGTATTTTTTGAAAGGATGGTTATCTCTGTTTATAAATATACTGTAAAACCTTTGGCCTACCGATTAAGTGGTTAAGAAGTAATGTAGATATCCAGATAAATAGAAGGTCCCAGGTTCGAATCCCGGTATGCGGCCAGGGATACTGGTATTGTCTGTTTGTGCATTTTGAGTATGCTGCGACATACGTGTCAATTAAATCCGTGTAGTTGAAATTCCCGAACAAGCGCGCGATGACGCCAGTGGTTGGCGTTGGGTGTCTGCCCAGATGTTGACCCCGTCACTTGACAAAGGCTCTAAATTACAAAGCGTTTGTTATTTTATACGTTTGAAAAATAAAAAAAGTTATATAAATAAAAACATAATGGTATAGATTTTTAAATAAACATGCCTTATAGACAATCAGAAAATGTCTGCGATTAACAATGACGTATCCCTTTCTGACTCAAAAACTTACAAGATTTTCATTAAATATAATTTTAATCACACATGCATATAGTTCTGGACAAATCAAACACAAAATTTTAAGAAAAAATCTTTCAAAAAGCATTGTCAGCTTTTAAAAAAAACCTCAGTCTGTTAACCTCCTTCGCTTTCTTTTTGTTCTTTATCCATATTTTTTACTCCGAATAATAAATGTTCATTAGTGTTTCACAGTAGATGTTTGCTGTTAATGAACGGATTACAGTTGTTCTTCATTATAACAGGAATAATAAAGGTGCTCCAATTACGATAGTAAGGCTTAATTTGTTGAACATTCAAGAGTGACATTGCCTTTTTTATTGCAATAACAAAAGAAAGCGCCACATGCATACATGTTTCGAAAATTCATTATTAAGGTTATACACCTTGATTACAAAAGTTTGTTTTTAATAGTATTAACTGATGAAGTACAATTTTTTTGGAGGAAAAAAGTTGTTTGGTTCTGTAATATTTTTTTATAATCAATGAATTATTTGATTGTAGTTTCAACTAAAAGCAATAATTGCTTCATAACTCATTAAAACAAGAGACAAATTTACAAAATAATTAATTACAAAACACAAAATGCAAAAATAACTTTTATCTCATATTTTTTAAAAAATTGTATGTAACTATACATAATGTTTTAACAACTACTTAAAAATAACTGAAAAGTTATTGTATTTAAAATTATAACTGAGAATAAGAATACTTTCTCTAGAAACTGAAATGATTAATTATAACGAAAGAAAAAATGGAAAGAACAAATTTTGCATTATTACATTTAAAATTAATCCTGTTTTATAGACTTTTTAATAGTTTAACCTTGTATTATTAATTTAGATAAATGATGCGCTATTTCTTAACACTGAAATAGAAGAAAAAAACTTTTTAGAACATAAATATTATCTTAACAAAAGATTTGACCATTACTTGGCGTTTATTTTAAAACATTTTGGATTAATTGTATTCAAGATGACTCTGTTGTAGGATTAAGTTTCTATTCTAAATTTTCTAGAAAAAATTGGGAAGGCTTTCTATTGCTCACTTTTAGGGGTAATTTTTCAGAGACATGAAATTTCTCAAGGTGTATATATTTTTAATTATAGGACGTAATGTTTTAAAATTTAATATTGCACATGAAAAGTTTTAATGATATTTTTATAAAGTTGTGTATGTCAGATGCTTACTTAGGGCCCTTATGTTAGTTCAACGCCCATTGAAAAAACAATTGGTATTGTTTCGTGTTCTTGAATTGATTAAAAAAAGATTAATTAACAGATATTTTCGCGGACTCTAATCATTATATACAATTTAAAAAGTTACAATTTAAAACACTATTAAAACATATAAGACTAGGCTGTTTTTAAAACGTGGAAAGTTTACAAGCTGAAAAGTCTTTTGAAAAGTCTTTTTGAAAGTGTCTTTTATAATAACAGACCAAACGTGACACCTGAGAAAACCGTGACACCTCCTTTAGTTGCTTAGTTACAAATTCCAACTAGCTTTACCAACTAGCTATAATAGCACAACAAAAGAACAATTGCTACACATGAATTTAAAATATTTGGTTCTAAGCATAGAAATTTATACAATTAATGTCAAACGCGTTGATTTAAAATACTTTTATAAGAAGCCAATAACAAGTTAAATGTGAAAAAAAGTTTTTTCCATCCTTTTTTTATTTGGAAATTGTAAATTCAATATTTTTATTGAACTTTACCAAAAAACATAGCTTGTAAGCTCATGTATCAAACATGTACTAACTAAAACTCTTTTTCATGAGAGTTTTTGAATAAAACATACATTGTAGGAAATGGAAAAATCTAGAGCCATTGTATTGTAGCAAAACAAAGCCTCTTGCATATGTAATAGGCAGTCAAAATATATGTACAAGTAAAATTATTGAACAATAAATTCTGTACCAATATTTTTTCTAAAGATCTCAAGATTTAAATAACTAACAAGAAAAAAAATATCTTAAAAAATCCATAAATTGGGACACTCATTTGTAGAATTATGTAATAAAAATGATTTTTCCAACTCGACGGATGATGTTTAAAAATTGGATATTAGTGAATCAATCAAAACGTGAAGTTTTTCCATAATTTTTTTTTAAACAAATATATCTTTTGATGTTGTAGTTATAATATGTGTAAATAAAGTACTGCTTACTATTCTTACTAAGGAAGTTTATACCGAAACAAATAACAGTGTTTAAATTACCTAAATAAATATTTTAATAATTTAGAAGGACAATACATGCAATCTTAAGGCGTCAGTACCTCAAAAAATGTTGAATTTTAATAATTTCTAAGAAATTCTTCTAATTTACCAATATTTCGTTGCTTATGCATTAATAAATGAATCCTAATTAATCAAAAATACTTTTATGTGTTGAATTTTTACTTATTGCAAATTTTAATTTAAATTTTAGAGAATAGCTCTAGATACAAAAGCTACTGGATCGAGGTGCATTGATAACATTGTACCTAGGGCCACTTTTAAAATTTTAAACACTTTTATATTTCTCTATATTTTGCCTTCTATTTACCTCCAAGAGTGATAAGCATAATGATACCTACAAAAAATGACAAACTTTAAAATACCACTGTCGTAGATTTAGGAAGATTTGAAATAAATTACCTATGACTATTCGACAACACAATTTTTTCTTTAGTAAGAGGAGGTTATTTTAATTTTCAAATCGAGTTTCAGCTTCAAACATTTTTTACTACCACAATATCGTATTTCCTGGTTGGTAGATTTTACGCTTTCCGGCTGCTTACTTCTAGCATCCATGAGGAGATTAAACACATCTTACTAGTTTCGCAATTCAGAATCCTACCCAAGCTTTGACACCAGAGGACAAATACAAATACAGACAAAAACAAACATCAATGCCCATATTCCGGGATTTGAGTCCTTACAATTGCCCTTGATCTTTAAGTCGCATAGTCGCCTATATTTTCTGTTTCAGTTTTTCCTAAAGGTAATTTCATAAACAAAGTTTAGAGTAAAAAAAAACACATATAGGTATTTAAAGAAAACTTTTTTAATGCTAATGTATTGAAATTTTAAATAAATTAAACTTTTCATTAACAGTAAGCCACATAATATAAACACTAATTCAATTTTTAAAAAATTATAATTATAATTATAAATGTGTTAATCATATTTCTTTAAGACGTAACAAAATTGTTATCAATTATCTTTTGAAAGCTTAAAGATTAATTTCCATTTATTTTTAATTATTTTAAAGCTTATTGTGATAATCTTTTTTTGTAAAATTTGGTAAAACTTATCCTAAAGTTATTAAAGGATCTTGAAAAATAAAACTAATTATCATAATACAAAGTTACACAAGCTTTGAAATTCTTTAAGACAAAGCGCTAATGTTTAAATAATATAGAATGCATTTTTATACCATATAGTTGTTTGTTAAAAAAAAACCTAAAACGCATTAATTTGTAGTTAAACTTCTGTTTAAAGTCAGGCAAACATCAAAGAGAAAATATTTAAAAAGTTACTTTAGCTTCAAAGTATCTTAAATGTTTAATATAATTGCCAGTTATGTAAGAAAATTTGTTGAAAGCATAATGGGTGGATTTTCTGACTAAGAAGATAAATTATTTTTTTTAACAACAATTTGAAATAAGATTTACTATTTATTATAAAAAGAAAAGTTAGTATTAAGTTCTTTAAAATCATCTTATGCTATGGTATTTCTGTATAAAAATGTTATGTTTTTAATAAATAAAAATAAATTCGGTTCATGATAATTTTCACACTTAACCACTTTTTTGTTAATGCAGTATTCAACCTTAATTGTAAACTGCTTTAATAAAGAATTGGTTAAGGAGCAAACGTGTTTTTTTATTTCGAATTGTTATTTTTTAAGTATTAAAAACTCAATTTACTGTTTATTACAAAATGTTTTTATTACAAAATATTTTTTAATAAATATAAAAATAAATTCTGTCACTCAAAATATAACCGTCAACTTAATTTTTTGTACCTAACTTAAATGTTTTGAATAACAAGAATATTAACTTTCGCTTTAAAAAATTTTTTTTAACAAGTTTGCCAAAGTTTCCAGCATTGGAAAGAAAATTTTAAATTTTGTATAAGATACACAAAAAATATCCATTGTCATCTAGATCTACTTGTTATAAACGTTTACAAAAATAGTAAAAATTTAAGTTTTAAAATATGTTTTTAAATAGAGTTTTTAACAGTCATATATTTATGAACGCGTTACAAAAGATATCAGTTTTATTCTCAGCATTTTTCTTTTTAAAAATTACTTAACTCCCTATTAAAAAACTTTATGTCCCCTCCATTCATTTTGCATTGTATGACTAAACAGCTTGTCACTAATTAGAAACAGAAGCCCGGCGCTTAAAGAAAAGTAAAATTCTAAATACCAATGCTAGAAATAGCAATTGATAAAAAAAAATCCAGATTAACTAGTAAAAATATTTTCTTTGTTTCTTAAAAACATAATTGAAACTAAGTTAAGTTTAAAAATAAGCTTTTTTTATTGCTTCTCTCAGTTTAAAATATATATATTATTACGACACTTTATGCATGTATATTAATATACGTACAGTCCCTGGACAAATTATTAGACGCCCTGTATTTTTTTAGTAATGATGAAAACATACCAAAGAATGTCATATCATTAAAAAAGATGTCGATATATGTATTAAGTATAGCAGATAGTATTTTCTATTCAATAGCTTAAGTTTAGGAACACAAATGTCCTTCTAAAGGTATTTTGTTCATCGTTGATTGATACATGAAATCTTGCAGTGCGTCTAATAATTTGTCCAGGGACTATATCTTAAATAATCAAAAGCTATTTTGTTAATTTAACACATTTTTAAATAATTTATTTATTAAATCGGCATTAGATTTTTGTATAATTCCGTAAAATATATTTAACGAGAAAGAAAAAAAACTAAAAATGTTTTCCTTTTTTTTCACAACATTTCCTGCCTATTGATGTAGGAATACAAATTTTATTTTTATTTTGTTTCTGAATCTTTAAGTGGATAACACTTTATCATATATATATTTTTATTTTATCTATTTTAATATTTTATAAATATTTAAATAATCTGGTTGATGCAGTGTGTCAGTAACTTATTTATTTAAACTAAGTAACTAATTATTATTGATAAGGCAAGTAGAAGTAAAATTAAATAACTTACATAGTTGGTAACCTAATTTAAGAGCAAAAAGTAAACTGTTATTGGGGATTATTTCATTCGTTAATAAACAACTTGCTTATTCGTGTTGTAAATACTATTTTCAAATACTTTTACTGTACACTTGTTTTGCTTTATGCTATAACTACACTCTTAAGAGTGTACCCTTTATTAAAAATGCACGCGTTTTCATCATTGCTTTAATTTAAAAAAAACACAAAAAACCTAATTTATGGCACATAGACAAAGTACCACCTATTTTGGAGAAAAACTTAAAGGGACAAAGAAATCGACGGTTAATTTTTTAAGGCACCAAATAAGTGTTGAACCATTGACAAACTTAGCAAACCTGGCAAAACCAATACGCAAGAAGTGAAATAAAGAGGGAGTACGTGCCTCTTAATTTCAAGATCATTGTGTGTGTTTTAAAATCAAAGGTATTTTAGGCTTCTTAATAATAATTAAAACAAAGATACTACGTACCTCATTATATTCACAAAAATTGAAAACGAACCACTTATGTCGGAGGTACTGCTTTAAAAGTGTTAGTGTAACAACATTTAAAAATAAAGCTACATACTAATTGACAATAAGATAATAACGACAAATAAGATCATGATATTTACTTAGCATGTTACTATGTATCTTAACCATAGTACAATAACCTGACGCCTATTTAACATTGCGTTGGGTGCTAGTTCAAGCAATGTCCTCTCATTTAACCATGACTCAAAATTAGGGAACATTATTGAAGGGATTTCCCTATGTATGTACCGCTATATGCCTCGAATCGTCTATGTTGATATTTATAGTAAGGCTGTTTACTAGGTGTTTCTTAACTGAAAGTTTGCTATTTAGCAACAAGTGTAATATGAACAGAAAACAACATTTACAGAACTATTTATATCCTCATTTATAGGAACTATTACTATGTTCTACGTGTTTTTTAATTGAAAGTCTGTATTTAGCAACAAGTATATTATAAACAGAACACAACATTTACAGAACTTCGATTTGTTTAGCAATGATGCTTGTTATACACATTTACATAAGTATAAAAAAAACATAGTACGAAAACAAAATATGAATGTTATATTTGTTGATAAAACGCATCTAGAGATTTTTAAAAAATATCTTGTAAATATATATATTTTTTTTAGTTCGCTTTATTTCAATTGAACTAAGTCACAATAGCAAGAAAATTAAACAAAATAATGGCTTCATTATATTCCCATAAAAGAAAATGGATTTATTGTGGTCATTATACATTTGGATGTAATTTTTAAATATAGGAAAGATAAGTAGCTACATGCCTTTTTGAGTTGCTTTAAAAGATTTCGTACCATTTATTGAATTTTTTACACTTTAAAAAATTTTGTGCTTGGTTTCACCATAATAATAGTTCCTAGCCCCTAAATCGGCTGTGTGGTTAATTGTTTCACCATATTTTTGGTGAACGGTCGAACCATTTTTCAGTTTGTGGAAACAAAAATCTGAGAAAGGGTTTAACCTAATGCCGAAAATGTTGTGAAACATCTCACCACAGCCGTTGTAGCTACTAGGATCTATATATATTTGAGGAAACCAAGTGCCAAATTTTTAAGAGTGTACGTGTCAGGAAAATATTTATTTCTTACCTATTTTAACTAAACCTTTTAGAGGAACTTATTAGTGTTTTTTGCAACTTTATAAAAAAACAATCAAATTAATTTACCTAATTATTTACCCTACTTAATTCGATGAATCAAGAAGGCGTTTAGTTTTAAGGTTTAACAAAAAATCTAAAAAGAGGGCTTTACCACAATTATTTTGCGGTTTGTAAATTATTAACAGACGATATTCATATGTTGACAATTGGATGACCTAAATTGCGATAAAGTGATAACACTCTAATTTTAGAAGTGATTACTAGCAATCTACAGAACCAACACCTGTCATGAGATTCCATTATCGATTATCCTACGCCTCCACACCACGCAGCTTGGAAAATTTTAATACACTATCCAAATCTCCCTTAATCTAGGCTAGGTAATAGTGATACTGAATAATTATTCCTCTCTCCACTTCATTGTTAAAGCTATGGTTTGAAAAAGCTGCAACGGACATTTGAAAATAATGAATTCGAAAATAATATTGTTTTATACTGCTTGAATGACTATAAACTCACAAATACTCATTCGAAGCTTTTATTTGTCAGTTTTGCTAAAATTTACATTATTTATAGAATTGTTGTGCAGTAACCGAAACAATATTACCTCATTGTCGCGTCACAGAATTCGGAGAATACCTAGTAAGTGGTTGTTTAGCGAAATGTATTTTTAAAGAAGGTAAATTAGAGTTTTCCATCGAGATGTGTTTGATTTGAAGAAGGGGCTTCAAGGTAACATTTTCACAGAAGTTTATATTTAAACTGATAATGATAGATCATTGAGATAAAATTAAATAACCTAAATCCGTAAAATTTTACCTTCTTTTGGGGTGACTGTAAATATTAAGAGTAACATTGGATTCTGAACAGCAACTCCTCACTGAGGGTTTTTTGTATTTTTTTTATTTGTGCAAATTCTGCATTGACTAAAAAATAAAATATTAGCAATGTCAAAATTGATAGGGTTTTTTGTTTGATTCAAAATTGTCTCAAACTAAGATAAGTTTCAACTTCTATTCAGACATTTCCTCCATATATTGCCACAGTAAATTAATTCATTAAAAGAGCATATTTAACGATGTTAATACAAATATAAAATTACTTTCGCCAAGAAAGTTGTTGTTACAACTCTATCAAATTAACGCAACGCTGTGGACGAGAATCTATTAAACATTCTACGAGCGCACGCTATCGGTTCCGCCTAAGCCACAATGTACACAAAACTCTCGGACCACATATTCTAACCTTGTTTTTGACAAGAACAACAAAGAAGCGGAGATTATGGCGAGGAGATCTTTAGCCATCCATTATCGGACGTGGCCTACGGGTTTCAATTATTATCGAAGATCCTAATCCACAGGGCGAGAGTTGCAGTTTTATAAAAGGTTTTAATTGTTCGGTGGTCTACTTTATATGTGGATATAAGGAGATTTCTAGGATAAAAAAAGTGCTTTTGTAGTCAGACATGATGTGGGCAACAGAAGTTTCTGAAGGATGTTTTCAAAAATATACTTGGTAAAATGTTTTAGGAAGAACTTTTCCTTTTGATCAACTTTTTGAAAGTTTGATTATTAAGTTTATCGAGTTATTATTCTCAAGTTTTAATAAAGCAACAATATTTTGTTTTGCAGTCATAATATCACAATATTGTTTTCCCTGTGCTTTTTTAATAATAACAAAATTATTTTAATCGTTCGAGTCTGTTTCGGTGGTGTACTTTATATGTGGATATAAGAAGATTTATGTAATTAAAAAATTGATTTTGTATTCAGACATGATAGGGGCAACATATTTTTTATAAAGATGTTTTCAAAAATTGCTTGGTAAAAAGAAGAATTTTTCTTTTTGGATAAACTTGTTAAAAGTGTGATTATTAAGTTTATCAAGTTATTATTATAAAGTTGGTAATTTCTTTTATAAAAGCAACAATATTTTGTTTTGCACTCATAATATCATAATAATATTTTTCATGTACTTTTGTTTTCATAATGTAAATATCAAGAGTCAAGAATTATTTGAGGCAAAAAATTATTATTCTAAATCATTATAAGTTAGCACTTTTCTTATATTCGCAATATTGTTTAAATAAATACTACAAACTAAATTTTGTTACCTCTCAAATATATAAAATAAACGCAAAAAAGGCAAAGTCATTTTAATCAATTCAATTTGTAAAACAAAACTACAAAAAATATCGTCAAATTAACGGTTTAGCAACGGTAATAGCAGCTGGAGATGCTAAAAAAAACCAGTAAAACGTTTGGAAACTTGATTAAGTACGGTAAAAAATAGTTAAAATAACTTTTTTCCCGTTAAATATTTTATTTTTTAAAATAGAGAAAAGGTTTTAAATCAAGCGCTATTTAAAATGGCAACCAGTTAGTCACAGCGTCATGCTAACTTGACCACCGAGTCGCTTGACACATCGCAGATTGCAGCTAATAGAAACAAGAAAATCATAAAGAACTAAAATAGCCTACTTTCCTGTTATTTAAATACTTACTGAAGTTCTAATCGGGAAAAAAACTAGGTTCCTAAAGTAAATATCATCAACAGCCGTTTCTACACTAGATTTATACACATTAGAAAAAAAATCGAAACACAGAACCCAGCTATAATTTAAACTTCTAAAAGCTAAAATCAACTCTTTTCCTTAATATTCTTTCGCAAATTAATTAAATATTATTTATCATCTGCTCGTGATTTATTTGTAGTTCGAAGAATAATTAAATATTTATTAATAACAAAAGTAATGAAACTACTCCGAACTGCATTAAAAAATAAGAAATGTAAATTAAAACTAAGCATAATTGCATGCAAAAGTATGCCTTTCCGTATTCTTGGTAGATAATTAATGAATAATGAAAGAATCAAATTGTGCTACATTTTATGACGTCATTCCAAACTGATTCATGAAAATATTATTTTGCTTCAAATATGTTTAAATAAATAAAGTTTCTCATGCCATTGTTGATTTGGCAACAGTGATTTAAATGACTCAAAATTGAATTTCAATGCTAATTCAATGGGAAATTCGCCGAAAGATAGTAGATTTATGTCCGTCCGGACGCACAGACAGACGGACAAAAAGTATGAAAGTTGGGTATCTGAGGTCTTTCTAACAAAAAAAGAATTTTTAAGATCCGAGGGATAGAACCGATTTTGGAAGAGGGATACGGACAGACAGACGGAAAGACAGACAGACATACGAACAGACAGACAGATGGACATCAACCGCATTTCAATACCTACAGTGATTTAAATGACTCAAAATTGAATTTCAATGCTAATTCAATGGGAAATTCGCCGACAGATAGTAGATTTATGTCCGTCCGTACGTACAGACAGACGGACCTACTTTTTCATTTTTTTAATTCTTTCGAATTAAAAAAAGAAAAGTAGGCTAAAAATGTTGTTGGCTTTAACTTGACCTTATAGACCTTATTGACCTTATATGCATGTGATATATATAGTACAAATATCTAAAAAATTATAATATTAACCACACAAATCTCTATAATATTCTAATATTCAGTTTTTTCTTAATAACTCTCAGTTAATGCCTTGCCGATCTTTCAAGCAGTTCCCACGTTCTAATAGGCATCAATACATTATTTCCCAGAGAAATTGCAGACGCAGCAGACTTTTTTTTGACTTCTGATCCACTCTTCTCATAAGAATTAAAAATAGATGCATTTCTTAATTAGACCTCGAGATGTAAGGTGTGTGCTTTTTTGGCTGCCGAGCTACGGCTCCGGCCCCAGTTTACAAACTCTAATATATACTTTCTTTACAATAAACCCCTCTTTTTACATCAAAACTCTCTCCTTTATTAGAATTAACTTCAGAAAAAGTATGCTCTTCTGCGTGGTAGCTGTTTTGCTATCACATGCACGACAAATTATATTAGAATATTTTTTTTATCATATGAAAGTGTAAATCGGGGCTTTCTTTAATAACAGTTTCTGTTAGTTCAAACTATTAAAATTTATTTGGGACAATTTTGGAAGAAAATCGTAATTACGAAACTAAAAAAAATATCTGGTATCTTAAACTAGACAAAAATGACAGTAGATTCTAATTAATATTATCAGTTCAATTTTGTATATTTTTACATAGTTTAATGATTTTATTTATGCCAGAAGTTATAAGATCTGTTTCAATCAATTAAAATACTAACTACAATCGATCTTTTAATCCAATATTCCCTAAATTGCTTTAAATTATCCAATAAGTAACTGAAAAATTGTATTCCTTATTGAAAAAATTTATTAAATTTATTACGATAATCTATTAGGACAACCTAAGGCGTTATAATTAGTACAAAAACTGCGACCACACAAAAAATATTCCTAATTATATTCCAGAGTGAATAATATTTTCTAGCCCTAAACAATAGTTCTATTCAAAGAGTTTGTTTTGTTTTCTCTCCCAAATACACAAACAAATCGTACTTCATTAACCAACTGGAATTTAAGTTTTTAATTGGTAGAATCAAAGTTTATTTTAGAAATTTTCTTCGAAAGGAATCATTGATCGATAATTATAATATATCAACTGAAATAACAATATTTTCATTCCATTAGCTCATTTGTACTTGCCAATTTTGTTAATTAAATCTTGTTACATATTTACATATCCACTTAATATGTTTTTATAAAGAGTAAAATATTATTAAGGTTAGATTAAAATACTATAAGTGGTGTCTCAATATGTATAACTGATTACATACATACATACATACATACATACATACATATATATAAGCAGGTTATTGCTATGTACTTTAGGATAATTTTATCAAAATATTAAAAACTAGCAAATAAATACCCGTTCTTCGCACAGCTGAAAGAATATCAAATCGATCCAAGTATATGTGTCATTTAATTTGCTGTAGGATAATAAGCTTTGCCTTTGTTCCAGTTCACTATAAAGAATAAAATCCCGTTACTTATATTGCTGTAAAATTCCAAAACAAAAATACATCACTATAAAAGGCACATCCTCATATCACAAAAATCTTCCTCAATATGAACTTACTGCCATCGCAATTTTCCTAATAAATTCAAAATTAACCATAATTGTATAACAATGTTATTTCACGTCAAAACCTCCATTCTGGGATTAAAAAAAACCATTTAGCTCATTGGCCCGTTCAATTATTTTTCCAATCATTAATTTAGTTTCTAAAGGTAATGGCAAGAAAATAAAAGCAATTTCAATTTTAATTAATTTTTGTGTTTATTTTAATTTCTTCTGTCGAATGGCAACACGAAAGGGAAAAAATGATCGGATTTGAGCGAAAGTGGTGTATTTTTTTCATAAAATTAGAATTTTCTCTAAAAATGGATCAAATATGAAAAAACCAAGCCTCAGGTGCACACGTTGGTATTAAAGGGAATCTATCTTAAAAATTTCGAATTTCTGAGGGCAGTATAAGTAGGTCTTTTACGATCCACAGACACACAGACATACTCTTTCTTTTATTATTATAGATAAAATACAGAAAACATGGTACACTTGATTCTATGAGAAACTTGCTCCCTATGTATTACGCCTCATAAAATACAGCTAAAATTCTAAAACTAACAAAACTGGTAAGGTAATTTCCCATTAAGTTTAATAAAAAACAAAAAGTTCATAAAGAACTAAAATAGCCTACTTTCCTGTTACTTAAATACTTACTGAAGTTCTAATCGGGGGAAAAAACTAGGTTCCTAAAGTAAATATCATCAACAGCCGTTTCTACACTAGATTTATACACATTAGAAAAAAAAAAATCGAAACACAGCACCCAGCTATAATTTAAGCTTCTAAAAGCCAAAATCAACTATTTTCCTTAATATTCTTTCGCAAATTAATTAAATATTATTTATCATCTGCTCGTGATTTATTTGTAGTTCGAAGAATAATTAAAAAACAAGCCTCAGGTGCACACGTTGGTATTAAAGGGAATCTATCTTAAAAATTTCGAATTTCTGAGGGCAGTATAAGTAGGTCTTTTACGATCCACAGACACACAGACATACTCTTTCTTTTATTATTATAGATAAAATACAGAAAACATGGTACACTTGATTCTATGAGAAACTTGCTCCCTATGTATTACGCCTCATAAAATACAGCTAAAATTCTAAAACTAACAAAACTGGTAAGGTAATTTCCCATTAAGTTTAATAAAAAACAAAAAGTTCATAAAGAACTAAAATAGCCTACTTTCCTGTTACTTAAATACTTACTGAAGTTCTAATCGGGAAAAAAAACTAGGTTCCTAAAGTAAATATCATCAACAGCCGTTTCTACACTAGATTTATACACATTAGAAAAAAAAATCGAAACACAGCACCCAGCTATAATTCAAGCTTCTAAAAGCCAAAATCAACTATTTTCCTTAATATTCTTTCGCAAATTAATTAAATATTATTTATCATCTGCTCGTGATTTATTTGTAGTTCGAAGAATAATTAAAAAACCAAGCCTCAGGTGCACACGTTGTATTAAAGGGAATCTATCTTAAAAATTTCGAATTTCTGAGGGCAGTATAAGTAGGTCTTTTACGATCCACAGACACACAGACATACTCTTTCTTTTATTATTATAGATAAAATACAGAAAACATGGTACATTGATTCTATGAGAAATTGCTCCCTATGTATTACGCCTCATAAAATACAGCTAAAATTCTAAAACTAACAAAACTGGTAAGGTAATTCCCATTAAGTTTAATAAAAACAAAAAGTTCATAAAGAACTAAAATAGCCTACTTTCCTGTTACTTAAATACTTATGAAGTTAATCGGAAAAAAAACTAGGTTCCTAAAGAAATATCATCACAGCCGTTTCTACACTAGATTTATACACATTAGAAAAAAAAAATCGAAACAGCACCAGCTATAATTCAAGCTTCTAAAAGCCAAAATCAACTATTTTCCTTAATATTCTTTCGCAAATTAATTAAATATTATTTATCATTGCTCGTGATTTATTTGTAGTTCGAAGAATAATTAAAATTTATTAATAACAAAGTAATGAAATACTCCGAACTGCATTAAAAAATAAGAAATGTAAATTAAAACTAAGCATAATTGCATACAAAAGTATGCCTTGTCGCTTTCTTGGTAGATAATTAATGAATAATCAAAGAACCAAATTGTGCTACATTTTATGACGTCATTCCAAACTGATTCATGAAAATATTATTTTGCTTCAAATATGTTTAAATAAATAAAGTTTCTCATGCCATTGTTGATTTGGCAACAGTGATTTAAATGACTCAAAATTGAATTTCAATGCTAATTCAATGGGAAATTTGCCGAAAGATAGTAGATTTATGTCCGTCCAGACGTACAGACAGACGGACAAAAAGTATGAAAGTTGGGTATCTGAGGTCATAGCTTTCTAACAAAAAAAGAATTTTTAAGATCCGAGGGATAGAACCGATTTTGGAAGAGGGATACGGACAGACGGACAGACAGACGGAAAGACATACAGACATACGAACAGACAGACAGATGGACATCAACCGCATTTCAATACCTACAGTGGTTTAAATGACTCAAAATTAAATTTCAATGCTAATTCAATGGGAAATTCGCCGACAGATAGTAGATTTATGTCCGTCCGGACGTACAGACAGACGGACAAAAAGTATGAAAGTTGGGTATCTGAGGTCATAGCTTTCTAACAAAAAAAGAATTTTTAAGATCCGATGGATAGAACCGATTTTGGAAAGGGTGGTACGGACAGACAGACAGACGGATATCGACCGCATGTCAATACCTACTTTTTCAAGTAGGCTAAAAATCCTTCAACCCTTAACTTTTATTTAATTGGTTTAAAGGAGGTCTTTCTGGTTACAAGGTTTATGTGGTTATAAAGAAGGTTTGTTAAACTCAATTCAGACTTCTTCATTCAGTATTCCTAGTTTAGTTATGTTATATAATACAAAACATAACTATACAATCTGTGTTTTATATAATAAATTAATACTCTGTAAATTCACACATTGAGGCGCACATTGAGGATGAATTTCTCTGAATTAATCTAATTGATTGTTTTATATTTTACTTTTTAACACTATTGATTTTACTATAATTAAAAACCCCAAAACAAAACTTTTCAAACAAAAACAACGTAAATAAAATATGATTTATGAAAAATTAATGATAATTCCATAGACGAAAATTTAATCACTGAAACTAATTTGTCAAGGCTATATACTACAATGGATTTACATGCACACTGCTCGGTATTCATCTTCAAAATATTTTATAGTAAACATAGTCTATCTAACCTTTATAATATACTCTTTGCATAATAACCCATTAAATTAAATCTAAAAACCATAAACACAGAGTGGGAAAAGATGCGTTTGGTATCTTTATTTGAAAGCAAACACCTTGAGGTACAAAATTGAGGTATCACCTTCAAACTTACAACATACGTGTCGACTTAAAGGTTTTGCAAACACCTTAATGGTCTGTCTAAAAGCATCAATTTCATTGACGTTTTACGTATCTAGAGACCGGAGGGCGTTATTGCATTACACTTTAACAAATCTGTTGGTCGTTCCAAGCTCATTAATTCAGATAACGTTCTATTCTTGTTCATTCAATACATGTTTTAAAGTAGGTTTAAAATCGTTAATTTTGTTAGGTAAATTGAAGGTAAACTATTATATGGAACGTGACTAATGTGATGTGTGTGTTTTTGTCAAACTTTTATAACTTAAAATTGCTCTTAATGAATAGCAATATATAAGTAAATTTTAAAAGATCCTACAATGGTGCGATGAAGATATCCAAATGCATAGTCGATAACAGAATTGTAAAAATATATTGTTTTAGTAGAAATTTTATTATTAAATAAATATGTAATTAAATCTTAATAAAATGATTGAATATCTTAGTGGAAGAACGTGAAAGTGGGACATTTTTTAAACAATTAGATTTTTGAGTCAATGAATATGTTATTCAAACCTTTAAAAATAACAAGTTCTCACTTTTTTTTCATAGACATAGAGTTACGTATATTTCTTAACGTACGCAAGTAGTCTTTAACGAATCTAAGTACGAATTAAAAATTTAGAGCTCATTTTCTTATGTTCGTATGTTCGTCTTTTTGGCAAACAGCGCGTTCTTCCCTTGAACTCTTAAAGTGAAATAACACTTTATTATAGGCGAACAAATTTAAATTATAAAATTAATTACGGAAATTTAGTTTATTTGTGAAACGAACAGTTTTCCTGTCCCAAACTCGTCTTTCGCTTCATTCAATAGAAAATTAATACTTTAAATATTATTTGTATGTATGGTAAACTAAATTTTACTATCCAAAGTGTATTACCCCGTACTATACCTAACCGCAAACAAATTCTATTTAGATTTGGACAATGACAAACTGGTGAAACCAGAGTTTGCTAACACGTTTAAAACATTATGTATTTCGATCATTGGAAAATTAAATTCCAGTTGTGTGTTTGTTGTAGGGATAGAAGATTAAAGTCTGATCAGGAAATCTGAAATATCATACATCAATTCATCTAACTATCCATTATATTTCGGTAAAATTAATCCTATGTAGCCACCGAAATTCATCCTTCTGGGTGCCAAAGTATTAATATATAGGTTATAAGCATGGCCTGATCTATCTACCATATAGCCCCTTAAGGTACAGGCCTAATCCCCCTCAATTTTATTTTCGTTTTCGCTTAATGCTGTAGACCTTAAAATTTCAGTAAATTTTAAACTTTTCTGGTCAAAAGTTCAAAGTCCAACTACAACTAAATTGAAGTCTCAGAAAATTTTAAAATGTACTGATAAGTTATAGTTGTAGTTTGACTTTGATTCAGACATTGAGCAAAAGTGATTGGTTTCATCGATGCCATAAGGACCCGGATCAAATGATAGCAATGAGGATGGGCACATCGGCCCGCTATAGCAAAATCATTACGGGCAATCATGCACAAACTTTTCCATAAAGAGAGGCCCCAAAAATGTGTTGTGTCTTTAGACTGAGTTCTCCTAGATCAGGTCCTGGTTATAAATATAATAAAATAAGAATATATAAACACATCATTATTTGTCGTTTAATCGGGAGGGGGGGGGCAAACACAAATAATAATGAGCTCCACAATTCTCTTCCACGCAAAAAATATCAACGAAACCATTGAACATTTTATTCAGAGATGTGTCAACTCTCCCTAGACAAACCTTCTTTCCCACAGTCTTCGTTGATCAGAAGTGACATCACATGCTCTCCAACCATTTAGCGTTTACTTAATCCACCGACTAAACCGTCAGTGACAAGCAAAAGCCTATCACCGTCGAGTTTATGTCATATTAGATGCGAGTCGTCAAATCAGTGACGAGGATTAGATTTGTCTTAGCGACTTAAAGGCGAATGGACGCGATAAGTAGTACGCTGATGCAGTTAAGGAAGAAACTTGGATATTGCAGAGATTTAAATTAGGGGTTTCAAAGTCAATTTATGTTGGCATGTTTAAGATTGAATTTGATGCCCTTCTCACGTGGGCACGTAAAGTTTACTGGGTTCATGTTTATTGTTCGGCAAGGGAAATGAATATATGTCTTATTATAAAAAGAACAGTGTTTTTTTATCTATTACACACAGAAATATAAACAATTTTTTTTCGTTCAATATATTTTATAGATAGCTCTCATTTTAAAGTATGCCTAAAATCTTATTACAGACCAGAATAAAAATCTGGTTTTTTTATCAACGCTAGGGATTACGGTATTGAAAAAGACTTGTGTCAACTACAGGGTGGTGCAAATAAAAGTGGCCCCGTCATGGAGATAGAAATAAGATAGAAATGTTGCCAAGTCGAAAACAATGCAAAAACGGGTTTGCCAAGTGAAGCCATTGATCGCTTCAATATTAAGCCCAAACAAAAGCTTGGCGAATTATTTGCCGGTAACTATATGTTTTGAGTTTTTGACAAGCTAGTTGGAATGCAATATAAACTGAAGGTTTGTACAACAATGTGCAAGAAAAATTCTCACTAGTGTTATTTTGACCGTTATTGCACTCTTGAATAATCTTTATTTCTCCTTGGAGGATTTCAGACGACTTCAATAGTTTTTCTCGACAAGCATCTGAATGCATTCCTATCTCTACGCCGGGGCCACTTTTATTTGCACCACCCTGCATATGTTATATTCCATACAATTATACGTAATTCACAACGTATATCCGATTTGATTTCAGTGAGGTATGGATCTCCGCAGCCGGGGAGAGAAGGGATGGCGAAGAATAGTGGACGTCTGGATGTACCTCTGTCTCATCGGCATGCAGCTCAGCCTGCCAGCCCTGGCCGAAGAATACTCGTCCTATCTGCAGAGCACGGTAAGTGATTTAGATACACTTAGTATAATGCAACCAGTATTAGAATTTGGATGGAAAAATTTAGGAACAATTTGTGCTACTAACTTAAAAATCTAGGAGCAAATGCACATTATTTGGGAGCCTTTTGGAGAAAAAATATTGATTGAAAATATGCCATTTTTATGTGATTTATCCACAAACTCTGGACATCAACACAGATTTTAAGATGGGCGTAGTTGTGCTCATTTAGAACATCCATAGTTTTGCAATTTCTTAGCTATTGGAGTTCAAAAATTATAGAAATGTACGATCACCGAAGATCCTACATTTTACGATCGCCGGGGTATCTTAATTTATGTATCGCCAGAGTTTTTAATTAATTTATGTATCGCCAGACGATTTTATAATCACATAAAAAAAATTAACATATGAAAGATCGTTGAAAATTTGCGGTTAATTATATTCAGCAAGATCTTTGTAAACCACTTTTTTTTAAAAAAAAGTGACATTAAAAAAAAAAAACAGTCGCCACAACTGCTACCAAATTTATTTTGAAATAGCAAAATTGTAGGATTTGGTCGCATTTTGCGACTAGTAACTGTTAATTTCGAAACCTGAGTGCAACGTATAAGATTATCATAATAAATAATGATATGGTTGTCGATGATTAATTTTTAACAGAAGGAAAAATATGTAGATTTTATTTTATATCTGTGATGATCTAGCCTAATAAGTCAAACTCCATTCCGAAACAAATTTTTGAAACTTAAATTGTGCCAACATGTATTTTTATATAGATTAGAAAGAAATATTAGTCATTTTCTACTGTCTGTATTTATAACAATAACCCTCAATTTTAATCGAATTAAGAAATAGTTGTGAATTTCAAACTTTT
Source organism: Oedothorax gibbosus (assembly GCA_019343175.1). Taxonomy (NCBI): domain Eukaryota; kingdom Metazoa; phylum Arthropoda; class Arachnida; order Araneae; family Linyphiidae; genus Oedothorax; species Oedothorax gibbosus. The sequence goes on from CM033271.1 coordinate 30,788,013, forward strand.
TGTACGCTCCTTGTGATTGAATAAAATACAACATTAAACTTTCTGAACACGTAATAAATGATAAAAATAATCTGCATTTATCTTTGTTATTGTATTTACGAAACTACAAATATTAATGTTTTTTCAGGGTGAAAATGCCGACTTAATAAGTTCTAAGCAGGAAGCAGAAGACAAACGAAGCAATTCCTTCTTTCCTTTAAGAGGAAAAAATTCAAATCTTGACTCTCCAGAAATCCCAGTTCGCTACCCATTTATGTCCAACCAGCAACTGGATGACAAACGAAGCCAGTTTTATCCCCTAAGGGGCAAAAAAATACCCACCGAGTTGAAGAGGGCAAGTTACTTCATGCCCATGAGGGGAAGGAAAGACGACCCGGAGTGGTCAGAAGAGGACAGCATCGAGAAGAGAATGTCCTCTTTCATGCCCATGAGGGGAAGGAAAGACGGCGAGGAAGACAGTGCTGATAAAAGGATGTCATCTTTCATGCCCATGAGGGGCAGGAAAGACGACGACGAAAGCGTAGACGCGGATGACAGCATGGAAAAGAGGATGTCCTCCTTCATGCCCATGAGGGGAAGGAAAGATGACTATGACAGTGAGGAAAAAAGAATGTCTTTCATGCCCATGAGGGGCAAGAAGAAGAGTGGCCCGATGATGGATGGCTACAATCATTTCGGGAAGTCCGGTATGTATACAAAAGACATTATGAATTTAACCAGTAGTAGTAGTGGTAGCAATAGTAATAGTAAGGATAACGCTTATGGTCAAGATGAAGATAAGGATAAAAAATCTGTTGGCTCGATCGGAAACGCAGAAAAAACATTAAATCACACGACTCGCAGAAGATCTTTGCCTCTTTTATCTTCGGAAAATAGAAGAGGTCTACTTAAAAGTCAATTTGAATTTCCAAGTGTAGGCAGATTATCGATGGATGCGTTGGAGAAAAGAGAGTCTAACTTTATTCCAATTAAAGATAGAGAGGGTTCTGTTGAGACATCTAGTGATGGTTTTCTAGCGGAACAAGAAAATAAAAACTTTAAAGATTATTTTCAGAAGAAAAAGTCATTATTTATGCCCATGACAGAACGTCCTTTTCCCAACGAAAAATATATAAATATCTACCCTTCTTCAAAAGTAATGAAAAGAAGATCGAAATTCATGCCCATGAGGGGTCGCCGACAAAATGAAAAGAATGGAGCGTCTGAAACAAATATATTTTCTCCTTTTTCAGGCACTTTGAATCGAATTCCATTGGATGAACAGACCATCAAAGAACTATCTTTAGAGTTTAATTTGACCGGCGACAATCACACAGAAGTAAAAATTGCAGATTTCGGAAGTGAGGACAAGAGGACCTCCTCTTTCATGCCGATCAGGGGGCGTAGAGGCAAGAACTACTTTCCGTATCCTTTCCAGTTTCCGTCAGGTATAGGATCTTCATTGATGGCACGACATTATGGCGGCAAGATACATCCCATTTCCTCAACTTGGGGTTATGCCTCAAAATCCAGAAAGTTCGACTGGGATTCAGTAAAGCGGGCGTTCCATGCGACAAGAGGAAAACGGTTCAGCGATGACCATTCAAACGAGATTGTACCAGAACTTGGAAATCTTGAAAAATCAGGCCATAATGATCTTAGTGGAACTCCAGCAGCATCTTCCATGGAAAAAGGTTACGTTCGAAAAGGTTGGAGGGATAAAAGAAGTATCGTTAGACCACGGATATATCTGAAATCACAAAAGCACTATATAGGTATCAGGAAAATATTATATTTTGACTTCGATGGTTCAAAAAGTAATAATGATTGATTTCATTTATTTCATTTGCAATTCTAAAAGAAAAGTTATGATAATTTAGAAATTTCTATGAAAGGTTTTTTTTTTCAACTACTTGTACAGATACTTTTATTAGTTCAATAATCTAACTTTTGGCTGATGCAACTTTATATAAACTCTTTTAGCATAAGTTAAGTACCATAAGGGTTTTTTTTATGTGCCAACTTCAAGTTTTTGTATTTCTAAAAGCAATGAATGTTCAAATTATACAGCATACATATAATAGTTGTTTTTTATTTTTTATTTTTTGAATTGCAACTACAATTTTTATGACAACTGCCACGTAATAAATGCAATAACTTTTTAAAAATTTAATTTGCTTTACTTTATAAATTTTTTTATTAATATTTTGTATAAAAAACTGATTTTCATATTTTATTAAACTGTTGACTTTGATAAAACAAAAGAATTTCAGTTCTCATAAAAAGTAATTTAAACATTAATATTTAAAATTTTGATTTTTTTTTAATGTTTATCAATAGCACGTAATTTGGATGTTAATATTTTTATTTTCAATTGCCTAATATGAAATATAAGGTAATGAAAGTATCACGATGGAGTCAAAATTCCGAAATGTGGAATTTGTTTGTTTTTTACACCTATTGGGGGCTGCCGATTTTGGAAAAAAAAGGTTGAATTTCCAGACTGTCTGTGTGTCATTCTGTCTGTCTGAAACCACTCTACAGCTCGAAATAAAAGAGCTGTAGGCTTAAAATGTGGTACAGCTGGGAGAAAAAAACGATCCACCCTATGTTTTTCGGCTGCTATTAGTCAAGGAATTTTGTGAAAGGTGTCATTTTTCAGGAAATAGCGTAAGGAATTGGGAACTGGCAACCAAAATTGTATAAGGGGTCGTCTACATATTAAATTGAGTACCAACTTTGAAAATTCCAATGGCAACACCCAATTTTTTTAATATAAAAATGTTTATCATCTTCAAAATACCTCAGATCCAAAAGAAAATTTATTAATTTGCTTTATTTGTTGAGATATAGGCATTCAAAGTTGAACGCCCATAATGTTAAAAAAAAGTTTCACAAACATTTATTCATACCTCTACAAATAAAATGAATTAAACCAATTTTTTTTCATTATATACTTCTTAATCTTCCAAAAACAAATCACACAAGTTTTTTCATCAATTTTTCATTTTTATTATTTTTTTTTATTTAAATTTAAATAAGAAAAAATAAAACATAAAGAGCAACCCCAAATTTTTGTTACATAAATCGATAAAGTAGATCAAGTAGAACCAAAATCCCGAATTTTTTAATTCAACAACAATTATTTGCCGAGTTATTGTAAAAATACTGAAAAAAACGAATTTTAGGGACCGTGTAAAAAATTACTTAGCAAATTGGATCCTAACTTGCATTATCGTTTGGTGGTTGAAAAGCGTTTTTGGTAAATATTTATTCAAATTATTGATGTCTGTCAAATGTCTTAAAATCTTTTCTTGTTTCAAGTGCATACAATGTACTTTGTTTGTATAATTAACATTAAATTATATCTATTACTATGTTTTTGAATGTATGTTATTTCCAATACAATTTCAAAAAGTGTGTTTTATATTAAAAATTAAATACCCTAAAATATTATTGTATTGGAATTCGGTGTTTAGTATATTTCTTTGTTACCACATTGATTATTTAAAATGATTAGTGCCCACTGCTTTGGTTAAAAATCATTGCCAAATCATTCTGTGTAATTTTATTTTGCTTTCCTTAAATATCGTGTTAAGATCGTAACTCGCGTTTTGTAATATGTAGTTTATATTACCGATAAAGTGAGCCGGGGTTCCGGACACAATTCCGAAAGCCAAAATACCGACAAGCCAGAATCTCGAACGCCGAAAGCCCGAAAGGCCATAATCCCGACATAGACGAAATCCCGAATGGGTCGAAATCCCAAAAAAATAGATTTTTGTCCATTTCTCGAATTAAAAAATATATATATATAATATATATATATATATATATATTATTATTATATATAATTATATATATATTATATATATAATATATATATATATATATATATATATATATATATATATATATATATATATATATATATATATATATATATATATATATATATATATATATATATATATATATATATATATATATATATATATATATATATATATATATATATATATATATATATATATATATATTATATATATATATATATATATATATATATATATATATATATAATATATATATATATATATATATATATAATATATATATATATATATATATATATATATATATATATATATATATTATATATATATATATATATATATATATATATATATATATATATATATATATATATATATATATATATATATATATATATATATATATATATATATTATATATATATATATATATATATATATATATTACTTAGTAGGTCGGTTAGTTACAGTCAGTTAGTTAGTCAGTCAGTTAGTCAGTCAGTCAGTTAGTCAGTTAGTTAGTCAGTCAGTTAGTCCGTTAGTTAGTCAGTTAGTTAGTTAATCAGTCAGTAAGTTAGTTAGTAAGTTAGTTAGTTAGTCAGTTAGTCAGCCAGTTAGTCAGTGAGTCAGTCAGTTCACTGACTAACTAATTGACAGTAAGTTAGACTAAGTTAGTCAGTCTGGACTAACTAACGGACTGACTAAACTAACTGACTGACTGACTAAATAACGGACTGACTAACTAACTCACTGACTAACTGACTGTCTAACTAACAGACTAACTGACTGACTAACTAACTTACTGACTGACTAACTAACTAACTGACTGACTAACTGACTGACTAACTAACAGACTGACTAACTAACTGACTAACTAACTGACTGACTGACTAACTAAGTGACTAACTAACTGATTAAATAACTAACTGACTAAATAAATAAATTATCTCTAATATTTAAAAAAAAAATCTCGATATTAAAAAATCTCTATATTTAAAAAATCGAGAAATGGACAAAAACCTATTTTCGGGATTTCGACCCATTCGGGATTTTGACTCATTCGGGATTTCGGCTTGTCGGGATTTCGGCTTGTCGGGTTTCGGCTTGTCGGGATTTCGGCTTGTCGGGATTTCGGCTGTCGGGTTATCGGCTGTCGGGTTTGTCCCAGACCCAGTGCGCCGAATTTTAAACAAACTTTTTGTAGAAATGTGAATGAAACAAAAATTTGCATAAAATGTAAAGCATAAATGTAATAATCCTGTTTGTCTATCTGATTGTAACTAATCGTATTTGAAAATCTGTTCGTTATAAATAATCGTATGTGTGACTTAATTTAAATTTAAAACTTTTTCTCGTCTACCCTTAATTTTATTTCTGAATTTTAAAATCTAAAATTTAAAAAAAGGTAAAAACATAAAAAAAAAAATCACAATATTAGTGAAGAAGGTTTAATTCCAGCATCCTTTGGCGAGATTATGGTAACCCTTTTCTTAGCTTGTCGTTTCGAAAAGACACCCTAAATATTACCTTTTTCAATTTTTCCCCCGAGAGTTCAATTTTTCTTTCAATTTTTCGAGATTTCCCCCTAATCGCGTTCAAAATTAATGCTTTAATATCTCTGTAAATAATGCTAAACAAATAATTCTTTTTTATACATGGGGTATTTTGAAGGTGCTAAACATTTTTGTGTAAAAAAAATTGGGTGTTGCCATTGGAATTTTCAAAGTTGGTACTCATTTTAATATGTAGACGACCACTTATACACGTTTGGTTGCTAGTTCTCAATTCCTTAAGCTATTTCCTGAAAAATGACACCTTTCACAAAATTCCTTGACCAATAGCTGCCGAAAAACGAAGGGTGGATCAATTTTTTTCCCCAGCTGTACACGAGTTCCTAGTGTTTGTCGGGCGTCATAATAAAGTTTTCGCAGAAATCGCGATTGCTCAAGGGATGCATGCCATAGAAAGTGTAACTGAAATTCGTGGGGTGTTTCACACTTCTAGTTTTAATTTAGCTTTAGTTTGATGCCAATTACTATAAACCGCTCCATATAATAAATAGTTCGTGCAATATTCAAATTTTACAATCTTGACAAGAACAGACACCCTTTTTAACAGATGATAAGAATCAAATTAATATTAAAGATTCAATACTAACAAACATTTGTGAATTCCATTAAAATTTTCCTTGCCAAATAAACACATTAACTTTAAGTGTTAAAAATTAGTTTTTCATGCAATTTAATTTGTCTTACATAAACTGTTCACTGACCTCCGTTTCACATGTCTTGCCAATCGTCGTCGTTGATGAGAACTCTGAGGGCAAACTGGCTAAAGTGTAAACTTGTTTTCACTGCATGAGATATAAATTAAAAGTTTTATTGAAATTACAATTTCTTATTTTTTTTTCAAATATATTTTTGTAGTAGATGGTTATAAGTGGCTCCTCCATGCTTTAAATTTCAAAATTTAAAATATATATTAAATATATAAATTTTTTAAAAATTTTGTGTGTTGCTGGAAAACCTGACAGTCAAGTGACGGGTTTATACGTCTGTATCCCTCAGAGGGTTAAATAAACCACGCAAATTTTTTTATATTATACTTTTAACTGGTTAACTTATTATAAGATATTATTTTATTCTATGCATTCACACTTTAATTTCTTTCATGTGATTGTCTCTGTGCTAATAATAACTTTATTTTCGTTACAGCTCTAAAAAGACCGATGTCATTTTTTGCCACCAGGGGAAAACGCATGAGTAATCTGGCGGAAGAGCCAAGGATTCCCTGAAATTAATCATCACAAATATGACGTCTCCATCTTCTTTAAAGATAATTTAAATTCCAATCCCTTTTTTCTGATTTAAATTTCAATAAATATACCCATAAAGCATATTAATTAAACATTTAAAGACAGTGATGTATGTTATTAGATAAATCAATGTACCATAATAAATAAAATGTTTAAGACTTGGATTTGTTGTGAAGTGATTTTTTGTTTGCTTTTTGTAATGGCAGTTGAAAAGTGCAGGGGAAAAACTCCTTCATTACATAGGAATCTGTCTGCAGCAGGCCTCTTTGGCGACGATAGCGAGTCATCACCTAAACTTATGTAAGGAAACCGGTTTCTGACTTGGTTCTTTTAAGTTTTTGAAAATTAAATTTCTAAAGAGGATGATTATCAATGACTATTCCATACTTCAAACTTTCAAATTTAGTAAAATAATAAAATATATAAATTTTTGTAATTTATGTGTGTTGCTGGAAAACCTGACAGTCAGGTGACAGTTTTATACGTTTGTATAACTCAAAATCATAAGATAGCATATTAAACAGTAATGAATTCATTTTTTGCTAAACCGAAACCAATAATTAGTTAAGCTTACAGTTATAAAATCATTGTAAAATAACGTTTCGAGTCGAAAACTGTCCGAAACAAAAATCGTCTATTTTGGAGTTAACGTAGTCCTATTCTAAAGAGAAAAATAATACATTCACAAAAATACTTTTAAAAAAACTTTACCTTTCAATTTTAAAGTGCTTTAAAACATAAAACACTCAAAAGAGGAAAATGTACTGCTATGGAATGTCAAAGCTATTCACAAAAAACCACAAACAAACGACACCATCACTAACATTTTGCGTCAAAAATGTCTTACAGCACAATTTTTCAGTCACATTTTTTTTTTGGTCCTTTTATGTGATACAAATTTAGTTTCACATATTTGCAGTTTCAACAGGAAGAAAATGAGTCACCTGGTCGTTCATCAATAGTTAATACAACATTCAAAACCATATTTTTTTTTATCAAAAGGTCTAGATTTGTAACTGAATTCTTTTACAAAACTTTTCACTATATAATTGAAATAGTATTGAAATTTTTATGATAATGTACAATGTCAAAGAATTCTTTTAAGTTATTCTTGTTGTTAAAAATTTATAAAAGCTTTTAATGGAATATATATACAATTAAAGTTTTACATTAGGAAATATGAATACGACATACTAAATATATCGAGAATTTATAAATATTTCGTATTTATAAAACCATTTCACCATATAGATCCATTAAATCGTTAATGAATTACTATTTTATATATATAATATATATATAGTAAACTTATATTATAATAATATTTAATAACTTTGAGCTATTATATTTTATAGACAATAATATCGTTATATATATATAACTTAGCCTTTAGAATATTTAATAGAATAAATATCTAAATAACACATTATCTTTTTTATATTATTTAATAAAATATGAATTATACCTATATAGTATTTAAAGTAAATGCTTTTAAAATATAGACCTCAATATGAGGATATTAAATTAATAAAACATATTGAAATTAAAGTTATATGTCACAAACACACACACACACACAAACGACAACCACACTACATTTGCGTCAAAAATGTCTACATCACACATTTCAGTCACATTTTTTTGAGGTCCTTTTAGTGATACACAATTAGTTTCACATATTTGCCATTTCAACAGGAAGAAATGATCACCTAGTCTTCATCAATAATTAATACAACATCAAACCATATTTTTTTTACAAAGTCTAGATTGTAACTGAATTCCTTTTACAAAACTTTTCACTATATATTGATAATAGTATTGACATTTATGAAATACAATGTCAAACACATACTTAAGTTATTCTTGTTTTAAAAATTTATAAAAGCTTTTAATGGATATATATACAATTAAAGTTTTACATTAGGAATATGATACGACATACTAAATATATGGAATTTATAATATTTCGTATTTATAAACATTTCACCATATAGATCCTTTCTTAGAATTACTGTTCGTATATATATATATATATATATATATAAGTAACACTTATATTAAATAATTCTCCAATACTTGAGGCCCTTTTAGTATTTTTGACAATAATATCGTTATAAAAACACTTGGCCTTTTTTAGAAAATAATTTTGCCAACAACAAACAATTTTAACGAAAACAATTTTGCCAACTATTCTTGAAAAGATTAAGCACACTTAAATGGCATTTTGTTGGTTTTATGTGCATTTTATTGTAAACTAAAATATCGCAAAGGATTATACCCAGAATATAGGTAAAATTGTAAAAAAAAAAAGAAATGCTTTGTAGCTAAAATATAGGACCCTTGTTGTTTGCAATTTATGTAGGATAAATTAAATTAAATGAAAAACATATTTTGAAAGTTTAAAGTTAATGTTATTAGTCGGTGTGGAAGCTGTTACTGGTAGGGGAGACCGGGGCTAGTTTTCCACGTTTTCTTCTTTTTCATTGTATATTTTTAATTTTATTTATTTTGAAGGAACTATGATATCATTGCCTTTCTCACATGGTTATAAACAACCTAGCATTACTACTTTTATAAAAAAAATACATACACTTTTTTGGTAGAGAGTTATTAGATGCAAGCACGTTGAGCTTTACAACGTGCCCCGTATACGTGGTACGTTTCCCAGACTGCCAAAAATGAATGGGGCAATTTTGCCAACTATTCTTGAAAAGATTAAGCACACTTAAAAGGCATTTTGTTGGTTTTATGTGCATTTTATTGTAAACTAAAATATCGCAAAGGATTATACCCAGAATATAGGTAAAATTGTAAAAAAAAAAAAGTTTAATATACCACATTATTATATAAAGGTCATTATCACCAGGATCACTTGGAAATCAAGCAAGTTGTGTAACTTCCCCTTTCGTGTAACTACAGTTTGTGTTGCTCTTTTCTAAGGGTTGTCTAAAGTATTGCAAAATAAAAAGGAAAGGTTTCCTTGTATTCCTATTGTTGTCTAAAGTATTGCAATTAAAGATTACAAAAAAAATCATATCGCATGCACTGAAGTTGTCGCATGCAAGGCGAACGCCTTTACCGACTTGGCTCCCCAGCCCTGTCGAGTGGTCAAATATGGAGTGGAATGTTTACCACATTTTGGGCATTTTCGGGTGTAAGAGGGCAAATAGAAACTGGCCATTATATCATAGCTATTTTGACAATTTTAACACGGCCTATGGGAAAGCCCTCTAACTTCTAGAAAGGCCTGGATACAATAGAACTTCTATTTTTAAAAATTAATGCTGATATTAGAATTGTAGGAAATTATAATATACCGATGGAGTGCTGACCAGTGGAGAAGGGATCAATTGGTATGAAATAAATGTTTACATAAAAAGAAACAATCACCGTTATTAAGGGCACACCCGTGCAACGCCAGGTTTATAAAGCTAGTTATCTATATTATTCTAAAGAAAATAACTAGTTTTGAATACAATGAACAAATTTTAAATATTTTTCCTGGTGGTCTAAATTTCATCTGCTAAAATTAGTAAGCTCTTTATTTGCAGAAAAAAATAGTATGTGCCATTGTGTTGTTGTTTTAACTTCTATACTTTTAATGATTATCTTCTTCAGTTAACGGATAGTCGCTCTTCTAAAATATAAAAGAAACAAAAAAGAATATAAAAATAATTCTACAGCATTACTACCAGGAATACATTCGTGAAAGGATAAAAAAAAAACATATCCATTAAAGAATGTAAGTATAAATTAGTATTACATTTTAGATTAAATTTATTTTTTAATTTAAGAAACCGTCACATACAAAATTAAATCATTTAGTGAAGTATAGCTTTAAAGGTAGTTTTAACTATTTTGTGTGTTCTTCAAATACAGCATTTGACATTTTAAAGAGAATTAAGAACCGCTAACCACGGTTTTTTATTTTCCAATCATCTCTTTCCACAAGTAATTAAAGTCTGTGTCAAGAATACTCGATTAAACATACTGTAACGACTTTCTTATGTTTATTTCTTAGCCTAATGGATTTCTCTTGTGAGTAAACCGAAGCTGGAGATGAGTTGATGATTCCAAATGATTGGCGACCTCCTTACCTAACCGAAAATTAAAATCCTCTAAAAACTATTCTCGTTGCTTTTATGGCATTTTGAACACAATTAATTTGTTCTTTCGATCGAAATAGATCCCTTTCCTCAGAGAATAGAAACCCAGTGGATAACGAATAAAATCATCTGATTTTCTTTCGGAAACTACGTAGTGTTTCGGTTAATAAGAAAGTTCTTTCGGCCACAAATGTGTGTCTTGTATACGCTATTAGTTTAAGATCTCTTTATCTCCTTTCATTAATAGGGTTATGTATACATTAGTAAAATTATGCTAATTACCTTAATTCTTAACCATATGATTCCTTGAGTACAGCTGGGGGAAAAAAACGATCCACCCTTCGTTTTTCGGCTACTATTGGTCAAGGAATTTTGTGAAAGGTGTCATTTTTCAGGAAATAGGTTAAGGAATTGAGAACTGGCAACCAAAATTGTATAAGGGGTCGTCTACATATTAAAATGAGTACCAACTTTGAAAATTCCAAAGGCAACACCCAATTTGTTTTACATAAAAATGTTCAGCACCTTCAAAATACCCTAGGTATAAAAAAGAATTATTTGTTTTGCATTATTTGCCGATATATTAAAGCATTAATTTTGAACGCGATTAGGGGGAAATCTCCAAATTGAAAAAGGTAAGATTTAGGTTGTGTCTTTTCAAACAAACAATTTTTGGATTTTAAAATTCAGAAATAAAATAAAGGCTAGAAGATGAAATTTTAATTTTAAATTAAATCACACATATAACGATTATTTAAAAAGCACATATTTTCGAATATACTAATTTATTTACAAAGCAAATATTTACATGAATATGATTATTTACATGATATTTAAGTTCGGTTCAGCTCGATATTTAGTTGGTTGGTTGGTAGACATATGGCTAATTCCATATAACTGTAGTGTAAATCACGATTTAAGAGGAGATTAAAAGCTTTTTAAATTTAAAAAATAAACCAAATTAAATAACATACATTACATTATTTAATTATAATAAGTGTATATCAACTATTCCACAATTTTTTTTCTCATTTAATGTTAACAGTTGTAGTGATAATCACTATTTACAAACGTAACTTACACTACAGACAGGATAATTTTGCATGGAATTACCCATACATATTCAGGTTTGTGTGCTTGGTCAGAGACCCGCTTATAAACCTTCCGCGATATTTAAGAAAAGCAAAATAAAAAAAAATAGCTAAAATGATTTGACAATGATTGTTAACAAAAGCAGCGGGCACTAATAATTTTAAATAATCAATGTCGTAACAATGAAATATACTGAAAACCAAATTCCAATAATATTTTTAAGTATTTAATTTTTAATCTTAAACACACTTTTTGAAATTGTATTGGAAATAACATACATTTAAACACATAGTAATCGATATAATTTAATGTTAATTATACAAAAAAATCACATTGTATGCACTAGAAACAAGAAAAGATTTTTAGACATTTGACAGGCATCAATAATTTGAATAAACATTTCCCAATAAACGCTTTTCAACCACCAAATGATAATGCAAGTTAGGATCAAATTTGCCAAGTAATTTTGTACACGGTCCCTAAAATTCGTTTTTTTTTCAGTTTTTTTACAATAACTCGGCAAATAATTGTTGTTGAATTAAAAAATTCGGGAATCTGGTTCTACTTGATCTACTTTATCGATTTATGTAAAAAAATATTGGGGTTGCTATTCATATTTTATTTTTTCTTATTTAAATTTAAATAAAAAAATAATAATAATAAAAAATTGATGAAAAAACTTATGTGATTTGTTTTTGGAAGATTAAGAAGTATATAATGAAAAACAAATCTTTGTTTAATTCATTTTATTTGTGGAGGTATGAATAAAAGTTTGTGAAACTTTTTTAACATTATGGGCGTTCAAGTTTGAATGCTTATATCTCAACAAATAATGCGAAGTAATTAATTTTCTTTTGGATATTGGGTATTTTGAAGATAATAAATATTTTTATATGAAAAAAATTGGGTGTTGCCATTGGAATTTTCAAAGTTGGTACTCATTTTAATATGTAGACGACCCCTTATACAATTTTGGTTGCCAGTTCTCAATTCCTTACGCTATTTCCTGAAAAATGACACCTTTCACAAAATTACTTGACCAATAGCAGCCGAAAAACAAAGGGTGGATCGTTTTTTTTCCCCAGCTGTACATGATAGTTTTCTTTGTTTTTGTAAAGTTATAGGTAATTAAATTCGCAGTTTGAAAATGTATATGTTCTTAAACACAATTTGGGGACATCGACGTATATGTACATAAAATACGCTAACATTGAAATTTATCGGTAAAAAAATATTTTTTCTAAAAGTTAATTAATGAAAACAAATCATTTTAAAAAATAAGACAATTAAATGACCTCATTTTGTACTTTAAATTAATCAACAATAAAGATATAAGCAAAACAAAGTCGGTCAAAAAATTTAAAGCGGTATAAAATGGTTAAGAAAGGTTACTGTGTGTTAAATGAGGGGTTAAAGAGGGTTACCATTGTTATTGTGAGAATTACTAATTGTTTTCTTAAAATTTGAGAACTTGATAAAAGACCACTTAGTGAATAATAAAATAACTTTTCTTTTCATTACCGAGATTCCAATTAAACTTCAAGCATTTTTCCAAGTTCTTCCAATAAATTTTTATTAAAAGAAAAAAAGCTTTACTTGGAATGCAACCAAACATCATGCGGAATGACAAGTTTCCCATTAAATAAATACAAAAAAAATTGTACAAGTTTCTAAACAAAGAACTGTCACAAATTATTTAATAAAATTTTAAAATGAATATAAAATAACTTTAAATAAAAATGAAAGAGAGAGATTTCACAAAAATTAATTGGAAAAAATAGCTTATTATAATTTTTTCATAGCTGTTCCCCATCTTTGTCTGAACCCTTCCCACCTGCCTTTTGAAAGACCAATTAATGTCAGCTTAATTTGTAGTTTTGCTAAAATAAAGTAAAATTTCCTGGAGTTTTTCAGATTTCTTGGTAACCTTGAATGTTTTAATAACTTTTACTAGCAATTTTCGAATTTGGATAACATAGAGAGCCATTTGACGGATTCTAAGATTTTAACAGATACTTGATAGAGTAACATTTCACGAAAAACGTATTAATCTTTACTAGAATGGCAGATAAGTGTGATTAGAATAATTTGAACGTATCACACTTTCTTAGTATTCTTTCTTATTTAAGGACATTCATTCTTGCAAATATTTTTATTAACAGGACATTCCGGTTAATATTAAGAAAAGTGCCAATTTACTGATGTGATGAGGATGTGTGAATACTGATTAAACTTCAAAATATAGCGAAAAACTATGCTACATCTGAAGAATATGCTGACGAAAAATAGGTTACTGTATCGTATTTCGGTACAAAATTGAATTTTTTCTAAACGTTAAAGATCTGACTAATGTATAAGAAATAGTTTATCTCTTATTGTCAAACTGGAAAGACGTGGACTTGCTCACTTCTACAAAAACAATAATTTGACAGCAACAAAATATTATATTTTCTATTATTTTTGGCTGCGTAACCGATCTGAGTATCTCAAAAGTTCTCATGTTTAGAAAATGAAATTAAAAATTATTACTTGATCTACAGCCAGAAATTTTTGAAGTTGCGGCATGGAACTTCGTAAATAGTTTACAAAGTTTAATTCACTGACATAATTCTCTTCCATAAATGACGTTTTCAGCTCAGAACTCGATTCGGAAGTTGATGTTACCGATCTGAAGTAAAATTCTTCCTTCTCGTATTGTTGTGCGGTAATTCATAATCAAATTTCGATTAATTGTTCTGTTTCTTTTTAAAAGTTTGATAATATTTAATTTCTTGAGAATTAACTTATTTCCAAAGAGTTCTATAGTAGGGTAGAGACTGAACCTGGCAACAGCACCATGGACCAACACGGAGAAAATATAGGGTGGCATGTGGAGCCCGATGGCCGAGTGGTTTGGATCGCACTCCATAACGCTAGCAGTCCGCGCGCTGTAACAGGTGCGGGTTCGATTCCCGCCTTTGCCCTGGGTGTACTTCCTTTCTCAGTATCAAAATTATAAATTAACTAGCACTTTTGCCACTCTATTCGGGCTCCGTAGTGAGCCATGGCTGCCGATGGCAGCTCAGTACGAGTCGTTCCTCTACCCTACTATAGAACTCTTTGCTTATTTCCTCTCTATGTGAACCAACAGTTAATATTGGTTCATTTTTTAAGGGTAAATATAGTTTATTGCGGTTGTTTTGATGCTGAGATCAAGACTTTTAATACCCATACCTAAAAGTTATAGTTTTTGCCCTAACTATACAGGGTGGCCCAAAAGTAGGCTAACAGTTAATGCTGTACCATTGGTACGAACTTTGGGTTATCGTTATTTAGAACAGGTATTTGACATAGTCGCGCTTAGTTTTGTTGGTTGGCTAAAATAAAGTCGTACTACAGCGTATCTTATCCAAAGAGTAGCGATTCGTCGACTTCGTTTGGTTTAGTTTCGAGATAGCTTATTAATATTTATTTCATGCTTGAGTAATAAGCAAATAATGTTTCGAGAGTATGAAACTTCGAATCTCGCCATCTGCAGCTATCCTATAAAATTATTTGTGCTGGTTGAAAATTTGTGCTTTTGCTTCTAAGTGCATACAACTGCTGGGAATCTGGAGTGAGGAGCACCAAAGAAGAAAAGTCTTAAGACCAACTGAAAGTATGAAAATGTACAAGAAAATGAGACAGTACGTAGCATAACATTCATAAACATAAAAAGAAGTCCAGTCGACTAGCGTCTCGGGAGCTGATTATCCCTAGAGCAACGTTACAACGCCTGATAGACCAGCTGAACCTTAAACAGTGCCGCCCAGTTACGAGGCCCCCTTGAGTTCGATCTTAATTACAATTCTGCGAGATAATGCGCAATCAACTGACTGAACAACCAGACATGCTTTCGAAAAATAACTGTTGCTGTATAAATAATTGTACACCTAACTAACTGTAAGCCTACTTTTGGGCCACCCTGTAAAAAAAACCTCGGGTGATTGATTCTCTCTTTGCTTTTAATTTTCATTCTGTAAAAAAAAATCTAATTATTTAAGAAAAATTTCAGTCATTATTAAAGCCACTTTTTGTTTGTTGTAAAATGTTTTAATGAAAAACTTCTACAATAAAAGGGATACATGGTCTTTTTTCACGGGAGACATAATCTTAAAAAAGATGTTTTTAAAGTATTGAAAACATTTATTAAGGATCAAATATATTGTCACCTTAGATACAAAAAGTTTAAAAAAGCACAAACAAGCGAAGAATAGTTATTTATGCAACTAGAGTGAAAAGTAAGGCTTTTTTAAACGAGTTGAATAAATTATTATCATGTTCAAATGATTTGATGGTGATTATTTATATTAATGATTATTTAAAATCACGTGCACAAAGTATTTCTTAGATTGGCATTGGAAATAAGACGCGAAATAAAGAATCACGTTCAAATAAAGAATTTTTACACCAATCACAAAGCCGCCGAATAAAATATCACGCTCAAATAAAGAATTTTAAACCAATCAGATGCTCTTATTTACTTGGTCGCACTAGTGCGTAAAAGTAACTTTGAAACACGATTTCGTTAAAAGCATCACTTTTGCCACGATTATTGATTTGAAAATAGTTATTTATGCAACTAGTGTGAAAAGTAAGGCTTTTTAAACGAGTTGAATAAATTATTTCACGAGCGAGTGTTAAAAAAGTCTGTTTAAAAAAGTCTGTTTAAAAGAGGAGTTTAAAAAGTCTATTTTCAACGTGTTGTCATACACTATTTTTTATAATAACGTGCAAAAAAAGTATTTATTAAATTGGCATTTATTGATTGGCTTATTAACTATTTTATTATCACGTTCAAATGAGTTGAAGATGATTATTTATATTAATGATTATTTTAAAATCACTTGCAAAAAGTATTTCATAGATTGGCATTGGAAATAAGACGCCAAATAAAGAATCACGTTCATATAAAGAATTTTCCACCAATAACAAAGCCGCCGAATAAAATATCACGCTCAAATAAAGAATTTTACACCAATCAGATGCTCTTATTTACTTTGTCTCACTAGCGCGTAAAAGTAACTTTGAAACACGATTTCGTTAAAAGCATCACTTTTGCCACGATTATTGATTTGAAAAAGTTAGTTTTTTTGCACGATAGTATAAAAAATTATTTTTATCTCTGAAATTAGTAATATTTATAATTTATATTAATTTAGTAAAAAATTATCTCAACACATATTTAGCTTAACATCAGTATCGGATACCCCAGGATCCAATCTCCCGATTTGACTGGGGTGCTCCAATTTCCATTAAAAAAGGCCATAAAATCAAAAATAATGATTTTTTTTTATTAAAACTACATTATTTTAAGCTTTAAGAAGTGTTGGTTTGTTTGATCACAAAGCATATAATTATTTTTAACAAAACCTAAGAACTACAAACTTAATTAATAATTAACGTATTTCCCAACGAAGTTTGAAGCTATCAAAACAGAAATTCTCTTATAACTACACAAATACAAATTGGTGGTTGAATTTTTTTTACCAGTACTGTTAGTAAGAAACCACCTAATCAGTGTTTTGAGTTTTAGAATTTTTAATGCATATTTTATCTGGTATAGTACTTAGGGATCTAGTCTCCAATAAAATCAAATGACCTGTTTCTCACCATTTATGAAACGGTCGTCTTAAATGTCCACATTTTTCAAGACATTTGTGTAGATACTGCAGATTTATGGGGCACTTGAATGAATATTGGATACAAAATAATTTAATGAAGTTAAAAGAGTAGCTGTATCTAATGTTTAATTATTTAAAGCTGAAAGTAGTATGGCGATTAATAAAATTTAGAATTTATTATACTCAGGGGGTCTATGGATTGATAAATGACCTTTGTGTCTAAATAAGACACTAGAGACCATTGCGATCGCTTTTATAATGATGAGCAATCAATTTTAACAAAAATCAATCAAAATAATTTCATTTCACGCAGATTTTACTTTGCATTTTTTTAAAAACCCCTTTATTTAGATATTCTAAAATGTAATCTCTTTCCTTATAACTTTGTATTCCGGAACCCCAAAGAAGTAGATTTTGTTTGTTTTTTTAAATAGTCTTAAAATGAACAACTTTTGCATTTCAAGGCATTAACGTTAATGCATTACCTAAATAATTCTTAGGTAATACCGCATTCTAAACAAAATAAGTGTTTCAAAGTAGAACAAAATAAATGCCTGCAAAGAGCTATGTCTTTTAAATTAAGTTTTTAAGAATCCACCAATCGAAAGAGCAAAAAATAATATTTGAGGGGAGGGGGAGGGACGCCAGACGTTTTTTAACAGAAGAAAGGGGGCATAATTATTTATGAAATAACAAAATAAATCAAAGAAATATAAACATCATTATTTGAAAGCTGCCAAAATAATTAAAATGATTTCTTTAATCGCAGGATTTCTTACGTCTTTAATCTTTGAAAAAAAAACGTGCCTTCAACTATTCTAAAGAAAAAAAATTTAATAGTAACGATGTTATGCTGACATTTAAATTAGGATAAACTAAGGAATAGCCTTTTTTAACAAAACTAGCAATGGTTTAGATTCATAGATTTTTTTTTTTAAAAGCAGTGCAAGTTTTTTTAATCAATTTTAAATTTGAAATGCATTTAACATTAGAAGCTTTCATTAATTTTCTTTTTCTGTGACCAAAATTCATTTTCTTTATAAGTGTTAAACTATGCTAGGTACTGGTTTAGACGTTGACAATTTGATATTAAAGTAGGGGAAACCGGGTGTAGTTTTCCCATGGGGTAAGTTTTCCACCAATCCTTATAGAAATGAGCCGTTAGGAGGCGCCAAATGGCTGCTTGGTTTATGAAGCAACCCACAAGAATTTTTGCTCAGTTGGTGTTGTAATACATGTCGTTAGAGCTGTTTTTGTAATTTTTTCAACGCTGAGTGAATTTTCATGCTTACATTCAAACCTAAATTAAACGGTACTTTATTAAACTTACAGTTTTATCATTGCGTATATTGAAAGGTGGCTCTTCTCTCTACGTAACCATACATTCGTTTTCAAAATAATTTAAAATTCTACTCGGCAAGGTACTATTTAAGTCAAAATATGAGGCGGGGCATGTTTTCCAAAATTTAACGGGGCAAGATTTTCAACAATGCCTTGTAGAAAAGCGTGCTCCAACCTTTGTAAATTAAGCTTAATATTCCCAAAACCAAATTATTTTTATCGTATGAACACGTGATGAAAAAGAGTTTTGCTCTAGATTCAAAATGGTCTGCATATTAATGAAAAAGGAAGCTGAATGAAGTCGTACTATTCTGAAACAATATATGTCACTCTAAAAACTATCAGGAATGGATGTAGCAGCCGACAAGCACCCAGAAACTAAATATTCCCCATAGATCGTGAATAATTATACTGTAAAAGTAGTAATGTGTCAAATTGTGTAGAACCCACGTTGAGTCAATATTGGCTTGTTCAAAAAAAAGGGGTGGAGGGAGCAATCCCACAAAACTTTAGCCAATCAATTTTTTTGTAATCTTTAACAATACTTATAGACAACCTCTATAAAAGAGCACCAAAGTATAGTTACACAAAAGGCGAAGTTTTATGTAAGTTTAGAAAAATCCAGATGATAATGACATTTAATGAAATCGGTTATAATAGTTAGGTATAATAAACTGGCTTTTAAAAAAAATACCTATATTCTGGGTATACTCTTTTGAGCTATTTTAGTTTACAATAAATCTGCTTAAAATTCAGAAATGTTTTTCAAATGAGATGAATCTTTTTTTTAAATAGTTGGAAAATTTGCCCCATCACTTTTTGGCAGTCTGGGAAAATTTACCCCGCATATGGGGCATGTTTTCTAGCTCAACATGCTTGCATTTAACCACTTGCTGCCAAAAAGTATATTTACTTTTCGGGAAAGTAGCAATGCTAATTTGTAGATAAGCATATGTGAAAGACAATGACATCTTGTTTACTACAAAATAAATAAAAGTGAAAATTATACAATCAAAAAGAAGAAAACATGGAAAACTAGCCCCGGTCTCCTCTATATTAAAGTGTTTCTTTCAGTATATGATGCTCAGGAACGAAACACATGTTGTTTTTTTTCTGGGGGTCGACTAGAATGACTTTAGGAAGAACGAGGACTCTTCGAAGTCGAGTATCTCGAAGGGTCGGGATGGTTGTTTGTTTTTCTTGGTTAGGGTAGTTTAGATTTTCCTGCACAGTTGGGTTTTTTTTCCTGAATTCGATTATTAAAAAAAATAATTCTGAAAAATTTGGTATTTGCATTAGCAGTGTCTACATAAAAGACTTGCAATACTGGTTCCGGCGTTATCGATGGAGATAGGGATAGTAGTACTTCTACCGCTCTAATTGATAATGGAGATAATCCCACACAAATATTGCGGATTTTCTTCCCAGGTAGAATGTAAAAGGGTTGTTTATATTTTTTCGCGACATTTTGTGTTAACTGTTACAGGGTTCCCAAATTGGTGGGAAGTTGATTTTCTCTGTTTGTCAAAAAAAACACCAAAAATAGAAAATTTGCAATTGTGATATATTACCTGGCAACGGGCCTGCCTCATAGGCCTGGACATAATTTGACGTTAACACTCCAAAAATACATTAATCAACATTACATATTCTTTATCCAACGTTTTCCTTAGCCCCCGCGCTCAATCACTTGTTAATGCAGTAGGCATTTTCAAATTCCACTTGAACTTTAATCCTTACACATCATTAGATTAAGCCCATGATACTGTCATCAAAGCAGAACGAATAGAAGCTATCTCAAAGGCCCGGTTGATTAATTAGAAGTCTGTTAATTCAATATTGTGCCAAATACCAATTAAGAGGGACAGATCAGTGTCAACACACTTAAAGCTGAGAAACGCAAAGTAGTATGTGTATGTCTATGATGAAGATTTCGTGAGAAATACACATTTACTCTCAAAATAAGAAACTAATGTAAAACATATTTCAAAGGTTAGTCTTATATATAGGGAATGTTTTAATGCATATTATATATTGTATTGCTAATAATATACAGCTGATATGTGGGCTTTATATGGATTTTTCAAACACTTATTAATTTCTTGTCATAAAATATAAATAAATTATACAATTAGGGATTTCATATATCACTTAAACTTTGGTTGACGTTGTAAATGCAAATATTATCCAACGAGTATTGATTAGATAAATGAGATAAAATAATCAGTATCCAGACAATTGAAACGTTTTTAAAATTCTATAGTTTAAAGTTTGTTTGTAAAACTCACTTTTTTTTGGTTAAGTGTATGAAACTCATGCATGTGAAGTGCAAGTACGTATTGAAAAAATGTATTTTAAACCCGGATAATCATAAAATATTGGTAATAATACAAACATTTTTGGAGACCTTTAAGATGTCAAGCACTGTCACTTACCTTTTTTCTGCACTAAAAAAGGTTTTCTATGCTTTGCTACGCCATCACTAGAGACAGATTTTGAATTATTGCATTAAACGATGCATTTGCCTTAACAAAACCTAAAATGAACCATAACTCAATTTTGATTACGCTTCTTACTTTACTGTTCTTCTTATTTAAAAAGAATTAGATAAAATGCAAATTATTCTTATTTTTCAGATCAAGATCGTTTTTTTCAAGTTTAATTTTTAAGTTACTAACTTTACTTATCAAACAAAAGGAATTTGAACAAGAATTTTGTCGTCTAACTTGCAAAAATAATAAGCCTTTTAAAATTTGAATTTCCCTATAAAACTTTTTATGTAACGAAGTTACCCTACAAAACGAGGTAAGAAAAACAAGTGGCGCGCAAGCTGCCTCTAAATTTACGGTATAGATCAAATGCGTTTACTATAGTAAAGTACTGCAATATTTATAGTTAAATGTTATGGTTTTTTTTATATGGTTTTAAACGCAATTCAAAGTTAGTCCTAACACGAGGATCTTTGCAATCATTTGATTACAAGTACGTCGCTTTACTGAATTCTCAATGTAGGCTTAGTAGGATCCATATGCGTTTTTGTTTTACAACATTTATGATCACGTATACGCATGGAAGGTTACACCTGGTTTCAAAACGTTTTGTAAAATGTTCCTTACATGTTTGAAATTAAGTTAGCTTACTCCAATAATTGGTGTAACATTACAACCAAAAGTCATGGTAATGTAACAAGTTTTTTTTTTTGACAGTGTACAATAATTTATTTTTAAACAAGAAGTTCTTAAAGAACTAAATAGCCTACTTTCCTGTTACTTAAATAATTTATGAAATTCTAATAGGAAAACAACTAGGTTCCTAATAGTAAATATCATCAACAACCGTTTCTACACTAGATTTATACACATTCAAAGAAAAAAAACGCTAAACACAACATCCACCTATAATTTAAAATTCTAAAAGCCAAAATCAACTATTTTCCTTAATATTCTTTCTCAAATTAACTTAATATAATTTATCGTCTGAACGATTTATTTGTATAGATCAAAGAATAATTCAATATTTATTAACAACAAAAGTAATGAAGCTACTCCAAACTACATTTAAAAAAAAGAAAGAAATGTAAATTAAAACTAAGCATAATTGTAAGCAAAAACCAAGAAGTTCATAAAGAACTAAAATAGCCTACTTTCCTGTTACTTAAATACTTACTGAAGTTCTAATCGGGAAAAAAACTAGGTTCCTAAAGTAAATATCATCAACAGCCGTTTCTACACTAGATTTATACACATTAGAAAAAAAAAATCGAAACACAGCACCCAGCTATAATTTAAACTTCTAAAAGCCAAAATCAACTATTTTCCTTAATATTCGTTTGCAAATTAATTAAATATTGTTTATCATCTGCTCGTGATTTATTTGTAGTTCGAAGAATAAATATTTATTAATAACAAAAGTAATGAAACTACTCCGAACTGCATTAAAAAACAAGAAATGAAAATTAAAACTAAGCATAATTGCATGCAAAAGTATGCCTTGCCGCTTTCTTGGTAGATAATTAATGAATAATCAAAGAATCAAATTGTTCTACATTTTATGACGTCATATTCCAAACTGATTCATGAAAATATTATTTTGCTTCAAATATGTTTAAATAAAGTTTCTCATGCCATTGTTGATTGGCAACAGTGATTTAAATGACTCAAAATTGAATTTCAATGCTAATTCAATGGGAAATTGCCGACAGATAGTAGATTTATGTCCGTCCGGACGTACAGACAGACGGACAAAAAGTATGAAAGTTGGGTATCTGAGGTCATAGCTTTCTAACAAAAAAAGAATTTTTAAGATCCGATGATTAGAACCGATTTTGGAAGGGGGGAACAGACAGACAGACAAACGGACAGACAGCGAGACAGACAGACGAAACAGACAGACAGATGGACAGACAGACAGTTGGACATCAACCGCATTTCAATACCTACAGTGATTTAAATGACTCAAAATTGAATTTCAATGCTAATTCAATGGGAAATTCGCCGACAGATAGTAGATTTATGTCCGTCCGGACGTACAGACAGACGGACAAAAAGTATGAAAGTTGGGTATCTGAGGTTATAGCTTTCTAACAAAAAAAGAATTTTTAAGATCCGATGATTAGAACCGATTTTGGAAGGGGGGTACAGACAGACAGACAAACGGACAGACAGGCGGACAGACAGACGACAGACATACGAACAGACAGACATACGAACAGACAGGCAGATGGACAGACAGACAGTTGGACATCAACCGCATTTCAATACCTACAGTGATTTAAATGACTCAAAATTGAATTTCAATGCTAATTCAATGGGAAATTCGCCGACAGATAGTAGATTTATGTCCGTCCGGACGTACAGACAGACGGACAAAAAGTATGAAAGTTGGGTATCTGAGGTTATAGCTTTCTAACAAAAAAGAATTTTTAAGATCCGAGGATAGAACCGATTTTGGAAGGGGGTACGGACGACAGACGACAGACGGACATCGACCGCATGTCAATACCTACTTTTTCATTTTTTTAATTCTTTCGAATTAAAAAAAGAAAAGTAGGCTAATTATGCCTTGCCGCTTTCTTGGTAAACAATTTATGAACAATCAAAGAATCACATTGTGCTACATTTTATGACGTCATTCGAAACTGATTAATGAAAAAATGATTTTTGCTTCAAATATTTTTTAATAAAGTTTCTCATGCCATTGTTAATTTGGCAACAGTGATTTAAATTACTCAAAATTGAATTTCAATGCTAATTCAATGGGAAATTCGCCGACGGATAGTAGATTTATGTCCGTCCGGACGTACAGACAGGTGGACAATAAATGAAAGTTGGGTATCTAAGGTCATAGTTTTCTAACAAAAAAAGAATTTTTAAGATCCGATAGATAGAACCAATTTTGAAAGGGGGGTACGGACAGACGGACAGACAGACATGCGGACAGACAGATGGGCAAACAGACACACGGACAGACAGACGGACATCGACCGCATTTCAATACCTACAGTGATTTAAATGACTCAAAATTGAATTTCAATGCTAATTCAATGGGAAATTCGCCAACAGATAGTAGATTTATGTCCGTCCGGACGTACAGACAGATGGACAAAAAGTATGAAAGTTGGGTATCTGAGGTCATAGCTTTCTAACAAAAAAAGAATTTTTAAGATCCGATTGTTAGAACCGATTTTAGAAGGGGGGTACGGACGGACAGACGGACAGACAGACAGACGGACATCGACCGCATGTCAATACCTACTTTTTCATATTTTTAATTCTTTCGAATTAAAAAAAAGAAAAGTAGGCTAAAAATGAAACTTAAACGATCGATTAATATAGATAAATAAAAATCTACTTTAATAGTACAATTTCAAAACATATTTTTATTTCAAATGCTTCTTTATAAAATTTTCTTAAACGCATTTTATTTTCAAATGAAGAATATACAACTCATGAATTCAGTATTATTTCAAAAACTTGTTTTTACAAACTACATTTCAGCGCTGTAATGTAGTTTCTGAAATAATTTTATTCTTGAAATGTGAGTGCATAAGTATAGCAGGCTGCATTTCAAACAACAAATGACACTTGTCAACAGCTGTCGCATTCCTAAAAATAAACGCTTCACTTAATTTTTCTCATTTGAATCGGAGCTTTTTAGAATATTAAACACCAGATTTAGACTGCATTCTAAATTTAATCTAAATTAATGCATTGAAACATTCTGCCTGATAAGAAAGCGTTCGTACCGTATTATCGTTTCTCTTGTAAGAAGTTTCCAAAATTAAAAATCATTTGCTTTTTTTTCTGTCATACTTTAAATGCAATATGAATAAAAAAATATTATAGGAAGAATAAGACTTATTTTAAATTTCCTCAAAATTAACAATGTTTAACAATTTGTTAATCATTTACATTTGTAAAGAAGAGTTACATTAAAATAAATCAAGGGTAGTCTCAACACAAATAATCCTTGATTTTGTCTATAAAGTCTTGAACTGTGTGCAATCATCTATGTACAACTACAGTTTAGGATATTTTATCTTTCAAACATATTATCAACATTAAAATTAGTTAACTCATTTTAGATTTATATTATTTTATTTCCTTACATGGCTCTGGCCGAATTGTTAGTTTATATATATTTGCAATCCATTTGTGAATTAAATTTAAACAAGTAGGTTTGTTACAGAATCTGTTAAACCGCTTCCACGCAATATTTGTGCTCAACAAAAAACGCACTATTTATACACCTCTGAAAAAAAGTCGCCAAACAGGGCCTTCAGCTTATAATTTATTTCTAATTCAAACTTTTAAACGTCAAAATTAACTATTTTCATTAATCTTCTTTCGCAAATTAATAATTACTCATTATCGTTTGCCAAATTTGTATGAAATTCGAAGAATAATGATGCAATTTATTTTTTAATAAATATATTTTAGTCACCACAATTTCCGATGTTCATTAATTTTCTTTCGAAAAAGAGAAGAATAAATAATTAGTGAACATAGTGCTTTAAAAATAACAAGTAGTTTTGTAACAAAATCTGTCACTTAACCCGCTTCCACACAACAGTTGTATTTAACAGGTAAAAAGGCGCCAAACACAGCATTAATTCTATATTAAACATTTACATGCTAAATTTGGCTAGTTTCATTTATTTTATTTCGAAAATTCAATAATTATTACTTATCGTTTGCAAAAACTAATTTATATTTCAAAGAATAAATATATGATATTCCTCGCTTTTAAATAGAATGAAAACATTTCATATCAACATACAAAGAATCCGTAGTGAAATATGTTTGACGTCATTTCAAACTGATCGATGTCGCAAAAATAAATTTATTTTAATTTATTGTCTAAAAGAATTAATGTTTCTCGAGCGATTGTTGCGAATGGCAATGGTGATTTAATTGTAATAAAAATGGCTTCCTATGCTTTTTAAATGAGCATTAAATTTTGCAGTTTTTTAAATAATTGAAGTACTTCGAATTCGAATTCTTTTCTGAAATTTTTAATGTATTCTAATTTCGAGATGCGCTGAATTTTTTGACGTATCACACTTGTCCGTAGCATTTGTAGTTTGGGCTATGAAAGTAAGTGACGGACAGACAGACAGACTGGACGATTATAATACCTTCCACTTTTTACGTTATAAACGTAGTGTGGAAGCTAAAAGCGAACTTTTGCATATTTTTTATTCAAAGTTAGAATTCGCTATGCATCTTCCCTCATACATATATAATGAACCATCAAAAGAACTCTATTGTGATATGACATCAATCCAAACTGAATCATATCACATAAATAAATATATTTCAAGAGTTTTATTTTTATTTTAAATAAAGTTTCTCGTACGTTTGACGAAATGGCAACAGTGAAAAATATTGAATGAAAATTGAAATTGCATGTTATTTCAATGTAGATTAAATTTTTAGTTATTTAAATTTTCAATGTACTTCTAATTTAAATAATGAAATTTGGGATGTAAGCTAGCCTGATTGTTTGCTTCAAAATGACGTATCCCACTTGTTTATGCGACTTGCGGTTCGTTCTGTTAAAGGGGGTGACAGACGGACAGCAAGACGGACGGACTGAACGATTATAATACCTTCCACTTTTTACGTTATAAACGTAGTGTGGAAGCTAAAAGGAAGTTACACAAAACTATATAATTAATAAACAATTTCATACAATACTTATAGATTCACCATTTGCTTCAGAATACACTCACAAGTCATCATTATTTATTAAGAGATTTGAAAGGAAAACATATTCCGACTAGTTAATGGTTACGAATATTTCGATTCTAACTATTTTCTACGCCAAAACACTTTTTTTTCTTATTTTTAGTATAAGTGTTTGCTATTTGAAGTTTAATCACGTAATTTGTCAACAAACAATTTTTAAACCTTAGTGCTGAGCAATTTTATAAGAAAATTTAGAATTTTTCGTGAGAATTCTCTGGGTATTTCAGAAACGCATTCTTCGTCTTATTTGTATTCTAGTTCTGTTTATCTATATTTTATTGTATACTTTCATCGCTATGTTTGCTTACGTATTCGTTCGACGGCTATTTTTTGGATTTGTCGAAACAACAAAGCGAAATTCAATGGCAAGATTTTATGAATTCTTTATTACATACATTTAAAAACAAGGCTATTTTGTGCATAAAAATGCAATCCCTAAACATTTTAACTAGTTAAAATTCAAACATGCTTTCAATGAAATTAAGACCCTAATGTTTTGAAATGCATTAAAAATGTTTTATAAACTATTTCAATGTTTTGTAAAAACAAATTTAATTTCCAAAAAGTAGAAAAATTGATGGTTTGATCGTACAACCGTCAGAAATACCGTACTTAGGATTGCCAATGACATTTTAATGATATTTAATAAAAGTATGTTGTAGTCCTTACGATTACAACGCAAGCCTGGCTTTCCCTACCACCTTGTGTGGTTTCCAGAAAACGGCGTGAGCGTCGCTGTTCTAAACCTACCTAGTTTGAGGCTCTGCTGTGAGGTTATTCGTAACTGTTCTCCAAACCCAAGTAACTCCATTTATTTTAAATGGAGGGGAGTTGTTCTGTTGAGAGACTTTAGGGAAAGCAGGTTTGCGTTATAATCGTATGGGCTATAACGTCATTTAAATTTATTGTTTTAGTTTTATTATTTAGATATATAACATTTGAAATTATAATGTTATTTGAATATGTAATTAAATAAAATATTATAATAGAAAGTATTTAAAAAATTTAACTAAATTAAAGTTAAAAGTCTAGCTAGTTAAAAAAAAATTTAACAATTTCTTAAGATAGACCCGTACCTTGAAAAGCGAAAAATAATTTGAAATTGTCGAAAAACAATTTATTGTCAGAAATGATACCTTATACATATTGAAGAATATGTTGTCCAAATTTGGTAGACGTTAGCAGTTTTGTTCATGTGTTTTTCTTACAATTTAGATGACGTGCAATAAGAACTTTCAATAACAACTAAAATCTTTAGCCGTGTTTTTCTCGGAAACATATTTCTGAGCTTTTCACCTTCATCACCAGTAGTGGAGAGACAGACGTAGTGAAATGTGATAAAATACAAAGTTGGTGCAACACGAGAGGTAACCAGCAACCGATGTTTTAAACTTTTTAGTAGAGTTGTATAGATGATATTTTGAGTGTAGGTCAATCGATACGAGTGGGACAACCTTTTCTGGACGCCATTTTGGAAAATGGCCGATGCAAATATTTGATTGTTCATATTTTGGAAACTATTCAACCTAAAAACTTGATATTGGTGTCAAATCATACGTCATTGTTGCCAAGAAATAAAAAAAAAGTTTTAACTTTCAAACCCTGTTCTTTTGTAATTCAATATGGCGTCTCCCGCCATATTGGATTCTATTATATTTAATATCTGGCGTTCTATTCATCATAAATGAATAATTTTTTTTTCCAAATAGTGTAATTTTAATTAATACACCACTGACTTAATCACCTTTTTATAAAGAAAAGTCATCATTAAATATGGCGGTTTCCGCCATATTGTATTTTATTATATTTAATTACGGCGCTCTATCAGAAATGGAAAATTCTGAAAGTGTTTATATATGTTATACATCCCCATTAAAGTATTTTAAACATCATACAAAAGTCCTCTGACGAATCGTATTGAAAAAAAAACTACATATATTTGTGTTTCAAGAACAAAAAAATTATCAGCTTTGGCGACTTAAAGTTGCACGAATTGTCTTATTACGAATACTCTGTTCGTTTACTTCTACTGTCCCCTAGTCTCACAGTCCCAGACTTTCAGTTTTAAAGAGTTGTTGTTGTGTAAAGACGCTTAATTTTCCCTCTGTTTTTATATTCTCGTTTTGTAACCAATATATGTTTAAATAGAACTATCAGAAGAACATGGTTAGTTACAAATTTATATGCTCTCTAATGCCTTTTGAATTTCTCGTTTGAAATTGCGTTTAGTTTTTAATTGATTATTTCCACGTTGTTTTCTTTAAAATAGCCCGTTCATTTGAATTAAAAGCCTAAATTCTATTGTCCTATGTGCATACCAGAGACATATAATAGAATGGACTGCGCATTGGCAAACCTAAAGCGATCCCCTCATGGGTCACGTGCTGGGGTAAGATTTACCCCAGCACGTGATCACGACCAGTTGGCGAGTTTTTTCACAACGACTTGAACATATGAGGCCGACAATCTAGTGGTAGGAAAAAGAACTTGGGAAAGGAACAAAGATGAATCGCTATTTCACGATAACGACTACGATTGCAAAAACAAGTTACTTTTATGCTAATGTACTAAAAATAATCTACTTCTAAGATGTCAATGTTCAGACAATTAATTTATTTGACTGGGCCAAAAAGATAATTTAGAATTTTTACAGCGTTCACTTAATCATGAAGATGATTCTTCAGCATAAAAGAGCTCTTTTATAATAAATTCCCTCTATAAAAAGTATAGTTTATAAAAAACACAATTACTTAAAGTATGCAGAACTAAATAAATTATCTGTGAAGTGCGACAAATCCTTTTTTACGCCACTCTGTGCAATTAACAACTACACAAGAATTTGACATCTTGTACGATTAAAAAAAAAATACATGATAATAATCTAACATTGGACGAATTTAATCAAACAATTATGATTAAAGCTAGAAGAAAAAATAAGAAATATAGGGAAAAAATCGTCTGCAAAAACAAAAAAAAACGCCATGCAGCTGGATGCTATAAACCCACGTGACTTGGGAACATATATGAGTCACCATTCAGGTTTGCCAGCCTACTCGTATCTGGTTTTCAGGTCTGGCGACAATTGCCATAGTTCTAACGAAACAATAGCGATAAGTTGCCATATGTTGCAACCTTTCTCCTCTTGGCGATTTTCATGATTGGTACGCTTTTAGAAGCTGCTTGACAGAGCAATGCGCAGTCCATTCTATTTTATGTCTATGGTGCATACCCTCAATCATGGCAAATTTATCTGGAACTGTTTCAAATTTATTATTTTCAAATCATGAGGAAGCAGATACGAGGATTTTGCTACATGCCAAAGATGCAACGAACCATGGATACAGTCGGATTGTCGTGCAATCCAAAGACACAGATGTGTTAGTTTTGCTAGTAAACATGTTTCAAGAAATTAATGCAGAAGAAATTTGGCTTTCCAAAGGAGCAGCAACCCAAAAGATATTCATCCCAGTCTATATCATATCCTCAAGTATGCCAGCCGATGTTAAAAAATCACTCATTGGATCCCACTCAATAACTGATTGTGATACTACCAGTCAATTAAATGGCATTGGAAAGAAGACTGCATGGGAAGTTTATTGCAAATATCCCAATCTCCTTGCAGATATCGGCATTGAAAAACTGTCCGATAGTGCAATCAAATCGGCGGAAAAAAATTTCATTGTTGTTTACTCGGGCCCTGTACACAACGGAGAAATTCAAGACTCAATAAATGAGCTTCGAGTACTACAATTTGGTCATAAATCACCCGAAATGCTTCCACCTACATATGCCTCCTTGAAGCTACACATTCAACGTTCAAATTACCAGGCATTAGTGTGGAAAAAATCTCTAGAGGCAAAGCCACTGTTGCCTAATGTTCTGTATTTGTATTGCGGGTGGTATGATGACAATGGGAAGTTGAAACTCAAATTGCTAGGAAACGATGGATGTTCCCTTGACCATTGTCATAATACCTATACAGTTGAAGTTGAAGATGTCGATGATTAACCAGTGTCCTTATCTAGTGCCTATATATTAAGCATCTTATATCTAGTGATTATATATTAAGACAATCATTATACCAGAAATGTCGGGATTTTTATGTTATAAAGAAAAATTGTAAGAGTTGAAAAATAATTAAAAACGAAGTTTATTTAATGATATATAATTGCCATCATTTTAAGATATAGGAAATTGGTTGTATCTATGAATTAATGAATTACTTCATTGAAATCCTTGACCCAAAAAACATAGTTCGACTACAATAGTAGTAGTCGACTACATAGTAATCCAAAATGGCGGAAAATGCCATCTTGATAAACAGGTAAAACTCACTTTAATACGTCAAAGGACTTCGGTATGAAGTTTAAAGTACTTTAATGGGGATGTATGACAAATATAAACACTTTCAGAATTTTCCATTTCTGATAGATCTCCGTAATAAAATACAATATGGCGGAAAGCGCCATCTTTAATGATGATTTTTCTTTATAAAAAAGGTGATTAAGTAGTGTATTAATTAAAATTGCACTATTTGAAACAAATTTATTCATTTATGATGAATAGAACGCCAGATATTAAATATAATAGAATCCAATATGGCGGGACACGCCATATTGAATTACGGGAACAGGGAAAGAAGGGGGGGACACAGGGAAAGACAGGGAAAACGGAAGAACAGGGTTGAAAGTTAAAACTTATTTTTTTATTTCTTGGCAACAATGACGTATGATTTAACACCAATATCAAGTTTTTAGGTTGAATAGTTTCAAAAATATGAACAATCAAATATTTGCATCGGCCATTTTCCAAAATGGCGTCCAGAAAAGGTTGTCCCACTCGTATCGATTGACCTACACTCAAAAATAATCTATACAACTCTACTAAAAGTTTAAATATCGGTTGCTGTTACCTCTCGGTTGCACCAATTTGAAATTTGGCCTTTTGCCTCCCTACTACAGATCTTTAAGTACAACAGTTATAGTACACTTTAGTTTAACAACTTTTGTATTAACAATTTTTTTCTAAAATATTTAAAATTTAAGATATCGAGCGATGAGGTTGTTTCAGATGATGTACCTCTCCTGTTTTCACTTTTGTGTTCCCTGCGATTTCATTGGTTGTTTCGATTTTACTCTCAAAATGATTGTTTTGTCTTCTGCATTTTCAGAGTTTTTTTTAGGTGCAACTTATTTTTAGTTCTGCTATTTAGTAAACTTTATCGGTTTTAGTTCAACTAAATTTCAAGTATGCAAAGGATTACCATTAACGCCAATGCTGTCAGACAACTTTGGTTTAGATGATAATTTGTCTTATGCATAGAGATTAAGCGAAATTGTGGAACGTATAATTTACCTGATTCACAAAACACGAACATAGAAAAGCTTTACTTCTACTGAAAGAAAAGTTTATAACAACATTCGTTTAAATAAGGTAAGAAAATATTGTATTTTTGAAAACAAATGTAATGGGCTTGTTTCACGTAGTATATGGATAGAAAACAAAACAACCAATGAAATCGCAGTACCGAGAATGGGACGTCATAAGAAACATTCCTATTTCAGACAGAGTGAACTGCGCATTGGCAAACCTAAAGCGTCCTCTTCATCTTCGGGTTGCAGTCACATGACTGCGACCTGACCATGGCGAGTTTACCATTTGGCGAGTTTTTCCACAACGACTTGAACATATGAGGCCGACAATCTAGTGGTATGAAAAAGAAGTTAGGAAAGGGGGGAACAAGGATGAATAGCTAGTTTTTTTAAGATCTTCTTAATAGATATCAGATTATTTCTTTGCTCTTGTACATCTATTTAAGATGATTCTTCAGTATAAAAGTGCTTTTAGAATAAATTCCTTAGATAAAAAGTATAGTTTATAAAGAACACAATTAATAAATAGAAATTGATAATAGTGAGTTTAAAAGAATGTAATTAAATATTTGAAGAGCTTAGTGGAAGAACGTGCCAAGTGACAAAAAGGTGAAAACGAGATAATGAGCTTCAAAGTTTTTAGTTTGCAACTTTTCTTACATTCAAAAAATCAATCAAGTTTTTTTGCATGATATTTTAGTTTGGTTCTTCAAAATGCTTGGTGCATTTTGGCTTAACCCTAATTTACGTAATAACACGAAATTTACAAAATGCGCTTGACACCTCATGCACTTGGCACGTTCTGCCTCCGAAGTGCTTCAGATTTTGACAGTCCTTTAGTGGAAGAACGTGCTAAATGACATTTTTGAGGTAATTTAGGTCCATACCCGTTTCATAATTTCTGTACTAACCTTCCGATTTTCAAAATTCTTTTTCTGTTTGGAAGATAGGACTTCACAGATCTCTTTTATACTTTTTAATCTTGTTCCTGTCCGTCCATCATTTTGTCCGTCCGTCCATATCCCTTTCAATTTCCGATCCAAAGTGCCTTATTTTGAAAATTCTTTTTTTGGTTCGAAAGTAAAAAAATAGACGACTACAATATATAGTGTTTGGCCACCTGTCTGTACGTCTGTTATTTTGTTTCTGTCCGTACGTCCTACTACCCCCCACCCCCAACTTCCTTTGCACCCGTCCAATTTTTAAAGTTATTAGTTTCAATTACCTAATATAAAATATAAGGTAATAAAACTATTACGAAGGGGGTCAATAATCCAAAATGAAGATTTTGTGCTTTCTACACGTTTTGGAGGGTGCTCATTCTAAAAATTTGTGTTTTTTTTACATTGATCCGTCTGTCTGAAACTACTTTACAGTTCGAAATAAAAGAACTACGGACTTCAAATTTAGTACACGGGTTCCTAGTTCCTGTTGGACGTCATAATAAGGTTTTCGAGAAAATTGCGCATGCACAAGTAGAAGCTGCTATAAACTTTTTTTGGTTTTTAAGGTATTGCTGAACAACGAAAATAGATACGGACTTCAAATTTGATACACGTGTTCTCTGTACTAGTCGGCGTCAAAATAAAGTTTTCTATGTGCATGTGCAAGGAGTAGCTGCCATAGAACTTTTTTAGGTTTGAAAGTTATTGAAAATACTTTATAAGGTATATATAACCTTAAATGAGCGTATTGATATATAGTGTTACGCATCCCTAGTTTTTTTTAAGATATCAGTCACCTTCACCTATCTTATACTTTTTGTTCGTCCGTCTGTCCCTACTATAAGGATTTCTTTAAATATTTAAGTTAAAAGAAAGTAGGTTATATAAGTTATTTTAGAACTTCTTGCTAAATGTTAGATGAGTAAGTTTTTAATTGAAAATATTTTTTAAAAAATACCATTATCACTGATATTATAAACTAAATACTTTGAAGAATAATAAGACAAATCAACTTAATAAAAAGTATGCAAAAAGATAGTAAAAGAAACACAAATGCATGTGAATAAAATAAATATTAAATTTAAAAGACTTAAAAAAAAATACTTTTTAATAAATATTAAGAACTTAACGTTTTATACTTTGCCACACTTTATTTTTACATCAATTATTATAAAAATATTTTAGTTTTACATAACAAAGCAATATCTTGATTAAATTTGTACTTACCGTATAAGCTGCCATTCACACTTTTAAGCAAAAATTCATCTTTCCGCTTGCTTCTTAATTCCATTTTAATAATTTTAGGAGTTTAGGACATTGCACAAAATGTGTTCCATAGCTTTAGAGATCAAACGTAAAAATGGCTTTAAAACGATTTTTGTACCCATAATTAATTTTTTTTAAACAAACCAGATGCTTTGAATGTTTGGTGCAATGTTGTTTTAACGCGAACTGCGATCTCCATAGAGCAGGTGCAACTTTGTTTTAATTATTACCATCTGTTCGCTGCTGAATTATCTATGTTTATTACAATAAAAATCAGACGACATTCAAAGTAGACGATATTTTATAAATTGTTAAAACCTTTAATTTCGTTTAAATTTAAAATCAAAATGCATTTTTTTTCCTATTTGGCTAAATGCACTCAAACCCCAGTTTTATGCAATATAAATTTTATTTCATTGATTATCTATAATAATAAAAGAAAGAGTCTGTCTGTGTGTGTGTCTGTTTTCGGATCGTAAAAGACCTTACTGCCCTCAGAAATTCGAAATTTTTAAGATAGATTCCCTTTAATACCAACGTGTGCACCTGAGGCTTAGATTGTTCATATTTGTTCCATTTTTAGAGAAAATTCGAATTTTCTGAAAAAAATACACCACTTTCGCTCAAATCCGATCATTTTTTCTCTTTCCTGATGCCATCGGCTGAAAAAAATAAATAAAACTTTTAACGAAAACATTTAAAATTCAAAATGTTTATTTTATTCTTTTGCCATTACTTTCAGAAACTAATTTCATTATTTGAAAAATAATTGACATGTTTCAAGTGACGTAATTCCGGCAGTCTTCATTCCCGGATTTTAACGGATTTCCAATCCCGGATTTCCAATCCCGGATTTCCAATTGTAGGTTTATTTGATGATTTTTTCATTGATTTTTCTGTTGACTGCATGTATGCATATTTAAGCAATAAATGTATAGTTAAGCTATTACTGAACCATGATGGTTAAAAAAGGCCATCACACTAGAGCTATTAGTGTTTTTTGTCTTTATTTTTTCGCCAAATACGTTGCCAAGTTCGCCAAATTATTAACTAAAATTCGCCAAATAGGCAATTTCTTTTATAAATAATTTATAAGCTGGTCGGTTGTTCGAAGGTCAATGTGTTAGAGCTGTATAATGGGTGTGGGTAGCTATATCTATTTTCTCGCCAAATTATCTCCCAAAACGCGCCAAATGAGCTAAAAGGTTTTATGTATTTATGAGGGAATTGTGATGACATTTATGAGTGCATTTTATAGCGTATTTTTCATGAATGGGCAATGAAACGGGATTTTATAATTTATAACGAGCGGAAACAATAATAAGTTTATGATCCTATAACAGGGTATATGGTACACATATTTGGAATCTATTTGATATTTTTTTATTCCGTGCGAAGAACGGGTATAAATTTGCTAGTCTATAATAATAAAAGAATGAGTCTGTGTGTCTGTCTGTTTGTTTTCGGATCGTAAAAGACCTACTTATACTGCCCTCAGAAATTCGAAATTTTTAAGATAGATTCCCTTTAATACCAACGTGTGCACCTAGGCTTAGTTTTCATATTGTTCCTTTTTAGAAAAATTCAATTTTCTGAAAAAAATACACATTTCGTCAAATCCGATAATTTTTCTCTTCCGATGCCATCGCTGAAATAATAATTTTACGAACTTTAAATTCAAATGTTTTATTTTATTCTTTTGCCATTCTATTCAGAAATAAATTCAATATTTGAAAAATAATTAACATGTTTCAAGTGACGTAATTCCGCCAGTCTTCAGTCCTGGATTTTATTGTGGTTTATTGATGATTTTTCATTGATTTTTCTGTTGACTGCATGTATGCATATTTAAGCATAAATGTATAGTTAAGCTATTACTGAACTATGATGGTTAATAAGGCCATCGCACTAGAGCTATTAATGTTTTATGTCTTTATTTTTTCGCCAAGACGTTGCCAAACTCGCCAAATTATTAACTAAAATTCGCCAAATAGGCGATTTCTATTATAATAATTTATAAGCTGGTCGTTGTTCGAAGGTCATTGTGTTAGAGCTGTATAATGGGTGTGGGTAGCTATATCTATTTTCTCGCCAAATTATTTCCAAAACGCGCCAAATGAGCTAAAAGGTTTTATGTATTTATGAGAGAATTGTGATGACATTTATAAGTGCATTTTATAGCGTATTTTTCATTTTGGATTTTTAAGGCAATGAATCGGGATTTTATAATTTATAACGAGCGGAAACAATAATAAGTTTATGATCCTATAACAGGGTATATGGTACACATATTTGGAATCTATTTGATATTTTTTTATTCCGTGCGAAGAACGGGTATAAATTTGCTGGTCTATAATAATAAAAGAAAGAGTCTGTCTGTGGATCGTGAAAGACCTACTTATACTGCTCGAAAAAATTCGAAATGTTTAATATAGATTCCTTGTAATACCTACGTGTGCACCTGAGGCTTAGTTTTTTCATATTTGGTTACGATTTTTTAATTAATATAATTATTTACAAAAATACGTCATCCACCTAAGAGTGAGAGACCGAAACTGGGGCTTGAAAACACATAGGCCGGGTCGAAACAGGGGCATCCGTAGATAAACATGAAAATCCATGAAAATCCAGTAAGAAGAGCCGTTAAAAAATTAACACGAATTCTATTTCTACTTTTAATTTTCAATTTGAAAGAAACTTTAGCGCGAGCAAAAATTAAGTATAAACACGAAAAATCAAGAGGATTTAATTTGTAGGATTGTTATTTGACTAACATTATTTTATTTCATTTATTGATTGTAGAATGATTACCACATTTGGGTTGTTAAATTTTAAATATGGCCAAAAGTCGCCAATGAACAGACCGACCATTTTATTATAGCTTTGTCAAAATCAAATTACCGTTATTAAAGGTTAACCCGTGCGGCGCCGGGTTTAGAAAGCTAGTATTTAATAATTAAAGTTAATAGTTAATTAGGAAATATTAATTACATTTTGTTGAATTCTTTTTGATTAAAACTACAAAAGAACCATTTGTTTTGCTATTAATGCAAGCGAAAGTCTGAACATTTTCCGCAAACGTGTCACTTAGCACGTTCTTCCACAAAACGATCGTTCCGGAATCGGGCGATTTCGGTGGAAGAACATGCCAAGGCTCCTTAGCACGTTCTTCCATTGAAAAAGTGACGAAAACGCGTGCACCTACCAACTTCGTATGCAAAAAATATACGAAATCGAATGTTTTCTAAAAAATTGAAAGCTGATATGTTTAAAGCAGGTAATAACATGATCATTAACACAAAAATATCATTTTTTTCAAAAATGTCACTTAGCACGTTCTTCCACTCAGCTCTTCATTTATGATTGAAGCCAGAAGAGAAAAATAAGAACTATGCGGAAAAAATCGTCTGCAAAAACATTTAAAAAAAACTCCAAGCGGTGATTTGGAAACCCACGTGACTTGGGAACATATGTGAGTCACCATTTCGGTTTCAGCTGATATTCAGGTCTGGCGACAATTTGGAGTAGTTCGTAACGAAACGGTAGCGATAAGTTGCCATATGTAGCAACCTTTCTCCTCATGGCGATTTGTGATGTTGCGGACGTGTTATTACTTATTAGAAGCTGCTTTACTATAGAATGCGCACTGCGCAGTCCATTCTATTTAATGTCTCTGATTCCAGACAGAGACATTAAATAGAATGGACAAGTTGCATGAAACGCGAAATTCATAATATATGTGTTTTTCTGGTACATTAGAAGCTGCAGATTCCGAATGTAAGGTGAAATATTCACAAATATGTTTAATTTCAACAAAAAATGCATTTGAAATTTGCCGAAAATGTAAGTCACTGAAAACTGCTCTGACGTCAACTGTTTTATGTTTTTGGCGATCTATGCTGTAATACACTTTATAAAATAGTAAACCTTACAATTTCTGCGAAACCTCATTAAAGAGACAATATTATGTGTAACCATCATATCAAGAAGTTAACAGCTTGTTCCAAGTTGGTTGTTAGTTAAAATACACACACTAGAGCGCGTATGAGCTATTGCAGAACTATTGACTGTTGGATCTGATCGGAATAGTCGAGTGAAATCGTTCGTTTGAAGAAATTAACTGGAATGAACATGACATGTTTCTGTAAAATAGCATAACTTTTTTAAGAGTTTGATAAGGATGAAAGCACGTTTCACAGTTTCAAAAGCGATACAGTAAAACGTGATACGAAATAACACGCCAAGAACAAAAAAAAAGCCAACCGTGATGTCATCTGTTATGCTAAGAGAGGTTTAACAGGAGTGACGTATCATTAACTTTAAAAATGAATTTAAAAATAAATACATCTTTAAAACCAGAAATACTTGAGTTTTAGAGGTTTTTTAATATGCTTAATCGAATAAATATGTTTGTGGATATGTTGTAAATATGTTGTTAGGCGATCCCCTCATGGCCACGTGATGGGGTAAGATTTTACCTCATCACGTGATCGGGACCAGTTGGCGAGTTTTTTCACAACGACTTGAACATATGGGGCAGACAATCTAGTGGTATAAAAAAGAACTTGGGAAAGGAACAAAAATGAATTGCTTTTTCGGCGAATAAAGTTGCTATTTTTGGCAACTTATCGCAGCTGTTTGGACGACGAATTCTCTTCGTAAAGTTATTTTGTCGTAGATCTGCTTGCCCAATGTATGTTCGATCAGGGCCCGATCACCGAATAGGCCGGGGAAGCCTGGGCTTCCTTCTCAAAATTTGAAGGGGCCCCCAAATCACCTTTTTTTTTTTTTTAAATACTCATTCTGTTACAAATATCCCCACATTTTAAAAACTTATGTTCCAAAAACATTTTTTTATTTTAAGTTTGGGATATGGGATGTCTGCGGGCAACAAAATAAAATTCTCCATCTTGTAAACTTTTTATAGTATTCTTTGTAAAACTTTAAGCCCCTTTTAGGGCCCTTTCAACTTACAAGTTTATGATACGGGATACTGGAAGTAAAAAAAATTACAATTGTATATACTTTTTAATCGTATTCATCACTAAAGCTTAAGTTAAGTAAGTTTTTTTTCTGCAGCGGAGCTTCTTGCTGTGTGACTGTTGTTTTGTTAGGTTTCTGTTGGAGGCCCACCAACATTATTATAATTCCAAAGAAACTTTCTGATGCGTGGAGGAATTAGAATAGAAAATTTCTTGTAATGAATATAACAAGTTCAACACGTTTAATTTAAAAGATTTGCTTTGCCAACAACAGTTACATGGCCCATGTAACCTTTTACTTACTAAAAGTGGTCGCCACATTGTGTATGTTGGCCCATTAGTTGGGTCGCAAATTTGCCTCGGGGGGGCCCCAAAGGCGGGGGGCCCCCAAATCAAAGGCAGGCTTCCCTTGCACAAAAGTCTTGATCGGGCCCTGTGTTCGATATGCTTTAAGTTTTTTTTTCTTTATGATATTTAAGTTTTTTAAGATCTAGCTTCTTTATAGATATTTAGATTATTTGTATAGATTTATTTCTTTGCTTTTGTACTTCGATTTAAGGTTACTCGAAAAATTGAATAATGTGAACTTTTTATTTTAAAAATTAAGCATTTAGTAGAGTTGTCGTTATAATAGAAGTTTGTTATTGACATGATAGATATTTTCATCCGTCTCTCTAACTTTCGTTCTAATTATCCGATTTTTAAAAAAAAATTGAATTAGTGATTTTGTGTTTTCTACACTTTTCGAGGATGCCGATTCAGAAAAGTATTTTTTTGAAGATTAGCCCGTCTGAAACCACTCTACAGATTGACCAATAGAGCTACGGATTTTTAATTTTGTACACGAGTTCCTAGTTATGGTTTTAAACATATTGCTGAAAAATGAAAAGATCCCTCTATAAAAAGTATAGTTTATAAAGAACTTAATTAGTTACTTAAAAGATACCGCATTAAAAATAGTTTTCTGCAAATATAAGATTAAAAAAAATTACATAATTAAGAATAATCTAACATTGGACGAATTTAATCGAATATTTATGATTAAAGCCAGAAGAAAAAATAAGAACTATGGGGAAAAAATCGTCTGCAAAAACATTAAAAAAAGGCAGAGGCTACGCGCACGGGCACCGTGCATGCATTGCGTGCACGGACATGATATACTTGAAAGTTGAGATTACTCTTTTTTGGGTCCCGGGCAAATTTTGTTTTCTCTATATAAAAACATCAGTATCAAACATGGGCAGTACTGTAGGGCGCATTGAAAGCCTAAACACTCGTTTGGGGCCCCGGGAATTTAGTTTTCTCTAGAAAAACATCAATTCTAGCCATTTGCAAAACGATGATCTTTCAGAGTGAAAAAATCTTATAAAAAAATCTGTGATTCAGCCGAAAGCGTGTTTTGAACCCGAGACCTATTGAATACGAACCTATTATGCTACCACTAAGCTACGGTGGTCAAGGATGAAGTTAACTAAAACTGTTAATAAGCCTCGGTCCTGCGCAGTTACTACCCGTACGCGCAATGCTTGTACGGTGCCCGTGCACGTAGACACTCCGTTTAAGGCAACGCCATGCGGCTGGATGCTAGAAACCCACGTGACCTGGGAACATATGTGAGTCACCATTCAGGTTTGCCAGCCTACTCTTATCTGGTTTTTAGGTCTGGCGACAATTGGCATAGTTCTAACGAAACAGTAGCGATAAGTTGCCATATGCTTCAACCTTTCTCCTCTTGGCGAATTTTCATGTTTGGTACGTTTTTAGAAGCTGCTTGACTATTGAATGAGCAGTCCATTCTATTTATGTCTATGATTCCAGAAGGACCAAAAATTAAAACAATACCGCTGGAACTGTTGCCATTCATCACTTGTAACATGCCCTTTGACGTAATTCCTTCCACTTTTCATTCCTGAATTTCCTTCTATCGGTTCTCCAATTGGTGCTCTGTTCACACGTGACACTGATTCATGAATCGACTCTAAAGATTTTAAATTATTTTCATTCAGCCTGCTATCCGTATCTGTTAGCACACAAGCCCTGAAACATTCCCATCCACCCATGCTGATCCACCTGAGACGAGAGCGAGGCACCTCATTGACGGGATGAATGAACGCATAATAGACTGTGTTAAAACATTCTGAATCGAGGGAGAATATCGGTTTCCGGAATCCTTATTTTAAACGCTAGCTACGAAATTTTCACAACAAACCATGCGCTTTAACGAACTTATCATTATTGATATTGA
This sequence comes from Oedothorax gibbosus, assembly GCA_019343175.1. Classification (NCBI taxonomy): domain Eukaryota; kingdom Metazoa; phylum Arthropoda; class Arachnida; order Araneae; family Linyphiidae; genus Oedothorax; species Oedothorax gibbosus. Next base: position 30,829,882 of record CM033271.1, read on the forward strand.
AAATATTTACAAAAGTCTATTTCAAATTTAAACTTAATAAACTAGTTTATTTTTTAAAAGTGTTGCATTTGACTGAGGACGTGCTTTGATTTCGACTTTCGAAAATCATGGAGGAACAACCGAACGAAAGCTTGGGTATAAACTTAAATTGTTTTAGTTTAATTGCAAAGTAGGTTTATGCTGCAGGTGGATAAAGATAACATGTCATTGAAAAACGTTAACTTCACATAAATCATTATAAACGTATTCTAATTAGATTTTATTTACTCTGAACCTTATATTGATATTATAGTGTTGTTAGGTGACTGAAGCACTGAATAAGACAGCAACATTCTGTTTTTATAATGTTCTGAAACGAAACAAGAATAGTGACTGGATTGAGAAACAGCTGTCCCAGTGAATTTGATGACTATACGCAGCTGACATTATTCCTGTCTCTGAGATTTAAGATAAATTCTTTTAGATACTTTAATAAATTGGCAAGCCTTGGAGACCTGAATAGAGCTTCTTCCTTTGTCTTAAATCGGACAAGTAACCAGTGTTTAAAAAAAAAACTCCCCATTGGATTATGCGTGGTGGCAAGGTTTCACGAATCATAAAATTATTCCAGCAATGACTTTTAAGTGTTTGCCACCTACTACATCTTTTGAATATATTAGTTTTAATGAACAATTGATGTCCAGTGCTAGTAAACAGGAAGATTTCCGATTCTCTCAAAACAGTTGGGCCTGGAGGTCATCCATAACATCCAGGGTTGTTAAAAACCCTGGTTTTTCCATGAAAAACTCAACCCACTTGGGTTTTTTCAGGGTTTTATGGGGGTTTTCAGTATTTTGCATGTGTTTTTCAGGATTTTGTGATTTATTGAGGGAAGTTTTAACTATTTATCGATACATTACAATTTTTAAAACTAACAGAACGTCTTGAGAGATAATGAGGAATGATGTAATTTAAATTCGAACAATTAAAAAATATGCATACAGTTAGATAAATGTATATTTAAATTTTTAAATGTATTGTCTAGAACCAAGTATTGTTTGTTTGTGTATGTGTAAAATTATATCATTATAATATTGTAATGATAGAAATTTAAATTAGAATTTTAAGATATGTATTTGTTATATTTAATTGTTAAATAATTAGTAAAAATTTAAAATTTGTAAAGGCATTTTAAATATTGAAGGTACAAAAATGTAAAAATATATTAAGAATAATACTAAAATATTAATTAAAAATGATATGAAATGTATATTTTTTGGATGTATAAAAAGTTTTTACTTTTTTTTAATTTTCAGTGAAGGCAATTTTAAGTTTAATTGCCCACTTAGGTTTTTTGATGGGTTTTTTCAAATTTTTTTTTTTTTTTAAACAACCGTCAAAACATCATAACAACCCTGATAACATCCAATCTGAGGCATTATTAGTTATTTCCACCGATGATAGTAAATTTGAGAACAGAAGTACAGAAAGTGGAGTCTTTGTCCCTTGTGTAGATATGGTGTGATATTTACTCAACGAAACCAGTTCAAAAGTGAAGGCTTCTGTTTATATTTATGAGATATTCAAGAAATTCTGTGGTCAAAAAGTGAGTGTAAGGATATATAGAATGTGTATGCTATCACTATGAGCAAGTATATATGGCATATATGTCTAAATAATGAGTAATAAATTTCTGAAATTAATATTTATATAATTTTCAATTCAGTTTTTAAGTGAGTTGGTTGAAATGACTCTCCTTGTGTATGGCATGATCCTTCAAACACTAAATATAAACAGACCTTGCATAATACTAGTTTGTCCTAGTTTCTTCCTACAATGTCCATTACGTTATTTATGTGTTGTTTAAATATAAATGTGCTCGTAAAGAACATTTTTTGCAAGAAGTGAGATAGCCTACTCCAGTAACTGAAAGTATTCCACTAGTATGGATATACGGTATGGGTATGTTCTTTTTTGAGAGGGAAGTGGAATCTGAATTTATAATTCAGACTTTATAATTCGTTTATTATAAATGTGTTTTTCACTTTTTATATTCATCCTGTCAAACAATCTGGGTCATTTAGAACTCTTTTTTTTTTCTATGGAGAAAAATTATCTAAACCCTATTTTACTTTTTTCAGTGTCATTCAGTTCAAGTCAAGAGATCATGAAATATTTAAATGACCTGTGTGAAAATGAGCTCCAGGACTTTTACAAGTCACGGTTTGACTCCAATGAGATGAGTAAGTTGTTTAAAACGATAATTAAAATTTAATGAGACATTTATAAAATGGTTTGATGGTAAATTGGATGTAATTAGATAAATTTTAATTACCGTATATATACTCGTTATAAGCCGAGACATTTTGGACAAATTTAGTGCCGGAAAAACTGCCCGAAAAAACTGGGGTCGACTTGTACACGAGACATCAAATTGTAAAAAAACCCTATCCTTAAACTAAAACTAAATTTTAATCAAACTTAAGATTTAGATACTATGTATTAAAAATAAAGACACAAAAAAACAGTTAAATGGTGAAGATGAAATAAGATTGGTATCGATTCACGGTATCCACCATAATGATGCTTAATTGTTAGTTCAGAGTGTGATGTGTATTTTACACAGTGTAGCTCTGGGGTACAGGGCAGTACAGTCAACCAGTCTTCAAATGTACAAGGAAACCAATGCCGGTCCATGACCTTGGCACGGCGCAGGCGCATGGTCTTCACACTTCATTGAACATAGCATCTACTTAGCTATTCAGGGTCAGCAATGTCAAGGACACTCAGAGCCGAAACCTGTTTTACTTTTCATTGGTGTTGAAATTTTGCTTGCAAAATAAAGAATTTGTCAGTCATGAACCGATTTTTTCTTATTTTCTTCAGAAAGCTCTAGCCTTATTTCCTACCTCGATTAATATACGGGTTACTGATTTTGGAAGGATATTTGGTTTAAAAATGGGGGGTCGACTTATACACGGAGTCGGGTTATATACGAGTACAATAAAAATTTTATAGTAATAATGTGTCTCCTCATTCCTAAAAAAAATTTAGCTGTGAATGGTAAAAATCCGAGTATATTTTGCTTTTTTTTTAATAAGTAGGGGCATATATCATGGGTGAAATGGAAATTATACCAATAATCTTTTTATATATTTACTAGCTGTTATACCCGACGTTGCACGGGTAGAGGTGGAAAAATAATTTAACAGTCAATTTAACTATTTTTTTTCTTTCATTTTAGTTACATAAGATTTGAAGATTACCCAGTAATTTCCATTTAATTACCCAACTTGGATATAGTAATGATTAATATTAATTTCAAAAATACCTTTGATAAGAAGCTCAAATTAAAAAGAATACATATTTAAGTAAAAAATAATCAGTAAGAATTAAAAATGAAAAAACAGCTAAATCTTAAAAGGGTCTCAAACATTTATTTTAACGCAATTCAAGGGAGTTCTATAATAAATTAAGTAACTTTTTTTGGACACTTTGTAGATATAAATACAATATAAGCAGTAAAAATTTCTACCATAATTCAATACAAATGCTGAAAAATTAAGAATTCAATGCAAATGTATACAGTACTAAATCAATGCAGATATGTGCAATAATTGAATGGGCCCCTTTACTAATCAATAATAGATTAAAATGGCAGAAAAAAATTCGTTCAGGACAAAGATTGGTATAATCTGTTCACCAAAGTAGTTAAAATTTAAATCTCACTTTAAACTGATCACTCTTGGTCTGCGTGCAGAAAATAAAATATTCTTAATGAAAGCGAATTACATGATCTAATTGTTTAGATGTTATGAAGCTACTCCAGCAAACAGCAAACGATTTGCATTTTTATATTTGTATTTTTTTTAACTGTGATAAAGATACCTACTAAAGTAAATGTTTTTATTTTTAATATTAAATCTTTTTCTAACTGCTAAAAGGCTAGCAAACGATTTTTGTTTGAGATATTTATTTCTAATTTTTTAGCTTTAATTAAACTAAATATACTTAAAAATCGTTTTTTAAAAAAATGTGTAAAATAAAACTAAATAAACAATCCGTGAAAATGTGCTGTTGAAGGAGCAATAAACCTCTAAGGTCTTCAATGCATTGAATGGGAAACATAAAAGCGTTCGAAAACAATAGAAGGAATGGTCTGATTCCAAAAATTCTTAGCCTATGTTTGTTCCGGAGATGAGATGAATTTTTGTGCCAAATTTCGTGACGATCTGTTGCTTGGTTCTTTAGATCTTGTGTCTTATACAAACAGACAAACGGAAGTTGCCTTTTATGTATATAGATGTACTATAACATTGTTATTGTGGTGTTTTGTCCAGTGATATAGTGATATTGTTTTCTATACTTAAAATTATAATGCCTACCATATTTTTTAAAGTTTCTTGTACTAATTATAATTCATTTTCAGCTATGCAAAATAAGCTGGAATTACAGACAGAAATGTACGAAAGACTGACAGTTTTGGTATGTTTAATCACCACAAAAGATTCATAGCATAAGTTTTTTTTATTTTGAATTCATAGTTTGCTTTTTCTGTATTAAAAATTCTGTAAATGATGTATAGGTTTTTTGCTTGAAATTAGATAATTTAGTAATCAAAATTTAGTAAAAATCTAAATGGCCATATCAAACTTTCCTATGAACATATTGAATTTTCTGCTATTTTTATGACAGTAAAGACAAGTTCTAAAATAACTAAAATAGCCTACCTTTCTGTTACTTAAATACTTACTGAAATTATTATCGGGAAATTAAGTAGGTTTGTAATAGTAACTGTCACCTAGAATCATTCTACACAAGATTTATACACATTAGTAATAAACCGCCAAACACAGCATCCAGTTATAATTTAACTTTTAAAAGCCAGAATTAATTACTATTTTCATTATTTTCTTTCGCAAATTACATTAATATTATTTATTGTCTGCTTAATTTATTTGCAGTTCGAAGAATAATTTAATATTTATTTACAACAAAACATGAAAATACTCTAATCTGCACTTAAAACAAAAATAAGAAATGTAAATTAAAACTTACCAGATTTTTATACGAAAATTATAATGTCTTGCTGTGCTTTCTTAGTTAGCATATCGTCGTCAAATGACAAAACCGCAAATGTGCATATTCTAGAGATTTGCGGTTTTTGAAAAATAAAACCGCTTTTCGGTTCAATCGGTTCTTTTTTCCCCCTCCAGTTTTAACTGCGACCAGATAAAAGTAACTAAAAACCGGTTCTAGTTGCTTGGTTGGTTGAACAATTCTGGCTGTCTATATAATAGGTTAGGTATAAAATATCATCGCACTAGAGCTACGGGATGGCTATTGAAGATATAGGCGTCGTAATTTAGGACCACAATCATGTGACGAGTAATGAACCAATATTATAATAATGAACCAATATTATGCAAATCCTTTAGACATATTCTATGATGCCCTAATTCATTGATTTTTCTCCTGCTATTAACTTTTCCTTCAGTTTAGGGGTGTCGGATCGTCACTTGACTGTGGTTCTTAATTGCGACGCTCTTCGCCAACTATGCTGTCGTACAGCTCTGGTGCGACGATAATACAAACTAATAGGGATGCACTGAATACCAAATTTGTCCGAATAACGAATATTCGGCCAAAGTCTAAGCCGAATATTTGGCCGAATACCGAATATTCGGCCTACCTAAACCAATTTTTATTTTTTGTCGGATCTAAGTAAGTTGTATTTATTATTCATCAATTTCAATTGAACATAAATATATAAGTACACAATCACACAATAATTTTAATACAATATAGCTATTAAATTTTTAATTGAAGCAACACAGAATAAAGTAGTACTTGTTTGTTATCAAATCAAGCCTTTTAGAAAGTGTAAATTGGTAAAATCACAACACGAAAACGGAAGTATGAAAACAAAAACAGAAGTAGGTGGATCCGGTGTAGAATGAAAATCAGAAAAAAATAATAAAACCATGGCTTACAATATTATTATACAATTAAATTATTTTTTTTTATCTTTTAGTGAAAAAATTACAATTGTGATATATATAGTAATTATTGTTTTTTTTTAAAGCGCACTCATTGTAATTGTTAACTTAAAGATACATGTTTATTTAATACAACTTAAGTAAAGCTTGATTTAACATTATAACTAACTAAAACTTAAGAATTTGAATCTATTATAAAAGAAAACAAGTCCTGTTTGGGAATTTTTCGACGTTTTATAAGATGATAACTTGAAGAAATTTGGAAATTTTTAAATTTCACTATTCGGCTGAATAGTTAAACTATTCGGCCAAACCGAATATTCAGCTAAAGTAGCCGAATAGTAACCGAATATTCGGTGCATCCCTACAAATTAACAATAACCTTCAGTTTAGCTGGTTAAAATGTTTATTCAAAATGGTTCTTCATTTTTAACCGGTTCAGCTAAAGAAATGTTTTTGCCCATTTAACCGAAGCCAAAAAACCGGTTTAAATGTGTCCGGTTTTCCATCCCTTTGCACATTCGTGGTTTTGTCATTTTACCGAAGATATAATGAACAATCAAAGGAACGCATTGTGCTACATTTTATGACGTCATTTAAAACTGATTTATAACCGAAATAAATTTTGCTTCAAATATTATTTCTATATAAGTAAAGTTTCTCATGCCTGTTGATGTGACAACAATGCATTAAATGACTCAGAATTGAATTTCAATGCTAATTAATGGGTAATTCGTCGACAGACAGTAGAGGGATGTCCCTCCGGACGTACAAACAGATGGACAAAAAGTACGAAAGATGGATCTCTAAGGTCATACCTTTCTAAAACAAAAAAAAAAAGAATTTTTAAAATCCAACGGATAGAACCGATTTTGAAAGGGGAGTACATACAGACTAGGAGTGTCAATAACTACTTTTTCATTTTTTAAAAATCTTTTGAATTAAAAAAAAAGAAAAGTAGGCTAAAAATATTGCTAGGGTTTCCAATTTTACCGTTTTGCTAAAATTTACAAAATTATTATGCAGGCAGTGGTGTTACCAATATTAAAAGTGCATTCAACGTTTTAATGATATCCTTATGCAGTGCATACTTTTCCTTTTATTGTGTTTATCTAAGCTAATATCACTTGTTCCAGAGGAATGGTCCTACAGATGACAGACATCTTCACTTAGTGATAAAGGAGTTTAATGCACAAATTAGAGCTATATACAACTATCTGCATTCAACTGTACCAGCAAATTTTCGTGAAACACGAAAACAAGTATAGTTATTTATCATTTTAAAATTAATATCTATACATTGAAATATTTCTTTAAAAAAAGTTTTATAGCCAAAATAAAACAATAAAGAACATACTAATTTCATAGTATACATTTAGAAAAAATTCGCTATATTTATCCAACCCATGGTACTAAATCATACTGTGGAACAAAGTTGATCTACATTCTAAAACAGTCCAATCAGCAACCAGTTTTAACATGTGTTCTAATTATTTATTTCGTCCATTGTTCCACTACCCAAACCTGCTCCTCTATTTACAGGGTTTCCGCACATATGAAAAGTCAGGAAAAATAATGAAAAGTCATGAATTTTGACATTGGGGGCAAATTTTTTCATGAAAAGTCATGAATTTGAGCCAAAAACGACCAAAAGTCATGAAAAAACGGTATATTTGTATGAATTTCTAAACCTCTCATGTAAATGTGAAATTTCGCAATATGTCGCCATAAACGCCACAAATCGATTAAGTTTGTAGTTACATTGAGCCGTAAGCAGGCTTCGATTTAAGTGGTATCGCATCACAATTTGCGATGCAAATTCACTGAAACATCGATGCAAATAGTCAGCCGATTCGCTACAACTATGATGCATTTTTTAACGATTTTTTTCATTTTTCTTTGCACGGTCTTCAGTTAAACTAAACTTAAATTTCAATAAACAACAAGTTCAAATAACAGATTCTAATAATGAAGGTATAAATCTTAATCAACATGCGAAGATGAATTAAGATTATAATTACACTAAGATGTCTTCCAATCTCGGCCAGCCAGTGCAACCTTTCATTAGGAGTCCAATAATGCTTCCTGGTTTACTTATTTTGCTGCCTAGTAATTTTTACGAAATCTGCCGATGTTGCCACATGACATTGCATCAGAATGATTGACAGTTCTAAGGTATCTCGTTACTTTTGTTTGTAGCTCCAGTTCAGGCCAAGTCTGACAACCAGAATATTTTTTCTGATCCAGTGTCCATGAGTCGTGACCAGGAACCACTTGAATGTTTAAATACTTTTTGTTTACGCTTGAACTTTTTTTTCTACTTCAACTTTTACTGGGGTTTCCGATTTTAGACAATTTTTAGTTTTTAAAAAAATGGACTTGTACACGCTTTATATATTTAGATTTTATGTTGTAAGTAAATTTCTAGTGCTTCCTTGAATTTTTTCCTTACAAATGTATTGAAGTAAGGATACTTATTTTCCAATACTTGGTGTAGATATACAAAGAAATAATTGTTTATTTAATATAAAAGTATATTTTAGAAGATAATGCATTGCACATCAAATTTCATAATGGCTTGAGTTGAAATTTTTCTTATTTTTGGTCCAATTCCTGGAGTCATGAAAACTGTTAATATCAGTCATGAATTTGGGACATTTCATTTTGGTAGAAACCCTGTATTTATATAAGAGCGACAAACTATATAAATTTCGGAATATTAAACTTATGTTCTTAATATATTTTATAAATTTTTTTTCAGACCTTACGCTGCCAACTAGTTAAATATCTTTGTGAATTAATTTGCTTTAGAACCCCCTACCAACAATTTCCTTATAGCCAGGATTGCTCTGATGGCATGGAGTTTTTTCATTACATGATCAAACTTTTGAGTGTGAGTATTTTCCCATCACCTTACCTCTGTTTGCGTGATTCAGATTAACATACCTTAGTTCTTGATGATTAATTATTGTTTTAATTTAAAAAAGCAAGCAAATTTATTAGTAAAATACTTGTTTGTTGATTGCATGTCTAGTAAGTAACTTATTTTTATGTTGGGAGAGGAGAGAATTTTGTTAACATTTTAAATAGTTTAAAATTTTGGTTCATTTAAATTAAATGCCTTTTAGCTTCCACACTACATTTATAACGTAAAAAGTGGAAGGTATTATAATCATTCAGTCCGTCTGTCACCCACTTTCATAGCCCAGACTACTAATGCTACAGGCAAGTGTGATACGTCAAAAAATTCAGCGCATCAAAATTAGAAGACATTAAAAATCTCAGAACAAAAATTCGAATTCGAAGTACTTTAATTATTTAAAAAACTGCAAAATTTAATGTTCATTTAAAAAGCATAAGAAGCCATTTTTATTAGAATTAAATCACCATTGCCATTTGCAACAATCACTCAAGAAACTTTAATTCTTTCAAATAATAAATTAAAAGAATTTTATTTTTGCAACATTTGAAATGACGTCAAATATATTTTACTAAGAGATAGTTGGAATGTTGATATGAAATGTTTTATGACTTATGACTCGAGTGGGGCGGCCCGTCAAGGCCAAGCACTGCGACCACTGGTCTATTGTACTAACCCCATCGTTTAACCTTGAAGCAGGCCGATTGCTGAAATGAACCTCAGAATTTCCCTGATTAGTAAGTTATCAACCTCCCAGGCATCGATACAATGGTACCCAAGATACTCAAATCTTTGTGCAGAGTAGTTGTCACATTTGCAGAGAACGTGAAACGAACTTTCCTCAACCTGTTGACATGCCCTACAGAGAGGGTAATCTTTTACACCCATTATGCTCAGCTGTCGATTGAGAGCACAGTGGTCTGTTAGTAATCCAATAGCTGCACGAATCTCTTTCCTGCTAAGGCTAAGTAATTCCTTTTCTCTCCGCCATGGAGCACTCTGATTGAGCTCCCTAGCCTGCCTTTGAACGGCTGCCTTTTGCTAATTTGTAAAGTTATAGGCCTGGAACAGCCGTCTTATGGACTTCCTAACAGAATTATGTGGAAGACCTAGCACAGGCTCAGGCCCTATGAAAGCGGTCTTAAGATCCCGCGCTCTTTGCCAAAAGATATAGCGCTTTCGGGTTTCCATCTCAAATCCCTCTGCTGCCGAAGTGTACCCAAAAATAAAGAACGTGTGTTATTAAGGCGAGCTAAACTTAAGAGGGACAGGTGACATTCCCATACAATGCTAGAAGAGAAATTGTTTGGACAGTGCAAGCAATGCTGCCTGACTGTCTGAAAAGATCCTAATTTTTTGTTCCCTAACATTTCTGTCAAAACAGTTGTGTGCACAGGCTAGAATAGCGACAATTTCAGCCTGGTACACTGTGGCAAGGTTCCCAAAAGAGAATGAAATTTTTGTTATTAGAGACACAATAGGCACCAGTATCTGTTCCTGAGGACGTTTTAGATCTGTCTGTGAACCAGACTTCATTAGCACTCTTAGTGTTAATCTGGCAGCTATCCCATTCCATACGTGTGGGAATATGTATGGAATAGCTGTCCGCAAAACTGTATCGATTTAGAATCCAGTCCTTGTTTGCATTAAGGCAAAGATACCCTTGAACTTGAGTTCCAAGGTTTTTAAAAGTAGTTGTTTCATTGCCAGTCTTCCAGTCACCAGTAAGTTTAAGCCTATCAGTGCACAAGACTGCCTCCATTTCAACTTTCTTCAGAAGGGGTAACAAATCAAGTAGAATCTCCATGCTTTCAGATGGTGTGGTTCTAATTGCCCCTGTAATGGCTATTGTGGCCATTCTTTGGAGACTGGCAAGTTGCATTCTTACAGTGTTATTAAGAGTTTTACCCCACCAGATAATGTCCCCATACGAGATACTGAGACATACAATCGCAGTGTATATCCAGTACATTACTTTAGGAGATAACCCCCATGTTTTCCCCATAGCCCTTCTATATGCCCAAAAGACCGTTTTTGCCTTATTGCTGCGGTGTTGAAGGTGGCTTGAAAAAGTAAGCGTTTTATCAAAGATAATTCCAAGATATTTCACCTCGTCTACACGAGTAAGGCTTTTTCCGAAGAACTTTAGAGCTTTAATGTTATTGATTTTATTAGCTCTCATTCTAGTGAATGGAACAAGGTGGGTCTTGTCGGGATTTACTGTCAACCCTACAGTATTACACCATCCCTCTACCTTTTATAGGGAACTTCCCATAAGGTCAGCGACTGTGTTTGGGAATTTCCCTCTTACGACAATGGTGATGACCAGCATAGCCGATGCAGTGAATGCCCATGGTGTTAACTTTGCAAAGAAGTTTATCAACTACAAGGCACCAAAGTAGCGGGGAAAGTACACCCCTCTGTGGACAGCCCTTACAGCTATCAACTTTGACCACAACACCCAAAAATCTGGATGTAACAATTCTAGTTTTTAACAGATTTTACACCCAAGAGCAGACTATCCCATTTGTTCCAACTCTATGCAAGGCTCTTACAATGGCTTCAGTTGGAACTCTGTCAAAGGCACCCTCTATATCAGTGGTTCCCAACCTGGGGACGATCGCCCCCAAGTGGGCGATTTGTGTTATCAAGGGGGCAATAAATAGTTGGGGGTGATCGGGGAGCGATAATTATTCAAAGGGAGAAAATTAAAATAAGATACCTGTATGTATACAATATAGATCTGTGAGGCGAAAATCATTTTCAAGCAGAGCGGTTCTGAGCTAGTCTAGGTGAAGCTTATAGACAATTATCCACAACTGTGTTAAAAAGCTGAACCACTTCTCAAAGTGATTTAGTTCTGTTGACCAGCTCCTCACTGAACAAAGAAATCAGTTGGGCATTTGACTCAAATGAGACTTGCTTGAACTTGACAAATATAAAGCCGGATATTCAAACTTTAACTAAAATGCACAAGGCAACTATTGAAATGGTAAGATAAAACAATAAAAAAGTTTTTGAACATTCATTTTTTTCTGCCAGCTCTCTTAAATTTTCCAGAATCCAAATCAAAGATTTAGATAATTATTTTACTTTTCTTCTTTAAAAAATCTGTCAAAAATGTACATTTTATTTTTTTCTATTTTATTAGTGACAAGATAAAGCTGCTTTGGTTGTTTTTATCTGTGGTAGTAAGTGTTTAAAATTATAAAACTGCTTTATTAGTTACACTTTAACTCAAATTATAATTCGACATAACATGAAAATTAAAAGGGGGTGATAGGTGTTAGTCAACCTAAAAAAAGGGGCGATGGTCCAGAAAAGGTTGGGAACCACTGCTCTATATCTAGGAACGTAGCCAAGGCCAGTTCCTTTTGGTTGGTTGCCCTATCGAGAACCGTAAATAGGTTATACAGAGTTGTTTCAGTTGACTTACCAGGTTGATAAGCATATTGAAATTTCGATAAGGGGTTTTGTGGTAACACCTCATCACGAATGTATCTGTCAACCATTTTCTCCAGTGTCTTCAGGAGAAAAGAGGAAAGACAGATTGGTCTAAATGCCTTGGCAACAGAGTAGTCTGCTTTATCAGGCTTTGGGATGAAGACTGCCTTGCTCTGTCTCCATGCCTCTGGTATGTGTCCATAAACAAGGCAGGCCCTAAAAATTTTACATAGGTGAGGAACTAAAAGGTCGATACCCTGTTGTAGTAGCACAGGGTAAATACCATTTACTCCCGGAGATTTGAAGGGTTTGAAAGTGGAAATAGCCCATTGATCCTTCAATATGTAATGATATCCTTTACCACTTTCCAATCATCCTTACTTTTCCTAGGAAGAGAAGGTGGATAGTACGTTAGCTCAGACCGACACACTTTTATTCAGGGAAGTGTATATGCAATAGCTCTTTAAGTGTATCTTCCCCATCTTTGGTGAGTTCCCCGTCCGATTTACGGATGGAACCCAATTGACTATAATCATCTTTAGTCAGTATCTTGGTTAGCTGTGAGGCACAGGAGATACCTTCCATTTGACTACAGTAATCCTTCCAGGAGTCCTGTTTTGCCTTTCTGACAGCCTTATTGGACGCCGTAAGTCTCATCTTATAGACGGACCAGAAAGAGAGTCACTAGTCTTTTTGGTTTTATTAAAGAGTTTCCTGCACTCTTTTCTTAAATCACCAAGATCTTTACTCCACCAGGGCACTCTTCTTGGCAAACCTGAATAAGCTACCCTAGAGTTGGAGTTAAATGACTGCACAATAGCACTCTGCACATTGTCGACAGTCTATATCGGCAAGAGAGGGAAAGTTAAAGACATTACCTCCAAGAAGCAGCCCCAGTTCCTCCCGGTAGTAATCCCATTCAACCTTTCCGGGATTCCTGTTGCCCGCAGGCGGTGTTAACAGCGGGCCTGAAAGGTTAAAAAGAATTAGTCTACGATCTGAGACATAATCTCTCTCGGATATATGCCAATTCGAAATGCAGTTCACTGCTTTGGCGTTACAGAACGTAACATCTATGACCTCATTTTTTTTTAGAAGTGATAAAGGTTAGACTATTTCCCTTATTGAGAATTGAGAGCTCATTGCTTAGAATGTATAAAAGCAAATCCTCACCTCTGTTGTTGCAGTCTTTACTGCTCCAAACAATGTGATGTGAATTAGCATCACAGCTGACGATAACTTTCCAGCCAGACTGAACACAATTGTCAACAAAGTGTCTGGCAGGAGCCGATAGAGGCACAGTTTCCTAGTATGGGAGATAACAGGACTTTAAACAGGTTATTTCACCTTTGCTATCCGTTAACTTGATGGCAACATTGTCCCCATCTAAAAAGTTAACCATAAACATACCATTAAGAGACCTATTGGTAACAATGCATGCTCTGGGTCTCTCGCAAGTGCGGTCGTAAAAAAGATTACCAGTGCCTCCAAGGCCAAGAATTTTACCATGGTGCACCCAGGGCTCTTGAATAAGAGCGATATCTATTTTACCCTCAATCAAATCCTTACTAATAAGAGCAGTAGAGGATTTGCTGTGATGTAGGTTGATCTGTGCTACCCTTACAGGTTTAGCACTACCTAGGTCATTTGAAACATTGGTTGTTGTTAGGGCCATTAAATAAACAGTCAAACAGCAACCAGTCTCTCTAGAAACTTAAGTTTCCCTTACTTTGCCAGTGAATTCATCGGTTTCCCTCAGAAGGTCACTGCCTTAAATAACTGTAACATCCGAGCCGGAGTCAGAATGTATACCAAGATCGGAAAGACCCGAAAGGTCACCAGCACGGTTTGGGGTGTTAGTGGCCAGGTCCGAGGACTGACCACCTGACTTTACAGCAGAGTCCATAGACACATGCTGGGTTATTGTAGAGCTTGAAAGCTCGGTTGAATCAGATCCCGATTTGCTCAAGGTGTCTGACGGTTTTTTATTTTTAACCATTATTTGTAAACTGGGAGCACTTATCAGTCACTGCCTACCTGAGCTCCCAGATGTAGGACCAGAAGGCTACTTACAACAAAGGGTCGCCACTCCCCCCGAGGTTGACCGTTAGAGACACACTTAACCCCTGTGCCCTGAGCACTCCACGTGCGAGATACTTCAGCACGGTCAGCACCTTGTCTTTTAAGTTGTCGTTCACATCAAGGTGGCAGAAACCATACCGTTGACAAGCCCAAAGTGACAGTCCCCCCCGATGTTTAGGTCTGTTGGCAAAAAGATACCAACACCCTATTGGGGTGCCAGTGAGCCCGCCAGCACGAATGCTGACAGCAGCTACACCCGCAGGACCTCACTTCTAGCACCGGCCAATCACACCCACCTCCAGCACAGATCCGCACTCCAAGGCGCTATGCCAGGGCAGAATTTAGGCACCTTCCTCATTTGGTCCCATATAGGCACCATTCAGGTTTGGGACCGGCATAGGGGCAAGGCAAGCCCTACAACACCAGTAGGGACAGCTGACCTGTGGCTGAGGAATTGTTACTCATTTAGCACCACCCAGGAAGCACGTGTAGCTTAAGGTATGCTACGGACTCGAGTAACATTGCAACCCATATGAAATGTTTTAGTTCTATTTAAAAGAGGAATATTACATATTTATTCTTTGATACATAAATTAATTTTTGAAATAAAATAAATGAAACTAGCCAAATTTAGCGTGCAAATGTTTAGAATTAATATTGTGTTTGGCGACCTTTTTCCTGTTGAACACAAATGTTGTGTGGAAGCGGGCTGAGTGACAGATTCTGTTACAAACCTACTTGTTTTTTCTTGCAGGTAGAAAACGAAGACATTAATATTTTGATCCTTAAACATCTAATGGAGGCAATGATAGTAGTTACTTCTGATTATTTTGATAGGGTAAGAACTTAAATTAATTTTGTATACTTCTTACTTTTTTTCAATTGTATTTTTACTACAGTTTCAAATTTGTAATGAAATGTATATTATGGTTTTATTATTGATTCCATTTCCAATTAGGATTTCATTATTGAATCTACATGCTATGCCTTGGCTCATCTGGTTTAATTGAGGGGAAAAAAGAAAAGGCACCTATATTTTTAATGCCTTTTATTTCCTATCTTGTCTCTTTATTTCCTATTTAGCTATATTAGTTACTAGTTATCTATTTCTTTTTATAATTGCACATTATAGCATTTTATGTTTTTCATACGTTCATTCATAAGTTTTTATCAGGGATTGGAAAGTTACTTTGAAAAGGTAACTCTGTTATAGTTAGTTACTAAATTTAAAAAAGTAACTCTGTTACAGTTACTTAATATGAAAAGTAAAGCGTTACAGTTACTTTTAAAAAAAGTAACGAATCACAGTTACTTTTCGAAATTTCAAGTTATAAGAAAAGTGAAATTTAGCCATCTTACCACTTTTCAAAGAGAACCACGATAAACGAAACATAAGCACAAACAAAACACTGAAATAATAACTAATAAACATTTTTTATATTAAATTTTTATCCTTTACCCTGATAATCAGCCGACAACTAGTCCATCTGTAAACTCTCGGGTAGGTACTGACAGAATTAGGGGTATCTCAAGAATGAACATGAAATCTCTCTTCCCCTCTCCCCACCCCTCTTCGAGGGGAAGGACTTTGTTGTTGATCATTGTTGTAGAACCCATTCAGGCAAAACACAAAGGGGTTTGGACTGAGGGATCCAACTTGCTTGGCAATTAGCCTGATTTATTTGAAAACCCTTCTTTTCGGTAGATGCCTGTAATTGCGGGGCTTATAATGTGATACTTAGAAAGGTAAACAGACAAGGAAAAACATTCATACTTTAACAATTCTGTCTGAAAGCCGCTGTCACACCTTTAACAGCCAAAGTGGGCAATTCTATTATATGCTTTACTTTTTCCCTCCCAAGAAAAGCTCGTATTTCGGGAATGCGAAATGTTCCCTTCTCTCTCTCTCTCAGGAGTGGAATTTCAAAATTGGCATCAGACAGCCTTCATAAAGTAACGAAAAAGTAAAGAAATTTTTCGTTACTTCGTTACCACTAAAAGTAACTAAGTTACAGTTCCTCTCTGAAAAATGTAAAGACGTTACTCGGCATTACCCCAAAAAAGTAACTGTTACTAGTAACATGTTACTCCAATCCCTGTTTTTTATGCACTGAAGCAAACTTTGTTTTAGTCCCAAAACAGCCGTAGGGGGAACCAGGGACATATGACCCAACTCGAAGTTTTTTGCTTGTAACTTTTAAAAAACACTATTTATGAAATGCAGATTTTATGTGTAAATGCAGATAATTTATACTTCATAAAGTAGTACACAATATATTAGTATTTTTCTGTAGTATTAACTGCAATAGTAGTAAAATATAAATTATTTAAAACTTTAGTTTTGGGTCATGTATCCCAATGCATAGGGATACATGACCCACCCATTAGGGACATGTGACCCAACCCAAAAAATTGTTAGTAAGATTTAAAATTATCAAAGAACTTTTACCTAATAACAAAACTAATATCATATTATAAAGTTTATATAGATATTATAGTATTTTCAGACAAAATTATTACTTTTTATTTTTATTACAAAAATTATGCTTATACTAACAAAATAATCAAATTTGAAAGTAAATTCTGGTCGAAATACAAAACTGAGACTTCTTTCTTTTATTTTGCAGAGAAAACACAGGTGGTTGAATAATTGCTACTATTTGATCAATATCAACTTGGAATGTATTATCCATTTCAGGCCATTTAAAACATTTTCCATCGATTCTTTCTGCATATCGAATTGTAAGCTCGTTTAAAAAAAAATCCCTTGTACCTTCCCAACAAACCTTATATTCCGTTAAGAACCCAGTCATTTACTTTTGGAACTCTCGTGATTTTTAAAAAAAATTTACTTGGTCTACTTCTGTCTACTTTTGTGTTGTTTACTTGGGTCACATATCCCCAATTGGCTTAGGTCAATTATCCCTAGTTGCACTTTTTTTTGTTTAACCCCAAAACAAAGTAATTTGTGAATAATTACATTAGCACTATTATGCATGTAACTCTAAAAATCTTTCCTTTAAACCAAAAAATGTAGACCGAAAAACCTTACGGCCTCAAAAATTTACTTTCAATGCATGAAAACGTATTTCTTCGCATAACTAAACACATATGCAATGATTATGCTCGTTTTTTTCACCATGTGATCAACTGGCTGAAAGGAAAAAAGTGATGCCATTTTCAACTCATAAAACTTTTCCATTGCTGAGAAAAAGGCATTGGGTCATGTATACTTATGGGTCAAATGTCCCTAGTTCCCCCTATGCTTTTTAAGATCTTTAAACATTTGTGTTTGTTTTCTTGTGATTGAATTATGTTGCTACTTTAAACGCTTATTAATGATGTGAATTTTTTTGTACCTTTTATGTATTACATTCCTATACTTTAAATTCTAAAATTGTAGCAAAAAATATTGTTTCTTTATAAATAACTTTTTCTTTAAAGTTTTGAAATTATAGCTACTAGTTGTTTTCCGTATGATGGTGAGGATTCTTTGTGTTTATTATTATACCCGTTCTTCAAACTGATTTAAAAAATATCTAATCGTTCCAAATATGTGTACCATATAACCTATTATAGGATCATAAACTTATTTTATTGTTCCTGCTCGTTATAAAGTATAGAATCCCGTTTCATTTCCTTAAAATTAAAAAATTAAAAATACGCTATAAAATGCACTCATAAATGTCATCACAATTCCCTCTTAAATACATAAAACCTTTTAGCTCATTTGGCATGTTTTTTTGGGAAATAATTTGCGAGAAAATAGATATAGCTACAAACACACCCATTATACAGCTCTAACACAATGACCTTCGAAAAACCGACCAGCTTATAAATTATTTATAAAAGAAATTGCCCATTTGGCGAGTTTTAGTAAATAATTTGGCGAGTTTGGCAACATATTTGGCGAAAAAATAAAGACTTAAAACACTAATATGCAGCTCTAGTGCGATGGCCTTTATTAACCATCATAGTTCAGTAATAGCTTAACTATACATTTATTGCTTAAATATGCATACATGCAGTCAACAAAAAAATCAATGAAAAAATCATCAATAAAATCCGGGAATGGAGACTGGCGGAATTACGTCACTTTAAACATGTCAATTTTTTCAAATAATGAATTTAGTTTCTGAAGGTAATGGCAAGAGAATAAAATAAAAAAAATTCTATTTTAAATGTTTTCGTTAAAAGTTTTATTTAATTTCTTCAGCCGATGGCATCACGAAAGTAAAAAAAAAATTCGGATTTGAGCCAAAGTGGTGTGGTTTTTTCAGAAAATTCGAATTTTCTCTAAAAATAAAACATTTTGAAACCTGAAAGTTCAAAAATCATAATTTAAGTATGAACTACGCATTTGTGCCAAGTTACGAGTCGAACAAATGTCTAGTTTGTGATTCTATAAGACACACATACATACAAAACTTCATTTGTATTATTATAGATATATGCCACATGAACACTATTTTTCAATGGTATTTTAACTATATAAGCAATACATACCTTTAAAATGTAGTTTTTTAACACATTGCAACCTTTTAGGTCGGACTTATGGTTGCTGAATTGCTTGAACAGTTTTATTTCCAGTGGATTCAAAATCCATTAATGTCTAGCTTAAATGTGGAAAATATTTACGTTTGGGACACTTTTCTAAGAGAAGCAAATTCTAGTGTCGAAGTGACTCCTAAAGTAAGTAATCTAAGATATTCTGAGTATCGGTACACATTAAAAAATGTTGAAGTGTTATAAATGTTGTACTGTAGTCGTTGTGGTATAGCATTCATCTAATAAATTTTTAGTAACAGAATGTTATTACCAAAACTCATTAGATAAAAGTGTTTGGCGTAAATAAAAGTGTTGTTCCAAATTGTATATCCAAATGAGTAAACGTTTACACTAGATAGATAATATTTTATAATTTTTATTTCTTATTTATTTTACCACTTGGAAGTTGTTAAGTATGTTGAATGTTTGTAGGTTTTGTCCCCCGTAAAATTTGCAATTTGGATATTAATAAATTTAATTCAGAGTATCAACAAATATTCCGCTTTTTTGTGTTTCAAAACATTAATTATTTAAGTTTGTGAAAATTTGCTAGATGTCATGTTTTTGATTCATTATGTTTTACTGTTTTAGGTCATTACTTTTTTACCAAAAGGCATTAATTCTTTGAAGTTTTGGGCAGAATTTCCTAAATTGTTATCTTTCTATATTGAAGCTTACGAAATTAGAGGACATGTAAAGGAACAATGGAAACTGCAAATTAAAGATACTTTATACAAACTATGGAACTTCTTTATGATGGATTCTAATATCAGGTTTGTATAATTTAAAAAATTAAGTGCACAGAATACAAGCAAAAATGAATAAAATATTACTTTAGTTGATTGTGTGTGTGCTTTGGATAAGCCAGTTCAACTTATGAGGGAGGTTTTTTTTTTCCTATGTCACAGCTGTGGCAACATCTGCCATTAGCTTTCTGGCAGCCCAATAAAATTTAGCCTTTGAAAAGTTGTCAGGATTAAGCAGATTATCTTGATGCCTTTCATTTTTTTTGTTCTATGGAAGAAATAAGTCGTAGCAAAAGCATAGGAGATAGTTAAGTTGGGGGACCAATGAGATCGCAGTCTTCCCGACACTATCTAGCCACTCCAGTTTAGGATCCTTGTGTATAAGATATGTTAGTTTCCCCCCTAAAAAAACATTTAATGCTTTAAGGAAGGCAGAAATGTACTGCACATTGTTTTGGCATTATAGTTAGAATTATAGTTTACACTGTTTTTAAATCATATAATTCCTGTGATTGGATATAAATGGTTTTTTCTTTTGTTCAGTCCTAGAAATCCATATAAGGTGCTTGGAGTGAAGAGTGATTGCTCTGCACAAGATATCAAACAGGCATACATCAAATTGTCCAAAAAGGTAATTCAATGGTGATGTGTTTAAAGACATCAGGGAATCTAAAAATACCTAGGAAAACCTGAAATGCTCATACATATAATTTAAAACTCTCAATTAAGTTATGTGAGTTTTTAGAATGAGATTTATTATTTTAGCTTCATGTAGTTTGTGTCCACTGTTTTTAAATGTTATGTGCTGCTTTTAATAATTGTTTAAACCTTTTTGATTAGAAACACCTTGTGTTAGACATCTAAATCAAATTGTTTTTAAATGTTTTGTCTCGCTTCTATGAAATATTTTAAAAATAAAACCTAGTGTTTGGCACAGTATGGCCTTGGAACCCAAACTTCCATCCATCCATAACGTTCATTTGCAAGCATCCCTTTCCCTGATAAAAAAGTACATGATGCTTGCCCAAGAAAGTTATTCAAAATCGGGCTCTGAAAGCTAAAAAAATATGGAAACCTGAAACATATCTTAAAATACACATGTGCTTGCCCCTGTGCGAGCTGTATTCTGGAGAAACATGGACTGATGCGCCCTCCTTCCTTGTTGCAGCTGCACCCGGACGTGCGCCCCGGGGACCGCGCCCAGCACCAGAAGTTTGTGGAGCTGAAGGCGGCCTACACCACGCTGGCGCACAGCAGGAGCCACTTTGACCAGCACTCCCAAAACAGGCCTGGAGCCACACCTGGGAGACCCCCCTTGTAAGCGCCCTGTGTTCCCCTCTATTTCTGGACGCGTGGGTATGAGCTGTCGTCGTGCAGATAGTTCATATCGTCGGTCAAATGACAAAACCACGAATGTGCAGATTCTAGGTGCTTTTATGTATAATTTTTTATCATAGTTAAAATAATTGTCTCATTGCCATTCATTTTATCCATATATTTACTCCACAAAAATTAATCTATCGACTTGAAAATATGCCTATAAATCCCTATATTTTCTTATAAAATTCCTATATTTTCTTTAAAAATTCCTATATTTCCTATTATATTTTTGATAAAAGTCATTGTGAGGCCTGCAGGTGTAAAATCCATAAAACCAGTCAATGCAGGGCATCTTGTCAGATGTAAAATGTTCATGAAATCGCCTGAGGAGAGAGAGAGAGAGCATAAAGAGCATTCACTACTTGTCAAATCACCAATAGGGTGAAGGTGTCCATTTAGAAAGTCATGTCCTGTTTTCATTCTAAAGTTTGCAACGAAAACTGCCCTTGGCAAGTCCATTGGGATGGTATGAAGAATGAGATTTTTCCATATTTTTTCATTTGAAAGTTGCTTGTAACTCTGCTGCACGGTTTTACTTATTGTCTTTTTAACTTGTATACATGTTTCTTGGAAAGAGAATGGGAAAACTGGTTGTTGTAACTTTGATCCATTTTTGGCGAGGTTATCTGCCTTTTCATTACCAGGAATGTTACAGTGGCTGGGAATCCATTGAAGAACTATTTTCCAGCCAGCAGCGAAAGCATGGGAAAAATTAGACTTGACTTCCTCAACGAGAGGGCAGTCACTAGGGGTAGGCGAAGTAGTCGCTAAGATTGCAGCTTGAGAGTCAATGAAAAATGCTGCCATTCTAAGATTTGTTTCCAGTCTCAAAAGGTTTGAAATTGCGATTTTTATGGCGTAGATCTCTGGATCGAAATTGGAGGCGTGGAAACCAACTGCACGAGATTTCTCAAAGAAACCCTCACAGTAAGCACCAGTATTTCCATCACCTGCAGAACCATCAGTGTAGATGTGAATCCATTCTTCTCTTGGATACTTTGTAGCTATCACCTCCAAAGAGAAGGCTCTAAGGGCTTCGGAAATTGTGTCACATTTCTTTTCAGAAATACCTATAGTCAAAGAGTATTCAGGAGTTCTGCAAGTGGGAGGAGATAGACCAGTAGTAAAAGGGTAAACAAAGTATGAGGGAGTGTGAAGTTGCCTTATTTATTCTAAGCAAACCTTTTATTTACACAATTGAATCAAATCAACTAATTTATTAAACATTTATTTATGTTATTTTTACTTAAGGCTCTAGGAAAGTTTTTCTCTCTGTGTGTGTACTTTGAATAAACCAGTTATGTCTTAAACGGGAAAACTTATTTTTATGTTGAAAGTAAAATTTACTAAACAATTTTATTTTGATTGCTGTAATTGTAGATTTCATGCAGCTGTGTTCCTCTTGGAGACCAAGCATTATTTCCATTTCATAAGCCATGTAATTGCTTGATCATTGCTGTGAGCAATTAGCATCTTCCCCCAATATCTATGTGGCTCTAAATTACGACGGCCATTGTCAATACCCCTTGTGTATCTCTAATGAGATGATAATTCAAACTAACCTAACCTCGAGTAATTATTTTTTTCATTCAATTTTAGCTACAAGTCTACGCTTGTAATATAAAAAGTGGAAGCTTTTAAAAATTCTATGGCCGTCCTTCTGTCCGTTAATCAGTTCCATAGCCCAAACTACCAATGCTATGGACAAGTTTAATGTGTCATAAAAAAATTCAGTGCGTCAAAACTAGAAATTATTGAAAATCTTTTTTAAAAAATGGAATTCGAAGTACTTCAAGTATTGATAAAACTGCAAAATTTTATACTCATTTAAAAATTATAAGAAGGTTATTTTTAATCTAATAAAAACACTTTAGTCACTCACAACAATTGCACTAAAGACTGTGTGTTAAGCAAAAAAATTGAATAAAATAAAAAAGGAAAATTTTTTTTGTGATATAAATCTGTTTGGAATGAGTCATAATGTATGCAGTTGTAATTTTACTCCGGTTGCCGAGCCATGTGACCTTGAAATAGGGTACAACTAATATTTTATAATTGATTCTAGTACTATTTGATAGACTAAATCATTATATGCTTGATGCTAGAGTCGCACCCTATGTCAACTTTAAATATCTAAGGTGAAAGTTTAAGGGGTCAAAGCAATAGAAACCACCCGTTTTGTTCCCTATGAAAGGGTGTCAGTTGACCAAAACTAAATATTTATAGTTATGTTAATGATAAATTCTTATGAATTATGATATTATTCAATAATTAAGGTTTTATATTAATTGAATTTATAGTGTTTTTCAAAAATTTTGCTTTATTGAGTTGCAATAGATAACCTAAAGTTGCTGTTCTGGTAGACAAACTACATGTAGTTGAAGCTGATTTTGAAGGAACAAGAAATAACCTATAAACTTAATTTTGACCAATTGTTCAATATTGCATTGGATAAAAAAAAATGTGACTCATTCAATAAGCATTATTCAAGTTTGCAAAAATCAAGGAGACGAATGAGAACATGAGATTCGCGTGGGATTTATGGGAGCAACAAGTGATGTATATGTAGCAGAAGGAAAGTAACATCGTTCATGCTACACAGAATGTATGCCCGCTCAAAAATGTTAAGAGTGCACTGAACAAAAGGGTAACTTAAGTGTTCAAGCAAACAGGATAAAGGTTTTACTCTCGTTATCACCACTACGAACAGTAAGCGTAGTTGTATGTGGAATTCTGTAGAGCTATATGCTACGTATATGAGCAATAGTGATGCAAGAAGCCTTACATCTTTCATTTATGATGTTTTAGACAAGGATTATTTATTTTTGGCAAGGTTTATTATTGTCTTGTTTTTTTAATGGTATTAAAAAATCAATTCATTTAGTTATGTTTTGAAGGGGATAGATAGTTTTAATGCTGTATATTGATATAAATTGTTTTACTTCTTTTTAAGTTTGAGCAATATTACATATTTATTCTTCCAAATACAAAGAAATTTAGCAAATGATAAGTAATTATTGAATTTTCGATGATAGTTTAATTTTGATGTGTAATATTGCTCAAACTTAAAAAGAAGTAAAACAATTTATATCAATAAGAACTAAATGCTGTGTTTGCCACTTTTTTTAAAGGCATGAATTTTTTTTGTGGAAGCAGTTCTAAGTGACAGTTTCTGTTACAAATCTACTTTTCTTTTTCAGGAACATTTCAGGAAATCATAATTCAACCCAAACTTTGCTTGTAAAAGGCCAGTTACGAGCATTTAAAATATTGTATTGTTTAGCCAAAAAAGAGGTATAGTTTATATTATGCTACATTGCACATTATTTCTGCTTAAAGTTTCCATGATTTAGTAATAAATTTTCATTCAATATATATAGTTAATCCTCTAGAGACTCAAGAAAAAAAAGATGCTTTGAGTATTTAGTTCTCTTTATTTTACTATATTGATGTGACATTATTAAAAGGCGAAAACAAAAAATATACTCATTTTAAATATGCTAAGTATCATGCTCAAAATTTTGCATTACGTCTTTTTGAGCGTAAAGCTTAGCATATACTTTGTCCTCAATAAGATTAATTAAGTCTAAGCCGAATATTTGGCCGAATACCGAATATTCGACCTACCTAAACCAATTTTTATTTTTTGTCGGATCTAAGTAAGTTGTATTTATTATTCATCAATTTCAATTAAACATAAACACATAAGCACACAATCACACAATAATTTTAATACAATATAGCTATTAAATTTTTAATTGAAGCAACATGAATAAAGTAGTACTCGTTTGTTATCAAATCAAGCCTTTTAGAAAGTGTAAATTGGTTAAATCATTCGGCTAAAGTGGCCGAACACAGAATAGTAACCGAATATTCGGTACATCCCTAGATTAAGTTAAAAGTCATAGTACTTCATTGTAAGTACAGATCAACGGCCGTTTTCTTTTTCCCACCATTTTAAATTAAACAATGACTTTTCGTAAGCAATTTGAAGTGTGCTCTATATGTAATAACTTAAACCTGATTTCCCTCAAATGGATGCCTGCATTTTCGAAGCTAATTAATGTAAGAAATGTTTGTGGAGAAGTCTTAAACAAAGTAACCAATTGTGGGATCCCAGGTTGCAAGAGATTTAAAAAAAAAATTAAATGAATGCACAAAAAAATTGTATTCGATTATTTTAAAAATTGGTTTTTTTTTCTTTTATTACAGGAAACTGATTTCAAACCCCTTATCAGAAGCTTTTTATTTCTTGTCAAGAAAAATTCTTATAATATAGCTCTGAAACTAGAGTTCTCTCAAATTTTTGATGCTTTACTTCATGATCTCATAGAGTAAGTTCATGTATCATTTGAATTATCAAACTATTAGTTTAAAATTTATAACTGAAACATATTTTATTTATATAACAAATTAATAGTAGTGACTTATGTTAATTTCAAAATTTATTTGAATAGATTGTATTTACTATATTTTATTTTGTAATAATTCCCTCAAAAATAAATATTCTTTGATATTCAGGTGTCTCCATAGTTTTCAAATGCATCAATGAAAATTTATTTCACATTGGCAACTTTTTGTAGCCATTTAGGCTGCCATTTAGATACGCTTATTTTGCTTTTTCTTTATACCTTATTTAAGAACTGTATTCTAGAGCACACAGAATAAACTGGATTTTTTCTTTATTTATTTGATTGTGACCTGGTTGCCAAACCTGTTTTCTAAGTGGATTTCCACACAGATCATGCAACCCCACAATTTTTTTTTAATGATCTTTCCTTGGACCATGGCTACAGAAAATTTGTATTTTTTTTTACTATTCTTAAAATTTCATTTAAATAAGGCTATATATACTATTATTTAAACTTGTAAGTAAAAATAGAGTATAAAAAAGTGCTGTATGCTTAAGAAATAACTAAATATCCTTTTTTGTACCTTTAATTTAATGTGCTTGTGTTGGTGTTAAATACCATTCCCATCCCATACCCATTAAGAAATTTTGCTATAACACGAAATAACTCCTCTTTGAAGGACCATTCAAATGTTATTTTAGTTTTTTGTAAGAGAGGGGTGTCTGCCTGGTCACTTTACTGTGGTTTGCCTCATAAGCCCAAGATCGTGGGTGCAAGCTCCGGCTGATTCTGCAGATTTTCATAATGGGAAAATCATCGTCAGGCATGTCATATGATTTTGTGCCATGTAAAAGATCTCTTAATTACTCACTATAAACAGTCTGGGCCGTCAAAAAGTCAGACTAATAATACCCAGTGTAAAGGCAGTCACATTAAATATGCTCCAAAACTGTGTAGGGTGCCGCTCCTAAAAGTTGTGTTGGGTGCCTACTTGTGTCAGCTCATCACTTGAGTGTGGTTCTAAATACTACGCTCATTGCTTAAACTATTTTTAATCATTACAGCACAATTTTAAGTTCCTTTTTTCTGCTGTAATAATGAAAACTTTCTGTTTTTCAAATATATTTCAGGTCTCACACATTTAAAAACATAATGAAGGAAATTTTTCAAGGTTTAGACCAAGAAGATTTTGCATTTGGAATTTCATTGTTTGCTGCCAAAATGTATGATACCTATTTAGACATTAAAATTCGATATTGGATAGTTGAATTCTTAAATATTATTTTGCCAGAAGAATTGAAGCAATGGAAAAAGTTTAAAAGGTTGAACTGTGTAAGTATGAGCAGCTAACTGCTCTTTTACAGATTTCATTATTTGATTTATTATTTTTTGTTGTCTTTAAAATACAGATGTTATTAAATATTTATATTTAATTTAATATTTTTTTAAACATTTTTAGTGCATTGTAGCTTTAGTGATGCAAATTATTAGTTTTTGATTTTTTTTATAATGTTGGCAAAATTTACAAAACATTAATAATTTCTTAATTACACTTCATTTTTTTGTTGCTCAAATAATTCTTGCATTTCAAATGTTAAATCATC
This sequence comes from Oedothorax gibbosus, assembly GCA_019343175.1. Taxonomy (NCBI): domain Eukaryota; kingdom Metazoa; phylum Arthropoda; class Arachnida; order Araneae; family Linyphiidae; genus Oedothorax; species Oedothorax gibbosus. The sequence continues at coordinate 30,856,936 of CM033271.1, forward strand.
TGTATTCCTTGTAAAATTTTTAATTTTTTCTTTTTTTATGCAATTGTGAAACCTATATTATCTGTTTTATTGCACACTTTTATTGTCATATTCATGCAAAACTTGTGTACTCCATCAATGACTAAGGTAAGAATACAAGTTAACTTTAGTCTTTCATCCTCACTACCTTACACTAGGTATGTTTTATTGAAATCTAGTAGCAAATAATTTCATAGTTAATAATTTTCTTGACAATTGAACACCTAATTTCCAAATGGTGTTAAGTAATTTTTTTTGCATTTTTCCGATAACACTATTTGGTTTTTTCCTAGTTATCTACGAATGATAATAGCACTAAATTATTTGGCTTTAAAAATCTGGACAGTATGTTTATTTAGAAATTAAATTTTAAAAAGTACAAAAATCGTTTTCCCCTTTTGGAACAAAATTCATGACTCATGCTCTTTTGGCACAAAAGAGCCTCAGTCATGAATTTTGTTCAAAAATGTTTTTGATCCAAAAGTATATAATTGTTCATTTAAATTCAAATGATCCTTTTACAAATTAAAGTTTTTTTGGGGGGAAAAAACAGGAAATGCATATAAATTTGTTATTATTTTATTAATATTTATTTTACCTTAAAGTTACATTAATATATTGCAATTTTTTATTTTTAAAAAATAATCCTACATACATATTAATATGTTTTATTTTATTGAAAAATGTATAATTAAACTAATATATTAAGCATAAAAACATTTGTTTTGAGAGACCACTGGTTGGTGATTAGAAACAGGCGATAACTCTAAAGTTACGTCACATTCAAATAGTAGAAGGTGAACAAAACATAATGTCCTTTTTTTTCCATTTAAGAAAATTTTAAGGACTGTTTTATGTTTTTTTTTCTTGACTTGGGAGGGACTGAGTAGGATAAAGACTTAATCCCGTTTGGCACAAAAGTTACTTTTGACTTTTCGGAAACAAACAAATTTTATCCTCTGTTTTTAATATGACCAAACACGGCTTGGAACTTTTACTTAGTGAAAATACATTGCTAGCATATGCAATATATTAATATAACTAATTATGAGCAAAATACCATACTAGCTCCGACAATGCTTTGTAGACGTTCATAATGCTTGGAACGGGTTGGACAACACTTCTATACCTTTGGTCTATCCCCGCGACACGATCTACAGCTCATAGCACCATCAAACAGTTAGTGCGTCTCCATATAAACCATAACTACCACGGCGAATACAATAACTTTTGCATTGAAAAATCAATTTTTTTTACTTGCACCATTTGGAAATTGACTCTTTAATTATTATTACCTTTACTAATATTTGAGTTTGCTTTTATATGAGAATAAAATAAATTTATCTTTTAATATTCAAATAGCTATAGAAAGTTTTTAAAAAGTTAATGGTTTATTACTCACTTAAAAAATGTGTGATTTAAAATTAATGTATAATAAAAGTCCTGAACTACACTGCTCACAACAATTGGGAGAGCATATGTTTTAAACCCTTTCACCCCCAATGATTCCATTTGGAATCATAAGCTTGCAAATTTTTTTCTGACTAAGTTAAGCTCACACTTGTGTATCGTTAGATGGAAGAATCATCTCTCTTGAAGAATTAAATGTTATTTTAATTAAATGAAAATATGTAAAACATGGTAAAATAAAATTCACTCTGAAACAATTTTAGCAAATTAATTTACCTTAAATTCTTCAAGCATGCATTTTTTAGATGTTTAAAAAATTGACTAACTTTTTAACAAATAAAGTTTTGAAAAAAGTACTGTTATAGTTGATTCAAAAGTTTTGATTCCAATACCCCCCCCCCCCCTAAATTTTAGTTAAAAAATTAATATCCCTCCCCCCCCCCCCCCCCCCCATTGATTTTTACCAATTCCTTCTGAATGCATAATAAATCTATTTCACAAATTTTAGATTTTTAGAACACAAAATAAAATGTTGAGACTGAAAGGTAACAAAATTATGCAAAGTGCATCCCTAATAGCTTTGAGCAGTGTACTACTTAAACAAGGTGTTGTTGATTTTGGACGTTATGCAACTTACCCACTGTAACATAACAATTTATAGTATTTGGTTACCTCTCTAAAAGAAATTACACATAGAAGCCTTATTATTTGTATATAAATTCAATTTGTTTTTAGCTATTAATTTTCTTTCAGTTTCCAGACATGCTGTTAAGATTAATTATTTCATATAAATTGCAACTAAAATCCTTCATAAAGATAGAATTGCCTATTTTGGAAAGGTAAAGAAATATTTTTAATATTTATTTGAATTTTATAGTACTTGATTATATATCTGCATATAAAAATCCTGTAACCTCAACTTTTTTTCTTTGTATCCAACTGATTAACTGCACTTGTAAAAAGTTACTTTCAGAAAAATAACTAAAATATACTTTTAGTTACCACGTTTGGTTTCAAGTTTGGTTAGGCCTTAACAGTGCGTTTAATCTTCACAAAAACACAAACACATTTAAGGAAACTAAATTGGTGATTTATTCACTGCTTACTAAACCAATATTTATAATTCCATACTGCAAAATTAATTAAAACAATTGGGAAGATATTTAGATAACCCGTTCAGCGGGGTGAGTGCACAATGCGAAAGAAAGGGAAGATGCATCGGCTTCGGCTGCTTTTACGATGCACGGCCGGAACTTCCAACCAGCGAGAAATGCCAACAGTCGAGAAATAAGCTAGTTTCCGTGGGACTGCTCCAGGGCATTGCGTAGCTCTAGGGCTAAACAACGATCGCTACCAAAGCCACAGGACGCAGCCTGACACAAAACAAGCACACGGCCACATACTTAATAGTACTAACTACTAAAATATTCTAAATGGTTCTTCTGAAAAGTAACTAAAATATACAACTTTAGTGTATTTTATTTGCTTTCGATTTAAATTTCACATTTGAAAAGAAAGGTTGCAAATATGCATGTATTCTAAAACTTACACCTTAACTCTAATCAAATTTCACTATTTCATCAGAAAAGCCATTTATGGGTCATTCTCTGTAAATGGGACAAATTGCACTTTTAAAAACTGAAAGAAAAAAATTTATTGAATAATTTTATTTATATGTGTTGCGCACATTCATATTTAGTAAAAAAAAATGGTTAAGATCCATTTGATGATTTTTAAAAAAAACATACATATTTTCCATACTTGACAACTGACGTAAACTTCTTTAGATACTGAGCATGCGCAACAGACAGTATATATGCGCATGCGACACCGAAAACATTGCATGCTTTTTTGACTTGCCCTAAAAGTTATGCGTGGTGTTTCAGTTCAAAAACGCATGATTTAAATCTAATGTGGGGTTAAGTTTGGTTGAATAAAAAGCGCACTAAACCTACAGTCGACAGAGTACACGATATATATCTCTATAGGAATGCAAGTTTTTTCTTTAAATGGGAAAGTTTGGTTGGGTTAGTTTGAAACACCGTCAAACTAAAGCTGCATGAGGGCCAATTGGCAACTGGCGTCGTAATTTAGAACCTTGGTCGACACTGACTATACTTAAATATTGGCATTTTGTCAAGTATAATTTCAATGGAATAAATTGTGTTAAATAAATATAATATGTGTATGACATGATTAAAGTAAACGACTTCTGATCGAGAAGAGCGGCGTAAAAAAATTGCAGGCGCATTTTATTTTACAGTTATTCGTCATAAATCTCTTAATGATAACGAGACTGTGGTTCTAAATTACGATACCCGTCATCAATAGCCCTAGTGTAGCTCTAGTGTAAGGATAATTAAAACTAGCCTTAACTCTTGGTTATAACGTAAAAAAGATACGAATAATCACTATCGTGAAATATCTAAAGACATGCGTTTTTAAAAAATCAACAGTTGAAGCGAAACAACCGATCGGTATTGAATGCGCTTTTAAAGAAAGATCCAAGATAAAGTTATCCAAAAGTACTTTAAAAACGTTATCACTCATGGATCAAAACAACTGATGGCTGATTTAGAAGCCTCAATCCTTTAAGAATAACACGCCAATTTAAATTCGATTTCTTAGTCGTCTAGTAAGTTTTTAATTGAACTTTAAAGCAGTGTTATAGGAGTGACTCTATAACCCAGGGACATTACATACTCATAAAATTACATAAAACTATTGATGGTAGAAAAACATCAGATACATTTTCGGAAACTACAGAAACTAATTAACCATAAATAGTTCCGCCAAAAAGGATTATATATTTAAAACGGCCTTTTTTAAGACGTTTCAAGTTGTAAATGCATGCAGGAGCAATGTGAGAGAGTGACAAATTGGGTATTTAAATGAAATTTTATGTAAGTAAATTAGAATTATTTGATATTTTTTTAAGTGGGACTAGTTAGGTTGTGGGCCAGTTTACACTAATAAATCACACACATGCATATATAATTTGAAAATAAAGAGCAAAGTGTCTGGGACATCGATTTGTCCCTTTTACAGAGAATGACCCTTATATTGCATTATCGACGGCCTATTACTTTACCTTTGTAATTATTGTACTTTTACGTACCTATAGAATTTATTTGATCTCTAGCTACGCTACTTTTTGTTTTTACTGCGGGAATGTGAAAATCCTACTACATCTGAGGAAAGGGGTTTTGAGCTTTTCTTAAGGGGTGAGTAAATTAGTCAAGCCGAGTGATTGAGGGAAATGGTTAAAGAGAAAAACCAGGGATTAGAGTAACGCCGTTAGATTTTTCAGAAAGTAACTGTAACTTAGAAGGGAACATTTTGCATTCCTGAACTACAAGCTTTTCTTGTGAGGTATGTTTGATAAATATTTGGTCACATAAAACATTATCAAAATCTCCCCTTAATTATTCTTTGTATAACTGAAAAAGGTAAGTTTTCTTAAGGGGTGAGTAAATTAGTCAAGCTGAGTGATTGAGGGAAATAGTTAAAGAGAAAAACCAGGGATTAGAGTAACGCCGTTAGATTTTTCAGAAAGTAACTGTAACTTAGAAGGGAACATTTTGCATTCCTGAACTACAAGCTTTTCTTGTGAGGGAAACAAGTAGGTTTGTTACAGAATCTGTCACTTAAACTGCTTCCGCACAGGATTTGTGCTCAACAAAAAACGCACTATTTATACACCTCTCAAAAAAATTTGCCAGACAGGGCCCTCAGCTTATAATTTCTAATTCAAACTTTTAAACGCCAAAATTAACTATTTTCATTAATCTTCTTTCGCAAATTAATAATTACTCATTATCGTTTGCTGAATTTGTTTGAAATTCGAAAAATAATGATGCAACTTTTTGTAATAAAAATTGTTTAGTTGCCACAATTTCCCATATTCATTAACTTTCTTTCGAAAAAGAGAATAATAAATAATTAGTAAAATTGATGCTTTAAAAGTAAAAGCAAACTTTCGCTTATTTTTTTAATTCAAAGTTAGAATTCTCTATGCATCCTTCCTCATACATATATAACTAGCAAATAAATTCTCGTTCTTCGCACAGACTAAAAGAATATCAAATCGATCCAAGTATATGTGTCATTTAATTTGCCATAGGAAATAAGCTTTGCCTTTGTTCCCGTTCATTATAAACAATAAAATCCTGTTGTTTATGTTGCTTTAAATTCCAAAATAAAAATTCATCACTATAAAATGCACATCCTCATATAAAAAAAATCTTCCTCAATATGAACTTACTGTCATCGCAATTTTCCTGATAAATTCAAAATTAACCATAATTGTATAACAACGTTATTTCACGTCAAATACTCCATTCAGGGTTTAAAATTTTTTTTTAGCTCATTGGCCCGTTAATTATTTTTTCAATCATTAATTTAGTTTCTGAAGGTAATGGCAAGAAAACAAAAGCAATTTCAATTAATCTTTGTGTTCTAAATTTCTTCTGTCGAATGGCAACACGAAAAGGAAAATATGATCGGATTTGAGCGAAAGTGGCGTATTTTTTTCAGAAAATTAGAATTTTCTCTAAAAATGGAACAAATATGAAAAAACTAAGCCTCAGGTGCACACGTTGGTATGAAAGGGAATCTATCTTAAAAATTTTGAATTTCTGAGGGCAGTATAAGTAGGTCTTTTACGATCCACAGACACACAGACAGACTCTTTCTTTTATTATTATAGATGAACCATCAAAAGAACTCTATTGTGATAGTAAAACAATCCAAGCTAAATTATATCACATGAATAAATATTCTTTCAAGAGTCTTATTTTAATTTTAAATAAAGTTTCCTGTACGTTTGACAAAATGGCAACTGTGAAAATATTGAATAAATAAAAAGACGCCAAACACTGTATTTAACATTTACATGCTAAATTTGGCTAGTTTCATTTATTTTATTTGGAAAATTCAATAATTATTACTTATTGTTTGCAAAAATTAATTTATATTTCAAAGAATAAATGTGTAATATTCCTCGCTTTTAAATAGAATTATTAAAACATTTCATATCAACGTACAAAGAATCTCGTAGTGAAATATATTTGACGTCATTTCAAGCTGATCGATGTCGCATAAATAAATTTATTTTAATTTATTGTCTAAAAGAATTAAAGTTTCTCGAGCGATTGTTGCACTTGGCAATGGTGATTAAATTCTAATGAAAATGGATTCCTATGCTTTTTAAATGAGCATTAAATTTTGCTGTTTTTTAAATAATTGAAGTACTTCGAATTCTTTTTTGAAATTTTCAATGTATTCTAATTTCGATGCGCTGAATTTTTTGACGTATCACACTTGTCTGTAGCATTTGTAGTTCGGGCTATGAAAGTGGGTGACGAACGGACAGACGATCTGAACGATTATAATACCTTCCACTTTTTACGTTATAAACTTACTGTGGAAGCTAAACGCAAAATAGAATTATCCCTTTAGCCACTGAATGCTTGATGACAGCTTTCAGGCAGAATTGCTAACGTACAAATGTTTCTCCTTGTCTGTTACCAAGTATCACATTATAAACCACGTAGTTACAGACATCTACCAAAAAGAAGGGTTTTGAAATAAATCACGCTGACTTCCAAGCAGGTTGTATCCCTCAGCGCAAACCCTGTTGTGTTGCATGAATGGGCTCTACAACAATGACCAACAACAAAGTCTGTGCCCTTAAAGAGAGAGTGTTCATTCTTGAGCTACCCTATCTATTTCTGTCGGTACCCGTCCTAGAGTTTGCTGTATTGTGGCCTGATTATTAGTGTAAGGTAAAGGATTAAAATTAAAAAAAATTATTAATTAAATTATAATTTCAGTGTTTTGTTTGTGCTTATGGTTTCCTTAATCGTAGTTCTCTTTGAAAAATGGTTAGATGGCTAAATTAAAAATTTTCTTATAACTTGCAATTTCAAAAAGTAACTGTGATTCATTACTTTTCATATTAAGTATCTGTAACAGAGTTACTTTTTTAATTAAATAACTAATAAAATTACTTTTTAAAAGTAACTTTCCAATCCCTGAGAAAAACTGGCAATAAATATGATTCTTGAGAACAAACTTTATTATTAACCCTTTATTTTACGAACCGTGGAAATTTTCACCCCAGGTAGGTGGTAGGTTTGTATTTCCAGGGTAAAGCTGACATCGATTGTTTAAATCAATATTTCACAAACTAAACTTTAATAAAATTGGTTTTGCTCCTAAAATTATCTTCAGCATGAATATTCATTTACTTAATAAGTCGAATTGTGCTGCTTTCAAAAAGATTTTACAAGCAAAAAGTCTTTGAATGGTTAATATTTACCCCGGTTATTAGTTTAAGGGTAAAACAAATAGGTTTGTATTTCTAGAGCTAAGACTAAATTAAGGAGAAACAACCTGTGTTCTGTGTTTATTATATATAAATATTTTTTGCATCATTGATGTAAAATCTTTTTTTTAATATATGTATCTGATTGTCAGACTTTATTGTAGGATGTTAAAATCTGGTTCTTCAAATCAATGTAGCAACTGTAATGATAACTGTGCAACTGCAGAACCTCCTCCAAGTACTTTTACTAAGGTATTATATTTTATTTGTTATAGTAAACCACAACAGTCAATAACAAAAATTTATAAAGTAACAGTGGTTTCTTTACGATAATTTATTTTTATTTAATTAAGGCTAACAAATTTATATAAGTCTTATTAATAACAAACATCTAATTAGTTAGCAATTATCCAGATGATATGTATTGTGAATAATTATAATTTATTACTTCTACAGTGCAGCCTGGCTGCTCCTCTTTCCTATCCAAGGTATTCGAATTTAAGAACATATTATTTGTGTATTACTTTCAGAAGAGAATTGCATTCATCATAAAGGAACTTCTTATTCATGTAAGTCGAGGAATCTACAATGTGACAAATGGTATCAAAGATTTTGGATTCGGTATGTTTCATTCATAACTTCTTGTATGATTTTTCTCCTTCTTTTTGGGGGCATTTTATTAAAAATAATCCTTCATTTTTTTGTCTAAATTTACTAGGGAAAAAAATTATTAATCCAGTAAACAATAGAATTATTTATTTCTTAAAAACAGGTATCTGCTTTTATGCCTATTGCATTTTTGCTTAATGGCCCACTACTTCAGTACCACAAACTTTTTTTTTATGTTATGACAACTGAGCATTCACCAAAAAACTATTAAGAGCCAGTTTTTTTAAAACTCGGGCAAAACAGGCAGGTTTGGATAGTTGACATTTTTAATTTTGCTGAAATTTGCAGAATATGTTCTTTATTTAAAACTATTAGACACGTATATTTTTGTTTTTGCCAAAAATAAAATTTTATTAAAGTTTTGGGGGGTCAAAGTTGAAGATCGTCCGCTTCTTGAAGAAAAACGAACCAAATTACATATGGCAATACTTTTTGTGTAAAGAGTTAAAAATCGCAGTGACAATTTTTTCGTGTTCTACTTATTCCATAGTACATGTTAGGACATAAAAACTTATGGTTGACATTTGGCACAAGGGTCACAGGTCATTCAAAGTCATTCGAAATTTTTTTCTGAACTTTTGATCTCCAAAATTTTCTTGTGCCAACAGTGAACCAAAAGTGTATATGATCCAGAGAGAGAGAGAGATTTCGCATATATATATTCGAAATTTTACTGCAATATTTTCACATACAATGGCCACCAAAAATTGCATGAAAATTTAGGTTTTTTGCAAAGTTTAGACCACACATCACTTGCTATTTTTGGATACTTCTCTTTAGTATGTATTCACTGGATCATATACACTTTTGGTTCACTGTTGGCACAAGAAAATTTTGGAGATCAAAAGTTCAGAAAAAAAACATTTTTTCGAATGACTTTGAATGACCAGTGACCCTTGTGCCAAATGTCAACCATAAGTTTTTATGTCCTAACATGTACTATGGAATAAGTAGATCACGAAAAAATTGTCACTGCGATTTTTAACTCTTTACACAAAAAGTATTGCCATATGTAATTTGGTTCGTTTTTCTTCAAAAAGCGGACGATCTTCAACTTTGACCCCCCAAAACTTTAATAAAAAAAAATTTGGCAAAAACAAAAATATACGTGTCTAATAGTTTTACAAAAAGAACATATTCTGCAAATTTCAGCAAAATTAAAAATGTCAACTATCCAAGCCTGCCTGACTTAAAAAAAAACTGGCTCTTAAACATAAATGTCTACAAAAAATTAAATGATTGAAGCTAATTCCTAACTGGGGTACATTGTATATATATATTTCTTGTGTTGTTTTGTATCTAGAATTACTTTCCTGAATAAACCAAGAAATATTAATTGCATCAAGCACACAATTGAAAGATTTTTTTTAAATAACACTTTTAACAGATTCATAAAGTTTTTAAAATCTTTAATATTCGGCAAAATCAAAAAGTTCATACTAGCCTTAATATGTTTCACTAATAAGCATTTGTGAATTTTTCAGGTTAACTGTTTTTATTACTTGCTAAGGAAGTATTTCTATAAAAGCAAAATTCAAAACAGGAAAAGATAAGCTGTTGTTTGAAGGGGGCGTCCATACATTAGGTGATGCGATTTTGGCAATTTTTTGACCCCCCAATCCCCCTGGTGATAATTTGTGATATTTGGCTCGATCCCCATCCCCTCCCAAGTAATCTCACATGTTAATTTTCAAAATTAGTATTTTTGAAAACTGATTTGGACTTTTCTGTGAGGCGCTACTTGGCTCACACGCTCCATCACATGATTTTAAAGCCTTTGGCATTAAACTTTTCGCCAAATGCCTTAAACTAGGGTATTTTCTTATGCAGTGACTTCCTTTTTTAAAGTATGTTATGATTGTTGAATTTTATATAATAGAAGAATAAAACTAAAATTAATAGTTTTTATTTTTATTTATTTTTCATGGAAAATGGCAACTTGCTAATAGTTCTAAATTGCCAAATATGACACTCTTCTACTGGTAGTTAATATGTTTCAATTTTCTCGCCAGCTGGATTTTTCGGATTCCAGTAAATCACGCCATGCCCTACTCGAAGAAAAAAAAGTATCCCAAAGTCTTTTCGCCTTTAAACCACACCCGAAAGGACACCTTTTTTCCTGTAACCGGAACTTTTTATTTGGACGTTAGATACTCGGGAATCCCCTTAAAAAACACATAATAAATCAAAGTCCAAACTCAAACTTTGATAGTCAGTCAAATAGTCAAAACAACAGCTGCATCGGCTAATGATGGTGATAAAGTACTTCAAAATTGCAAACAATGCCCATTTTGTTTACCTTTTCTTTGGAAGTGAGAAAATACATTGAACCTGTGTCCTTTGGTCTGAATTGAAACTAATAAAGAAAACAGAAAGAAGCGAACGCCAATCGAAACTATATAAAAGAACAGATCGTTGTTTTCCCCTAAAACTTTTTAGTACAGTTCTTAGACCACGATAAATATTATCATGTAAGATTTTGTCAATTTTAAGTCCCACAAAAATTAACTGGAATTTTGCGCCATTTTATTGCAATTTTACGTTGTTTTTTACAGGGAAAAATTACATGGTATTTGACGAGACCCCCTCTCCCCCCCAAGTGATATATGGTGATGTTCGTCCCTCCCCCTAAATAAGCCCGTAATTTATGGACGCCCCCTAAGCTGCCGCAGCCCCTAACAGGTTTTTATTTTTTTTTTAAATTCAGGGTTCTTGCCAAGTCACTATTCTCACTCAGTCATCTTTTTTTTGTCACTAAAAGTCACTATTGGCCCAAACAAATCATTAAAGTCACTATTTTTTTATTATTTTACACCATTTAACCTTTCATTCACAAATCCTGCACTTATTGAGAAAATTTAGATTTTTCTTTAAAAAAATTACAAAAAGGAAAAATTCTGTTTCAGTGAATATGGTTTCATATGAATGAAATGTATGTGAATTACTCTCAAACTTAGATAATGTTTCAAATCACTTTAACAAAGAAATTTTGAAGTATGTACCATTTTGAAATTTTGCATCACTGCAAATATTCGTCGGTGTATGTACCTTTATTCAATAAGATCAAAGACACTGTTGTGATTGTTTTTATATTTGTGAGCATTTTAAGGGTGAAGAGCCTTGTGATTCACTACTTGTCAACAGTGAAAATGCGACTGAGATGAAAGTACCCAATTCTGAATGATTTCAATGTGCTAAACACAAATATCACCTTAAAAAATGTTTGTTAGCTCTAGTTTTTGAGTTACAGTCGTTTTTTTTTCATTGCATAGGATTCGGCGAAATGAATGGGCGCACCAAACTCAAAATAAATTACAGTCAATTTTGTTTACAGAAACCCTCCGAATTTTTGCTCATATAGGTTTTATATGATATTATCAACCTAAAGTTGGGAGGAGACGATGAGTTTCGAGGTTTTTACACCCATATTAGCAGCTTAATACCTCTTTGTTACGTTGAATCGTTCTCACGTCAAGAGGTGAAGAAAAATGTAACAATAAATTCCTTGTATTTCGTCCTTGGTTGTTTTGGAAGCTGTATAATATCAAAAATTAGTGTTAGTGATAAATCAATAACTGAAATGCCTTGTAAATTCAATTAATAGCACTAATAACTTCTGTTATATTTGCGGCAAAGTACCATTTTCTTCACAAAAAAGGATCATCACTGCAAGTTAAGAAAACGTTTCATTTGTATTTTTATTAAAAGATAGGGACCAGAAAAAATGCTGGGTCCCTCAAATATGTTGTTAGACTTCTGTAGCAAATTTGTAACTTCGGCTGCTGGGGGGAAAAAAGGTAATGCCATTTTCTTTGAAAAAAAATGAATGCTGTTTTATGGAAGGAAAGGGAATGCCATTTTATGATTATAGGAGGGAAAAAACATATCATGTTAATGAATGTTATTTCTGCATTATCGCATCAGTTAAAGGAGGTGTTATTTAGAAAAAGTTAAATAGCCAAACATTTCTTCTACTATGCGTCCGGTCCAACATGACAAATGACTCCCTGCTCCAAATTCTCCTATATTTTTTTTTTAGTTTTAATGAGGATAACAGCCAAGCATCTGCTAAACATGCTACAGCATTCTCAAAAAAAAACATGGATGAAATTCAAGGAATTTATTGCTATTTTTAGCCTACTTTTCTTTTTTTAATTCGAAAGAATTTAAAAAATGAAAAAGTAGGTATTGACATGCGGTCGATGTCCGTCTGTCTGTACCCCCCTTCCAAAATTAGTTCTATCATTCGGATCTTAAAAATTCTTTTTTTGTTAAAAAGCTATGACCTCAGAGACCCAACTTTTCATACTTTTTGTCCGCCTGTCTGTACGTCCCGACAGACATAAATCTACTATCTGTCAGCGAATTTCTCATTGAATTAGCATTGAAATTCAATTTTGAGTCATTTAAATCACTGTTGCCAAATCAACAATAGCATGAAAAACTTTATTTAAAAATATTTGAAGCAAAATAATTTTTCATGAATCATTTTGGAATTACGTCATAAAATGTAGCACAATGTGATTCTTTGATTGTTCATTAATTGTTTACCAAGAAAGTGGCAAGGCATATTTTTTTTGCATACAATTCTGCTTAGTTTTAATTTACAGTTTTATTATTTTTGTTAACAAATATTTAATTATTCTTCGAACTACAAATAAATTGAGCAGACGATAAATAATACAGTAGAACCCCCACTATAGTGAACCTGGGATATAGTGAACCCTCGCTTCTAATGAACCTTTTTAGTGGTCCCTTCCGAACTCCTATGTAACTATTGTTATTTTATATGGATATAGTGAACTACTTAGAAAATGGGAGTTCACTTATAGTGAACTAAATTTCCTTTCCTTAATATTTTTTTTTCAGTTCTCCATATTTTAAGATATACTATAAGTGGCAAGTGGCAGCGAGATAGCAATCTTTAACAATGTGTCATATTTCCAACCTGTCCTTCCCATCTTATTGTACTCTAACTGGACCTGTTTCAAAGTAAACATACCTTTTCTTTTCCACCCTCTGGGTTCCAGGAACCACCCTTTCTTTTCGAACCATTATTCATATTCCCCACCTCACTCATACACATTTCCTGGAAGGCTTGTCTGGTCGAACGACAATACCCACTGAGTTGCAACTTACCCCACCCTCCGGAGTTAAATGAAGTCTTCCCAGCTACCTATTCTTTCTATCCAATTGTTCATTTTACATGCACTTTTGAATAGAAGGAAAATGAAGACTTCTGTAAAGAGAAAAGTCTAAAAAATGCCAATTTCTTTTCTACAATGCAGACGTGTTTCGTGAAAATTTAAATATTAGTTACTATTTAACCGAATGTATTTGCGTTTTTAAATAATTATTTTGGGAAAATTTCAAAAATTAATAAATATTTTTTTAATTTATTAAATTATTAATTTTTATTCAATTAATTCAAGATATGCAAAACCATTATTATTCTTATAAAAGCTTTATATCGTATGAAACTTTATTCTAGAAAAATTAGCTATAGTGAACCATCGCATATAGTGAACCAATTGTTGGTTCCGTAGAGGGTTCACTATAGCGAGGTTTGACTGTATTAAGTTATTTGTGAAAAATATTAAGGGAAATAGTTGATTTTGGCTTTTAGAAGTTTAAATTATAGCTGGATGCTGTGTTTAGCGATTTTTTTCTAATGTGTGTAAATGTAGTGTAGAAACGATTGTTGATGATATTTACTGTTATGAACCTAGTTGTTTCCCGATTAGAATTTCAGTAAGTATTTAAGTTACAGGAAAGTAGGCTATTTTAGTTCTTTAAGAACTTCTTGTTTTCTTTACCTCTTACCGTGAGAACGATTCTACTTAACAAAAGGGTATTAAGCTGCTAACATGGGTGCAAAAAAATCAAAACTTATCATCTCCTTCCACCCTTGTGTTGATATTATCAAATAAAGCCTGTATGAGCAAAAATTCGAAGGGTGTCTTTAAACAAAATTGACTGTAATTTATTTTGCATTTAGTATGTCCATTCATTTTACTGTATCCTATGTAATGAAAAAAAGGACCGTAACTCAAAAACTAAGAGCTAAGAAACATTTTTTAAGGTGATATTCGTGTTTAGCAAGTTGAAATCATTCAGAATTGGGTACTTTAATGCTTTAATCTCAGTCGCAAAAAAGTTTTGAATTTTTTTTTTCTAAGTGCCATAGGGGTTTAAATTCCTTGTAATTTAATGGTGAAAATATTAAGATAAGTAGTGGAATGGTACAAGCATGTATTCATTTCTTTTGAAATGGACACATGAAAGTCTTTGATGAGGATTATGATATGAGGGATAAGGATTTAACATAAATGATTAAAATAGAAATGTTTTAGAAAATAGTTTATGATTAGTTAGTGAAATGAGTTATGTTTGACAAGTTTTACACAAATTGGTTCTAATATTTTTTTTAATTTTCAATAAATAATTTTACAATGAAGCATTCTAACTATTTTCAAGTGGAATTATAAATCTGTGTATGCCAACTACATTTATCATATAAAAAAAAACTTTTGTAAAAAAATATTTGATACAGATGAAGTAATATTTAGTAGAAAATTCTTTTTTTTAACATTGGAATAACACAAAGTCGAAAAATACCTGCTTTTTCAACCTGTTGATAAACTTAATATTTAGACCCTGTTTATTGCATGCTTATTTAAATTAAATTTATCCAGCGACAGGACTATTTTGGAAATTATAGATAATTTTAATAAAATATAACTCAACAATTGAAATACAAAATTACTGCTTTAATTTTCTGTGGAAACTAAATGCTATGATTCCCCACCTTAAGTCTTTTAGATTGAATAAAATAATCAAAACTTTAAACAAAAGAACATTAATTTTTTTAACTAAACTGGTTACATTTGTCAGGTGACTTTTAGAAATATTTCTTGTGTTTATTGAAAAGCTCTATGACTATGTGTAGTAGTTAGGGAGCCTTTGAGGGTTAGGCTTACAAACTTTGAGTTTCATTTATTAGTATATATATTCACTATTTTGCTCATGAGTTCTTTATTTTAGTCACTTTTTTGGTTACATATTTTTTTTTCAAATGATCTCTATTTCCACACTTTTTTACCTCTGTTTCTTGGTGAGATCCCTGAAATGTCCATGATTTTTTTTTTTTTTGTTACAGACAAAATGTTTCCAGTGGACTCACTAAATGAGCTGATGCCGACATATGTTAGGATTTTTAAGTATAGTTTAGTTATATGCAAATATTTTAGTTCTGCCGAAGAAAATCGTCGAAAAAAGTATTTATCGTAAGTTTATTTTTCACTAACAACAGTAATTTATTCTTTGTTTAGTTCTAAAGTAGGCAAAATATTTTCTAAGTTATATACAAACATTATGGCAGGTATCACAGCTGCCATCCCAACTTTCACTCAAACTGTGGGTAGTAAGAGATTTTCCGTTAGAATTATCAAATTTTATTAGTTTAGTTCATTTGCCATATCAGTTGTAAAAAGTTATGGCACCAGCACCACTGTATATGAACATATATTTATCCAAATTTAAACTATGTCAACCAGACTATAGCTGAAGTAAGGAAATAATGGAGTAAATAGACTATCAGGCAAAAGGTTGCACTTCCCACCCTTGTCAAGCTTTTAACACCTAGGCACAACTCTATGAAAAATAGCGGCAAACCAACAAAGATATATGAGCCAACAAACTTTTTTGTCCACTAGGCATCAATCTTTTTTTCGGGAAATGTGAATGCATGTCCTTTATTGTCCTGCCTTCTTAAACCATAATTTGAAAACTTGGAATGTATTTTTAAACTTAATTTGTAAAAATTAAAAAAAAATATTTATCCAAGTTGACATTTTTATGGAATTGCCCTGGAAACAAATTTTGCAGAAAGTTTGAATTTTTTTGTTTAAATATATCCAACTGTTAAAAAAAGTGTATACATATGTATTGCTTTTTGATTAATGGTTTTTCAATATTTTCTTTTACTTAGAAAGAAAGAAAAGGAAATCTTTAGTAATTTTGCAAACACAGTAAGTAATTAGGTTTATTCTGGATTAAGTATTATTATTTTTTAATTCTTTGAAAGTGCCACTTTATTTAAATATAAACTTAAAAATTTACATCA
Organism: Oedothorax gibbosus; assembly: GCA_019343175.1. Taxonomy (NCBI): domain Eukaryota; kingdom Metazoa; phylum Arthropoda; class Arachnida; order Araneae; family Linyphiidae; genus Oedothorax; species Oedothorax gibbosus. The sequence continues at coordinate 30,873,486 of CM033271.1, forward strand.
TTTCTCTATTATAAATGTATTAATAACCATCAATGAAGCTTAAATATTTAGTAAAAAAATAACAAACAAAAGTATGTTAGTGTTAAATTATAATCTTTTGAATAAATTTCATAACTCATCATTTAATTGTAATTTAAATGTTTGGATCAAAGTGCTGAGAAAGAAAGTTGTATGCTTAATAATGATGTGCTTACTGATTTTTTTCTCCGATTATCAAACCTTATTCATAGTTGACTAAAAATGATATATTTTTGTGTAGTTCATGAGGATTCCTATTGAAAGAATTGCTTATGACTGTTTGATAGTAAGTAAATATATTTGCTTTCATTCTGAATTTTGAGTATCATATTAATTTCTAAATGTGTTTCTCAAACAATTTTTTATACAGAATTATGTAATTATATACGACAAGCATATACCAATCGATAAAGATTTATGCCCTATATGATAGCATTTCACATTGATATTTTTTACTATTTTGGTATGCATGTTCTTTTTTTAAAACTTGGTTATATGTACGTACAAATATAACTCATAATGTTTTTTTGTTTAAAAATGACTTGATGTGTTTTAGGAATATAATGAAGCAGTTCTTACATCTGAACCTAAACAGGTAACACCTCTATACTTTTCAGTACATTTGTGCAAAAAAAAAAATTAAAATTTGCTTATTTGAGGGTTTAAAAAATGTACTTAGTTGATTTTAAACGTTTATGAATTTTAGAACTAATTTTGTACAATTATTTTTAGCACTGCCAGAACTTCTTGAAAACCTTACTTGATTTTCCATCATCTCCAGCAAAACCTGTCTTTCTTTCACACCTAATGAAGTACTTCCTACTTAACATTCTCAACAAAGAAACACTTTGGGAGTTAATTAAACATGAAAGAAGGCCTAAGATTTCTTCTGAGCGTTTTTCTGAACCATGTAAATATCTTTCTTTTTTAAAATATATAGTTCCATATGTATAAAAAAAAAGGTGCAATGCATGCAAATAAGAGTGAATCTGTAAACAATGTGTTAAATTGGGTCAAGTGAGTGAAAATAGGTTTAAAAAAACAACACATTTTGCATTCACACCTTCAGAGCAATAAAAATATCAATTCTACCAGTGTCAAAAATATTTTGGATAAGCAAATGAACATTTCTTATAATATTTAAAATGAAAAAATTCCCTGAATGTAAAAATTATTGATATTGATAAATATGTTAGTAAAAGTGTGGTCAATGACTTATTTTACCCCATAGAGTGGAGTATATTAGGTCAGTAGTGGGGTAAAATAAGTCATGCTTTACACACAGCTTCAATTGCTCAATTTATTAAAATACCTTTTATCAGTGTAACTATTACATGTCTAATACAGTCCCAATGGGAATCATTCCTGGGACAGGAAGGACTCATACAATTTGGAACTTTCTTTTTCTCTTGAAAATATAACTGTGTGTAAGTCTTCCTCAATTTGTGAAAGAATACCAACAAATAAATTCTTGGTTTTATCCCCAAAAACTCGACCTGGACTCGCTTCCATATTTGCAATTAATTGAAGTTGTCAAAACCATCTGAACTCAATGTATTTTCTTCACATGTATGTAATGGTTTCATTTCTTTTGTGTTTCCTTACAGATATTTTTGCAGATTTATTTTCCCTTCTTACCTTTTCGATATGTATTCTATTTAAAGAAGTTGAAATAGTCAAAATTTCTTCCATTTCATACTGCATAAGTTTTCTCTCTTTTTTACATTCATACATGGTTTCCTTGCAAGCAATTGATAGCTTGGAGAAGTGTCTCTAGTCTATGATTGCAGATTAAAGGAGAAATTATAATTGACTCAGCTTGAAGGGTTCCTCAAACGGTCGGACTTTTTGTGGTTACTGATGTAGATGAATCTGCTTTAACAACTTGACTTTCTTAATTAGTGATGTGGTTGCCACTGATTCAAAAGTTGGAAAATCCACCTTCATCCCCTTACGATTGAAGTTCTTGTGCATTCTGAAACATGACTTATTTTACCCCACGCATGTTTTTTAGCTCCAAAGAAGAAGTATTTCCTATTTTTACTTTGAAACTTTCTGAATTTTTTTCTGAAAAGCACATGTACACAATAAGATAAAAATTTAACATATGCATACTTTGAATTTTTCTTAAAACAAAAGTTTTCTGCAGCATGAAATTAAAGTTTCACAAAAGAAAACATGGAATGGCAAAAAACTGTAACGACGCAGCAAAATGTACAGTTAGTTTCGCATGTGAAATAGGGAGCAGTATCAATAAAATATAAAACTGGCATCAGGAAAAAAATATTTCTTTTGTTTTTAAGGATTTTTTTTAAAAAACTAACCTATTTTAACCTGCGATTTATTTTCCCCCCACCTGATCCTAACTACTAAAATAAGTTTGGTTTATTGACAAAACAGTTATATCTACCAGCGCTTCTTGTTACTCACATAAAAAAATATATAGATGGCCCGAAATATTTCAAGTTCAACTTTTGTGTTGCAGTCGTTAACAAGAAGGTAAAACATCACTCTAGTCTGACTTAAAACTGGATTTTATGATTGATTTTCAATCACAGTGATCTTTAACTTTGTGATCTGAATGATGCTCTCTATATAGCCCTTAAAAAAGATTTACATGACTATGAGGAACTCTTAAAAAGTTCCTTGGTTTTGATTAGTATTTTTAGTGGGAACCCTATGCTCCCTTTTTTAGCCTACTTTTCTTTTTTTAATTCGAAAGAATTAAAAAAATGAAAAAGTAGTATTGACATGCGGTCGATGTCCGTCTGTCTGTCTGTCTGTCCGTACCCCACTTCCAAAATCGGTTCTATCCATCGGATCTTAAAAATTCTTTTTTTATTAGAAAGCTATGACCTCAGATACCCAACTTTCATACTTTTTGTCCGTCTGTCTGTACGTCCGGACGGACATAAATCTACTATCTGTCGGCGAATTTCCCATTGAATTAGCATTGAAATTCAATTTTGAGTCATTTAAATCACTGTAGGTATTGAAATGCGGTTTATGTCCATCTGTCTGTCTGTTCGGATGTCTGTCTGTCTTTCCGTTTGTCTGTCTGTCCGTACACCCCTTCCAAAATCGGTTCTATCCATCGGATCTTAAAAATTCTTTTTTTGTTAGAAAGCTATGACCTCAGATACCCAACTTTCATACTTTTTGTCTGTCTGTACGTCCGGACGGACATAAATCTACTATCTGTCGGTGAATTTCCCATTGAATTAGCATTGAATTCAATTTTGAGTCATTTAAATCACTGTTGCCAAATCAACAATGGCATGAGAAACTTTATTTATTTAAACATATTTGAAGCAAAATAATATTTTCATGAATCAGTTTGGAATGACGTCATAAAATGTAGCACAATTTGATTCTTTGATTATTCATTAATTATCTACCAAGAAACCTGCAAGGCATACTTTTGCATGCAATTATGCTTAGTTTTAATTGACATTTCTTATTTTTTAATGCAGTTCGTAGTAGTTTCATTACTTTTGTTATTAATAAATATTTAATTATTCTTCGAACTACAAATAAATCGAGCAGACGATAAATAATATTAACTTAATTTGCGAAAGAATATTAAGGAAAATAGTTGATTTTGGCTTTTAGAAGTTTAAATCATAGCTGGATGCTGTGTTTCGATTTTTTTTTTCTAATGTGTATAAATCTATTGTAGAAACGGTTGTTGATGATATTTACAGTTAAGAACCTAGTTTTTTCCCGATTAGAACTTCAGTAAGTATTTAAGTAACAGGAAAGTAGGCTATTTTAGTTCTTTATGAACTTCTTGTTTATTGAGTACTCCCATTTTGGGTACAGTCAAACTCTGAACCATGACAACTTGTTTATAATGCCATAAACCTTCGGTCCCTTGAATTGCCCATAAAGTACAGGTTATAATATCTTGCATATAACAACAATTTTTAATTAACTTCTTGGTTATGACACTAATATATACAAATTTATATGATATTCAAAATGCCTTCTTTAAAAAAAAAAGTGGTCATTCTTTTAGGTATCCGCCTATGTCCGAGACAATTTTTTTGCAAAACGTTATTTATTAAGTATTTAAAGATATTTTTAGCACTTATATACATAATATATACAGAAACAGCAAAAAAATTTAGGATACAAACTCCTTTTTAATAAATTTTGAGCTATTTTGTTAAATTTGGTAGTAAAACACCATTATTCAAAACCTGATTTCAGAAAAACTACTTAAGATAACTAAATTTCCTTTTACTATATTACAGTGCTAACCATGTTACAGACAATGAACTAAAATCTAAGAGATATATTGAAAAGGAAAAAAGTTATTGTTTTTCAAAACACAATACTCAGGGTTTTTGTAAAATATTGCATTTTTTAAAAAATTGTTACTTTGAAAAACCATCTATAAAAAATGAAATTACATATAGAACCCTATGATTCTAGTTCATTGCCTGTAAAACAGTTTGATGAATATGCTGGGGAAAAAAATGGTGAGAATATATATAAAACTTTTTGTTAAATCAAGTTTTGTATGAAAGTTTATAAAGCAAAATTTACATTTCTCAGAAATGTTTTGAAACTTCTAATCTTCGAACTATAAGAAAGTTTTAAATAGGAAAAGAAACAATCATTTATATTGCCAGATTATTAAAGCAACACTTGATAACAAAGAAACTTAAATAATGTGGTTTTGTAATAACACCTTATATATTAAAATTTAATTTTAAAAAAATAATTACTAATTAAATATAAGCATTTTAAAAGTTAGTTTCGGTTTCGAAATAAGACTTCCGGTTGAATTCAACTACTTTTGTTAATTATTAAAATAATCATAACTTTGTTTCTAGATGATGTAAAATTAAACTTCTGGCAGTTTTGGAAACTAGAATAATTTGGCTATAAAGCTAAAAAATAAAATAATAAATCTTGAATTTCATAAAAATAGATATTTAACATGGGCGGATACCTTAAATTTTATTTTATTCCCTAAATGATAGGAAAAGTCACCAAATTTGAACTTTATTTCCTGCCTAAAAATGTATTGACTAGAAAAGGAGGATTTTATTTTTGAAACACTTAAATTTCAAGCCAGCTGTGAGTGCTTCAAAAGTGATTCATACTAAAATTTGTTAACCCCTGCTGCTTTTCAATTGAGTTTTCCGTAATGAAATAGAAAGGACTTGGGGGCTGGGGAGCCCAGTCGGTTAGGCGTTCGCCTTGCATGCGGAAGGTCCCAGGTTCGGGTCATCGCCAAAATAACTGCCGGCCTATAAACGGCCCGTGCAGCCCAAAAATGTCCGACGAAAATACCCCGTGTAGAGGGAGTGCACGTTAAATATGCTCCAAAGTCCCAACGCTGCGTACGATGTCGCCCTTAACGGTTGCGTTGGGTGCCTATTCAGGTGTCGGCTCGTCACTTGACTGTGGTTCTAAATTACGACGCCCGTCGCCAATAGCCCTAGTGCGACGATAATTCAAACCTACCTACCTAAAAGGACTTGGCATTCCAATCGAACGAGCGGTGATTCATTGGTTTCGCTTAATGAATTATTCTGTTTGAATCATTGTTTCTTTTACTGTTAGCTGTTAAAATAGCAGAAACGAAAACTCTAATTGATGTTTTTTATATTTATTTAGTATAACTATTTACAAATTATTTTGATTAAACTACTACTGATTGCATACAAGACTAAAATGTATTTAATAGATGTCATTTAATAACTTTTAATTAATAAAACGGTCACATGAAACATACTTTACATGATTTCCTACACTTTATATTCAACCTTGTTTCTAACCAAGTATACTGGGCTAAGTAAATCTAAAACATTTGACATATGGAATAACAATTCTAAAAATTATAATTGTAAGCCAGAGATTGTGAGTTATCTTTATTGTTTTATTAACCAAAGTATTCAAATGTTTTTATTTTGCAGTGAATAAACAAATATATATTGAAACATGTCTATTTTACCTTGATATTATATTGAAATACGAAAATGAAAATGAAACTCATATTCAGAAAGTAAGAATTTGTTTTGACCTGCTACTTTACAATTTTTGTTTGGAAACTATTTTGTAAAATTTATATTTTATTAGTTTTAATTGTGTTACATTTTACTATAAAAATAAATTGCTAACACAAGGCAACAGTGTTTTGGTGCTTTGGATTTTAGAACTGATCTTAGTTATATTTTGGTCAATTATTCTAAATATAAAATAAGTTTTTCTCTCAAAAGCTTTACTTTTTTAGATGGTCACATTTTTAAAAGTCAAAGAAATGCTCCAAATAAAAAAAAATTTAGTTTTTGAACGGTTTTATAATATAGTGTGTTTCTTGTGCAGTTTTTGCTCAGCCAAAATATGGTTTCTATTTTTCTCTATCTCTTACTGTTTTGCTATAATATGACTTTTTTTAGTCTGAAAAAGTATCTTCCACTTTGAGATAAAAAGTCAGATTCTGACAAAACCATTAGTGGTAGAGAAAAATCTAAACCAGATTCAGGTTCAGCGTCCAAAACTGCGGAAGAAACACATTACATTTTTAAAACTAGATTTAGTTTTTTTGATTTTGAGCATTTCCTTAACGCAAAAAAAACTAAATATCTGAAAAAGTAGAGCTGCTAGAGGAAAACATTTTTTATGCAATAACCCAAATATTACTCAAAATCTGAATCCTAGAAACTGATTCTGAAATCCTACAATCCGATACAGCTCCTGTTGCCTTGTATTATCAATTTATTTTTATTTCTGTGTAATAAGAAAAAAACAAGGAATTTCAATTTCTTAATGATACTTTATTTAATTAGTTATGTTTCTAAAACTAACATAGTGCATGCATTAACACATATTGTAATGAAAATTTTACATCAACTGCAATTGGTTGGTAACCATGATCTACAAAACATTCAAATTTTTTCACTTTTAAGAAACATATAGCTAGGTATTAGTGGTCTTTCTATATGTTAAACTTGTATTTTTGCAGCCAAAAAAAAGCTTTCTGGTACATTTATAATAGAAATATGTAGAAAATATATACTGTAGCTGTTTATCCGGTTTTTTTAATGCAAATGAAACATTAAACTACACTAAGATGGCATAAGAGTATAGCAAGGAAAAGCTTGCCTGCAAATCCTTTTATTGAATAGTTGTATGTCAAGGTTTTCTATTAAATGATTAAGTAGTTTAAAAGTTCATTGGAAATTCTATGCAGAAGGGACTGGTGTATGTTGACTGAGTCGTGATTCAATGCTGACACATGCAATGATGCTCATAAATTGCCTTAAAGCATCAGCTTCATCCCAGAATTTGGAGGCATCATTTTACTAGTCGCTGCGATGCTCTAGTGCGATGTTTAACCCATCTAAAATAGAAAATAAACATACCTATCTAAACTTAAATAAACACTTATAAGATAATTCCAGCCTAAACATTATGGCAAATATTTCCAAAGTCGGAGTGGAACCCTAAAGAACGCCAAAGTTATGGTGTGCTTTTTTAAAAATACAGAAGTTGTGTGTTTTTTAAGAATGCTGAAATTTTGTGCTTTTAGTAATGCAGGAGGTTAGTGATTTCGAGACCAGCTGATGTTCACATTATTGAGATGGCCAGTTTTTTACGATTTTCGTATCACCTGGCTTCTTGTTATTTTTTCATTCTTCTGTGTTATTTTTTTAAAATTTTTAAGTTTTGCAAATGCCAGCTGCTGTAACAAAGCATCTAACTAATAAAGATAATTAATGTAAAGCTGAATAACATTGCTTAATTTATTTATCAACAAGAGCAATAATATCAATGTTCTTAAAAATTTATTAGAAATACACTTTTTTTATTAATGAAAATTGAGCGTGTACAATGTCATTTTATTTTATAACCTGAAAGTGATTATTATTTTTTATTATCACTGTGCAACTACCAAAAATTAATGTTGCATTACCACACAAAAAAAGCTAAAGAAAAAAAGACTAGAGAAGTTTTTTTTTATATTAGTTAATTTTTTTGTTTAAATTTATACTGATTTACTTTATACTATTGCAAGGCTTTTTTTATAAGATTCTCATTTTATAAAGATTCTTTATTTTTAGGCCAGTTTGATGGAGATTATTAAGAAGTCCATAGACTTTCTAAAACTGTCAATCGACACTTGTGTACGCTTGTTTCTTGGGAATATACTTGATCGAATTATCCGCCATCAAAAAAAGTTTCCATCGTTGCGTTTTACAGATGCATCTGAATTTCTACCACTTGCAAAAGGTGAGTATTTTATCGATTTTTAGCCTATTTTTCTTTTTTTAATTCGAAAGAATTTAAAAAATGAAAAAGTAGGTATTGACATGTGGTCGATGTCTGTCTGTCCGTACCCCCTTCCAAAATCGGTTCTATACATCTGATCTTAAAAATTCTTTTTTTGTTAGAAAGCTATGACCTCAAAGACCCAACTTTTTATACTTTTTGTCTGTACGTCCGGACGGACATAAATTTACTATTTGTCGGCGAATTTTCCATTGAATTAGCATTGGAATTCAATTTTGAGTCATTTAAATCACTTTTGCCAAATCAACAATGGCATGAGAATCTTTATTTATTTAAAAATATTTGAAGCAAAATAATTTTTTCATGAATCAGTTTGGAATGACGTCATAAAATGTAGCACAATGTGATTCTTTGATTGTTCATTAATTGTGTACCAAGAAACCTGCAAGGCATATTTTTTGCATACAATTATGCTTAGTTTTAATTTACTTTTCATATTTTTTTTAATGCAGTTTGGGGAAGTTTCATTACATTTGTTATTAATAAATATTTAAGTATTATTTGAACTATAAATAAATGGAGCAGACGATAAATAATATTAAGTTAATTTGCGAAAAAATATTAAGGAAAATAGTTGATTTTGGCTTTTAGAAGTTTATGTTATAGCTGCATGCTGTGGTTAGCTATTTTTTTTTTCTAATGTGTATAAATCTAGTGTAGAAACGGTTGTTAATGATATTTACTGTTAAGAACCTAGTTGTTTCCCGGTTAGAATTTCAGTAAGTATTTAAGTAACAGGAAAGTAGGCTATTTTAATTCTTTAAGAACTTCTTGGTTTTTTTTGCATTGTACTATATTCCTTTTATACTTAATATGTACTGAATGCATCTAAAGTAAAGATTCACTGTTAAACTATTGTTATGTGAAAAATATGGTGATGTAAAAAAATCATCCTAATTATTTTTAATGTACTTAAACCTAACTTCTGAAAAGATTTTTTTTAAAGTATTTGATTACCATTTTTATGATCACACAAAAGTTTATTAAACATGCATCAGAAGTATTATTAGATACTGCAGTTAACATTTTTAATAATTTAATATGCAGTAATACCATGAATAAGTGTTTCAACTATCAATTCATAAAATTTTGTTACCTTTGGAAATTTCTAATTAACAAATCCATGTCATGTTCAATTGATATCACAAAACTTATATTCAACCAATTATTATTGCAATCTTGATGCAACTTACTTAGAACCTAATATGTCACTATTATTGCAAGTTTATTTCTCGCATGATTATCATATCTAGACATTTTAACTCGTTTTGCAGTGATGTGCTTTTTATTAAGTTTGTTTTCCCATATTATTGTAATTTGTCTTCCGTGTTGTAACTGTGTTACGTAAATTTCTTTAATTCTTATGTATTTATTAAGGTTTGTTTTCTTTTAGATTTAGAAAAGGAATATGACTCATCACATGATTTTCAGTTTCAAAATTGCATTTTAAGAATTATTATGAACTTTTATATGAACTGTCGAAATATTATAAGACATGATAATTTGTCTTTTTTTATAAGATTTCATTTAAAAGCATTACAAGGAAAAGATACTGATTTAATTAGAAAGGTAAGGAAAATCATAGAAGTATGTAACTTTTAAATTAATAGCAAGAACAATTTGAATTCTCATTACGAAAAGCAGGTACCTATAACTTTAAGTATTTCTTTTTTAATTAAAACTGTACAAAAACAAATACCATAACCAGAATAGTTTCAGGTGATTTTAATTTAATTTTTTCTTTAAAAAAAATGGGTATGTTTTTTTTTAAAACTCAGCAAGTTGCAATGCATTCTTTCTCTCTCAACTTCAAAAATTGGTTTCGACAGATCTCCTAAGTCTGATTAAAAAAATAATACCCACATACACAGACAGATTATAAAATTCTCTTGGTCAAAAAAAGTTTGGTCAAATATCTGTCAGTTTTTAAAACTCAAGCTGGATTTAAAAAAATTATATTTGCCTTGATTGTGTTATTAATAATATAAAAATAAGTTTTTATTGCCCGTAATTAATTCTTAATAATTTCTATGCCTCTTCCTGTCTATTTTAAAGCTTTATTCTTTATAAAAACACATAATTATAAGTACAGACACTTTGAAGATTAGTACCATCAAGTGAGGTAGCTTTGGCCAAGCCTAGGGAAAAAAAATCAATAATTTCGCTTCAGCAAATGATCCTATTTTAACTTGTTTTGCATTTTTGGAATGGTGGCAACATTTGCTCTCATATTATAATAATTTTTGTATTATAATTTTAGCAACACTACAAATAAAGTTAATACTTACGAGCGTTTAAAGACAAAAATATATTGCTGAAACATCTGAAAAGTCTTGGAAAAAGCTAAGGAAAACACTATACTGGTGGCCAACCTAACTTGGGTAAAAACAATGAGTAAAAAAGCTGAGGGGGAAGCGCGGTGCGACATTAAATCATCGCAGCCGCGCCTTTTCAAACGAAACAAGAAAAAAGTTTCAATCAGCCGTCTGGTTTGGCGCCGATATCGCTTCAGTTGGCCTATTGTAAATCGTTATTACAAATATTTTCTTTGTGCATAATAAGGATCTTTTTTTAAAGCAAGGTAGCAAATACAAAAAATATAATTGTTACTCTAATAAAAAAAATACTTAAATTGTTTAAATTCTTAATTCTAAAAAGGTTTAATCTTTTCCTGTTTCTTCAAGTCAAGTATTAATTTAATATTTTTAGCTAAATTAATTTATAAATTATATAGTAAAATAAATAAATGATGGTTATGAGATGTTTTGGTTTCGTTAATAATATTATATTCAATTTCATTATTTTGCTTTGAATAAAAAAATAGGGTGAAAAGACCAATGGTGGTAGACCAATGTTCATCCGTTTTTATCTGTACTACACACTTACACCTACTAAGAAATTCTATAACAATAAAGTACGCTAATTAAGTTTACTGTAAAACTTTGATGTAACCTTTACCCCATAAAACTGTTAGAAACAATTTGTGTGAAAATAGTAACCTAGAATTGTCATTTGTATAAGAATAATAAACTTTCGAATAACTGTACACTATGACTAACTACGTATTAACCAGTTCTGGGCCGTTACTTGTTTAAATGTAACTCGTTACAATTACTTTTAGTAAAAAGTAACTAATTACCTGTAAAATTGCTAATTTCCAAAAGTAAAAAATTACTTTTAAAATTACTTTTTAAGACAAAATTTCATATTTACAAATGTTTTGAAAAATATAAAGTATAAATGAATAAACGATTTTTTTTCCCAAAAAACAACTTTATTAAACAGTTAGCAGAAAATCTACTTATTGGGGTACAACAAAAGCTGCATCTCAAAATTTTTGTCGCTTACACACTACACAGCTACGATTGGGTCGGAGACATAAACCACCAGAACTAACCTTTCAACAACCGTACTGGTTGATAAGGGGGTATTATATTTTATGAACATGCTTTTAATTGTTAGTAGGGTACAGAATACAGTCATATTATGGTCGTTACTTTGGAAAGATGTAGACAACTCAAAATCGGCTTCGGCGGAAGGATGTCTAGTTTTTACATTCTCAAAAAAATCATCATCAATGCTAGATGAGTGTTTAATCACTGCAATCAGTAGGGAACGTTTCATTTTTGTGTTAACAATATTTCTCCTCTTAGCAAAGAGTATGTGAAAGTTTTTATTTCGGTTTTTTTAAGCATTTTTTTGTTTGGGACATTTATTAGAGTGTTAATGATAAAATTAATTAAAGTAACGCGCTACTGTAACAAAGATTACTTTTTCGAAAATTATGTAACGAATTACCTGTAAAATTACTGGGTTCTCAAATGTAACGAATTACCTATAAGATTACTGTAAAAAGTAATTATTACAAGTAACGCGTTACCGCCCAGCCCTGGTATTAACTACGTAAAATATCATTTTATTATAAGGTTTTTCTTTTGCCCAATATAAAAATTTGGTGGAACATTACTCCGTAAAACCGGTGGCAGCATGTACTGACCGCGGAAGGATCTTCTCCATAGCATATTTTTAGTTACTCAACTTAGGTTGGCCAGGAGTATACCTATACTATTCTTTCATCTGGGATGAATACTACACAATTTATTTTAATCTAAGTTGAATACTTTCTATGCTAGATTTAATTATTGGTCACTAGGAAACTTTTGACAATGAATCAGGGTAACTTTATTCCAATATGTAAGGATTTCTTTATATAGGAATATATTTAAAAGAGTTTTCTGTTGAATTATTTTTGAAGAAGTTTTACTCCTATGATTATCCATATTTTAAATGATTTTTTACAATATTAACGATTTTAAACAGTAAAAAAATAAAGATAAAATATAAGAAAATTACAACATTCTAAAAATCGCTAATGCCTAAATATAAACATTTTCAAATTCCTAATTAGGAATACGTTATTGTTTAGTTAAATGGTTTACTTTTTATGAATATGTTTGTTATTAAATATAGCTTTTAAAAATTAGTTTATTTTCCCTTTTTAAAATCAAATTTTTCTTCTTGGAACAGTGATCAATAGTGTTATTAAGCACAGCAGTAATGGCATTCCACGATGCAGTACTATAAAGTAAATGTTAAATTATAAACATTTCTTAATAACTTTTTAACTTATAATTTTTTCATAACTTTGTATTTTACAACCTTTTAATATTACTATTTCATTCTGCAACACAGCTACTATGATGTTAAACAGTAAATTTCTTACGTATTTCATGATTGGGCCAAAGTTACAGCAGATTCTAACCGTGTCCTGATTTTTAAAACTCCATTTCTTAAAAAAAAATTATAAAATTCAACAAAAATACTTACTAAGTATTCCTAAAAGTACAATACTTAAAATGCATAAGGATTTCAACGCTTTTAAATTGTTTTTGTTGTTATTTGTTCTTTTGTAAAGAAAAAAATATGATTTTGAGCCAAGGTAACCCCACTCGACAGTACTATTTATGTGCAACATTTTGAATTGATCACATTTGCTTTGCTAAAATAACGCTATGCTGTAGCACAAGAAATAGAAAGTTTTGTTAGGTTTAATAGTAATGTGTTGTTATCTAGTTAAATGAAATTTTGCCACAGAAATCTTAAATATCATAAATATATTTGTCTTAGCAGTTTTTAATAAAAAATTGGGCTCTCTCATTAAAAAAAGTAAACTTCATCTTTTAAAATACCTATGCATCAACTTGTTAATTTTGACTAAACTTTTATAACCCAGTTCATTGATCCTCCTTTTAGGCTTTAGCAAATCTGGATAATATGACACATGATCTGGATGATATGTCTCCTGGAGATATCAATGAATATTTTTATCCATTTCGAAATGACTTATTCGAAGGGATACATAATGTGTTAAGTTTTAACAATACATCTTGGAATTGGATACTGGTTAATTTACAAGTCAAATTCAGAGAAATGCTGTATGAATGTGAAAATCAGGTAAAAGCTGTTTTTATTTTACCTTTTTTTTCTTTCAAAAACACTGACTCTGCATCAGTTTGTTAAGCCTTGTTCTTAGATTCTTAATATATCTTTTTTTTTAAATTGCCTAACTTTAAACAAAAGGGTATTTTAACAAAACGAAACCTGTTATACAAATTTTAATGTATGTACATTTTACCAGTTTGCTATTGCTATCTAGAATTTATGCTATAAACCCATTAGTACACACCGAGTTTCTCATATTGAGTTATGTTCATTCATTGGGCTGCTGTTTAAATAATAATAGTACAGTACAATTCTTAGAGATGGTATAACATTGAGCTGTTGCACACTTTCTAGAAGAGACCCTGGGGTAAAAATATGTTTTTACTTTTGTGATTCATGAATCCGGATAACTTTTTTGGTATTTCTTCAACAAAATAATTTTTATGTCAAACTCAATTTTTCTCTATAAACACTCACAAATGGCCAGTAATTTAACTCTGTCATTGTTTTTAACTTTCAATTTCCTAATATGAAATATAAGGTAATTAGAGTATTGAAATGTGTTGAAAATCAGAAATGGAGATTTTGTGTTTTCTACACGTTTTGGAAGCTGCTAATTCTGAAGAGTGGTTTTTGAACATTGATCCGTCTATGGGTCAGAAATAACTCTAACGCTCACACTTAAAAAGCTACAGGCTTCAATTTGTTTATAACCAAGTTAGTTTCTAGTACCTGTTGGACGTCAAAATAAGGTTTTCTAGAAAATTTCGTATGCCCAAGTAGAGTGGTAGCTGCCTTTTAGAACTTTTTTCGTTTTAAAGGGGTTTTTTCCTCCAATAGGGCTGCAATTTCGGCGGTCAAGGCTTTGCAGACTCGGCATATTCCCCGGAACTAAGAGCCATTTTTTGTGGCACCATCTAGGCCACTTTCGCTACCAATTTTGATGTGCAGATTACAATGAATCTGAACTCTCTGTGGATGTTAAAGTATGCCGAGATTTAATTTTGCCGAGAGAACCCAAGCCAAATGGGCCCTCCAAGGATCTTTTACGTGTCACATAATCATATGACATGCATGCCCAAGATTTTCCCATCCAGAAAATCCGCCGACTCAGCCGGGGCTCGAACCCACGATCTTGGGCTTACGAGGCGGACACACTAAAAAACTTGTTTTAAAAGTATTGCGAAAAAAAAAAAGATATACAGCCTTCAAACTTGGTACACAAGGCCTGGTTACATTACATGATTGTTTTATAACTTTAACTACTAATAGATAATTACGACAAATTTTTACAAAAACATAATTTAAAGACGCTGATAAAGTTGAATTCCTGGCCATTCTTAAGTGTTTATTGAGAAAAATTGAGTTTGACTTTGATGCTGCTTTGGCACAAATTCCCCTATTGGTTCTTCAGTACGTGTTGCCTCTAGAAAGTGTGTGATGGCACCCAGGTTTACTATCTCTATGGTGCAATTAGATGAAAAATGAGAAAAAAAAATCATATCTTTCTAGCTATAGTCTAATTTTTGCTTGAGAAGAGGGACTGTCAGTCCCATAGAGCTTAATACATTAGTTTTGAAATCACAACTTATGTTTGAAAAAAATTGCTTTGCCATGTTACCCCCTTTGCACCAGGTATGGGAATCATTCATAACATCAATTTAAAACAAAATTGGAAAGATAATTATTAATTGATAAAGTTTTAAAATAGGGTCGCTATCTGCTGAATATTATGGGGGATTTTAAAACTTCAAAAATATATAATTAAAAAACTAGATAACATTTTCAAGTTATCCGGTCAAAAAAGAGGAAAAATTGGAGAGAAAAAATTTTGATTTCTCCAAAATTACAGACTTTCAAGAGCGGATATCTATCTAGTTTTCGAGATTTAAGCAAAAAACCTGAAAATGGGACTTTAAACCCCCACACCCCCCTTCGGCTCAAGGGCTAGGGGCGGGACTTTTGATATGTTTACCTCCTAACTAGTCCAAACAAAGTTACAAAGTCAAAAATTGTGTTCCAAACATTTCCCTCTTTAATTCTTTGTTGCCTGGACTATAGGGAAAAAGGATAACTTGACAAAGCAATACTTCTGCATTTGTTGTGATTCCAAAACTAATGCATTAGCTATATGGGACTGACAATCCCTCTTTAGAAATGTAATGTCCACCCTAAGTTAATATCAAAGTACCATCTTAACATAGAGTTGTGTAGAATATACTGATGGCCTTCGATCAGTGCTCTACTTGACTCATTAATAGAAGGTGATATGCATTTGAAAGAAGACTAGTTGTAAACAGGAACAAATGTATAATTTATTTAAACAACTAAGGTAGAATAAACTAAGGTAACTAAAAGATAAAATTTTATGCTGTGCTTAAGGCACAGTGCTATAGATAAGCGAGACTGCCGGAACATGGGCAGTGCACGCTTATATAGGGTCTAATGATGCCCTGTTCTAAAAGCGATTTGAATTCTTTTTTTAATGCTGCTAATGTATCGGGGGACAAACGCCTACTTTTAGCAAACACTGGTGGACCCTTAGTGACTATGCAATGTGTAACTGCATGTTTTTTGGGTGCTTGATTAATGCAAGGTTTAGTTATATCAGGAAATTTCTTAAGCAAATCTGCGTATGGCAGGTTTTCCGCTATTGTACTTAAACCTAAAGATAGTGTGCCCGTAACTGATCCTACTGTACTTAAGGAAGTTATGTTATCAATCAAGCGTCGATTGCGAACGTCAATCAAAAGTCCAAAATGTTGTAAAAAATCTGCCCCCAAAATAGGCATTTGAACATCTGCAATAATAAAGTTCCATGAAAAATCTCTACGTAAATTTAGATTAAGTGTTAGACGAACAGAACCATAAGTAGCAATTTGTGTGTTATTTACAGCGAAAAGACAAAAGTCGTCCTTTTTCATAACCCCTTTAACAAATCTTTTCGGGTATACCGAAACGCATGCGCCGCTATCAATTAGGAATTGCTTACCGGAATACTTGTCGTAAACAAAAAGACGACTCATTCGTAGGCTTTCATCCGTGGTCGCCATCACCGATGAGCCTGATCGTTTTCCGGCTCGTTTTGAGCTGCCCTGAAACTACAAGGTTTATTGCAGTTGAGGGCTCTATCTCCGTGGCGATAGTGATACCAACACATCGCGTGTCGGCGAGTAGCTGCCGGAGACCGTTGCCGACCACGAGAATTTGACCTACGGCGGGGACGTTCAGAGTCATGACCTCGAAATCGATCTCTAGAAAGCCTTTCTAAGCTCTCCTGCAGAACCGAGATCTGTTTTTGCATTGACAACAGTATATCGGGTGGGGTACTTTGGACAGCCGTGACAGATGAATCAATACCGGACACCTCGGTAACCTTATCAGCAATAGCTGCCAAAGTCTCTAAATCCCCGACCCCCACCGATAGGATTTGTTGACAGCTTAACGATAAGCGTTGCATCCATAACTGCTTCAAAATGTCGTCATCCAACTTATCAGCAGCGAGGTGCCGCATCTCCCTTAGCAATTGTGACGGTTTTTTGTCACCCAACTGCAGTTCCTGCAACAAACTCCTAAGTCTAGAAGTTTCACTTTGGGAAAAATGTCCAACAATACGGTTTTTTAGCTGGTCATATTTACCGTTCGCGGGTGGATGTCTCACTAGATCACTAACATACGTTAGTATCCTCGGAAGTGATACCTGCAGTATAAAACTGCGATTCCAACTGCATAAACCACAAGTCAGGACTTGCCTTCCAAAACGGCGGAGCTCTAAAAGCCACACGTGAAAGTTCATGTGAATAATGACCAGGTTGGGAAAGACTAGGATTTGGAACACCATTTGGGTTAGAAACATTAGTAGACCCGTTGGGATTAAAATAAACTTTGTTAGAATCCATAAGATCTGGGGAGGTATCTCCAGCCTTAGCCATGATTAAACAACAAAATACCAAAAAATTGAAAAACCTTGAAAAAAAAAACACTGGTCTCGTGTCAAAACCTCTCAATTTAACCACTTACCGGAAATTGCCAAGTCCAATGTGTCAGTTGTTCAGTCCTTCGTTCCTTCATCACGTCGCTCCTTCATCACGTCCGTGTCACCACTGTAGAATATACTGGTGGCCTTCGATCAGTGCTCTACTTGACTCATTAATAGAAGGTTGTATTGTAGAAGGTGATATGCATTTGAAAGAAGACTAGTTGTAAACAGGAACAAATGTATAATTTATTTAAACAACTAAGGTAGAATAAACTAAGGTAACTAAAAGATAAAATTTTATGCTGTGCTTAAGGCACAGTGCTACAGATAAGCGAGACTGCCGGAACATGGGCAGTGCACGCTTATATAGAGAATCAAATACATCAACATTTGCATATAACCAGAACGAGTTACATAAGATTTGACATATTAGTTGAAATAGTTCGTTTCACTAGATCGTTCATTTTACTAGCACCACAGTTGTAACAAGTGGACTATGTATTTCTTAGCTACTTTGCTGCTTGTGGCCTGCACATATTTAAAAATCAATTTCTGTGATTGCTCTGAATACCCTTGCACTTTTCTTGAGTTTTCAAATTCAACAAAACAATGTTTGTATTTACAGATCTTATATTATGAATTGAAATAATACAGTTCTTAATTTATTTTTTTAAAAATAGTTTGAATATGAAAGTCCTTTCTTAAATGCCATCAGCTTTGTACCCATGGAAAAGGTAAGTCGAAAGCTTCAAATGTCTTTAGAATGATTCTTATTACTGTCAATTACCTTATAAGGAATATGAGGTAATAAAAGTAATGCGATGAAGTCGAAAATCCGAAATGTAGATTTTATGTTTTCTATACGTTTTGGAGGGTGCTGATTACGTAAAAGGTTTTTTTAAAAAAAGATTGGTTTATCAGTCTGTCTGAAACTCTTCTACAGCTCGAACTAATTGAGCTATGGACTTCAAATTTCCCAAAAATCAGGAAAGACGATTACTATGAGGCTAAGTTTTTCAGACCCATTACTTTACGTCTTTCTTTCTTAAGACTCTCGAAAAATTCATTGATAAATATATCAGAGAATCTGTTCTATTAGAGTTCCCCCTGTCTGCTTCCCAGCACGCTTATCAACCAAGCAAATCCACTGATACAGCTCTGTATAGCCTATCCTTCATCTTGGAGAAGAATATTTATGCCAAAGAGACAGCCATTCCGGTCTTTCTCGATATTGAAGGAGCCTTTGATAAGGTTCCCACTGACTCTATCATTCGTGCTCTTGAGCTCAGAGGTGTCAATAAAGTCATTGTCAACTTGATTAATAATCTTCTTTTGTCAAGGCTTGTTAGTGCCTCACTACTTGGCGACAGCTTGACTGTACAGGCTGTGGCAGAATGTCCACAAGGCGAAGTTCTGCCCCCGTTTTGTGGTGCCTGGTGGTTGACTCTCTATTAGATATCTTCGCCAATTCTGGTGTTTCCTGTATTGGTTATGCAGATGATGTTGTGATTGTTGCGAGGGGCAAATTCATTAACACTCTTTGTGATATTATGACCAATGCTCTTCGTGATATTGAAGCATGGTGTAACCGTGAAGGGCTTTCTGTTAATCCACAAAAGACCAATATGGTGGTTATCACTAGAAAGATAACTATTCCTGTTGTCAATATCAAGTTCTTTGGCCAGACCCTCACTTGTTCCGACGAAGTGAAGTTCTTGGGCATCATTTTCGACAAAAAGCTGAATTGGTCTAGACAAGCCGATTTTTGCATTGGTAAAGCCAAAAGAGTTTTCTGGAGCTGCAGAAATGCTATCGGGAGAACATGGGGGCTTTAAACCTAAGGTTATCCATTGGATCTACTCTATGATTATCTGCCCTATTATCACCTACGGTTCTGTCATATGGTGGTCAAGAACTAAATCTCTGGTCTGCCAGCAGAATCTCGCAAAAATCCAAAGGATGGTTGGTGTTTCAATTTCGGGTTGCCTCAAAACTACTCCTTCTGCAACCTTGGAGTAACTTCTGGGACTGTTTCCTTTGCATATGCGAATTGAGGCAGAGGCTATCATTTCCGTAAGGAGGCTAAAGAATATTGGTCTATGGAAAGACTACTTCTTACATCTTTCCTGGGGTTCTTTGAACAAAAAAATCACGTAGCATCATTCTTTCAGTATGCCCTGTGATTCCATGCTGGTCAAATTTGGTTTGCATAAGCCTTTTGATGTCCTCCTTCCATCACGTTGTATTTGGCATAATGACCTCTATTGTGCTGACAACTGTGTTGTTTGGTACACAGATGGTTCAAAAATGGGGGAACTCTACTGGTGCTGGAGTGTGTTGCCCTTTGGACAAAACAAAACTGTCTTTTCCTCTTGGTGGCCACTCTACAGTTTTTCAAACCGAAAATTTTTGCCATCCTTATGTGCTGCTATGCTTGCTTGCACAGAGACTATCACAATAAGACGATTTTTATTTGTTCTGATAGTCAAGCCGCATTACTGGCTCTGCTTAAGCCCAACTACACCTCTTGTTTGGGAATGCTATAGTAAACTCTGTAGCCTTGCATCTTCCAACTCCGTTACCTTATCATGGGTTCCTGGACACTCAGGGATTCAGGGCAATGAATTGGCTGATGAGTTGGCCAGATTGGGTTCCAACACCCCCTTTACTGCTCCAGAACCAGCCCTGGGCATCTCCTGTGAGAGTTTAAGAGGTACTGTCTATTCTATCTTCAGAGACATACAGTACAACGAGTGGTACAACTCTACTAATCAAAGACAGGCAAGAGAGCTTAATTCAGGCTGTCCCAGCTCTCGCCACAAGGAGCTTCTTGGGCTTAATCGCAATGGTATTTGTAAAGCTATTGGAATTCTTGCGGGCCATTGTACTCTCAGAATTCATCTTTCCATTATGAGGGTTCCTGATGATCCTTTATGCAGGGGCTGTAGTTTCAAAGAAGAAACTGCTGCTCATATTCTTTGTGAGTTTGAAACTTCTCTGTATAGATTTGAACACCTCGGTCATCATTTACTTGAACCCTGGGAGCTTTAAGACATTCCTATTCGGTCCTTGCTGAATTTTGCTTCAGCTACAGGCCTCTTTTTTTAAAGAGGCAGGGATTTTTTCTTATTTCCTGGGGACCGTACAATAAACCTCTGGTCGCAGTGCTAGGCTTGCTGAGCCCCCTACAAATGTCATAAGTTGAATTACTGGCCATTCTTAAGTGTTTATTGAGAAAAATTAAGTTTGACTTAAAAATTATTTTGCTGAAGAGAAATGGAACTATCCAAAAAATGATCAGGATTCATAAATTGCAAAAGTACTATCAACAGCCAAAAAAAAAAAAAAATTAACAACTAGCCATAGACATATAAAAAAAACCCGCAATTTTAGTACTGTTTTATTCTACACAACTCTTTGAGCCAACCTCAACATGGATGCTGCTTTGGCACAAATTCCCCTCTTGGTTCTTCAGTACGTGTTGCCTCTAGAAAGTGTGTGATGGCACCCAGGTTTACTATCTCTATGGTGCAATTAGATGAAAAATGAGAAAAAAATTCATATCTTTCTAGCTATAGTCTAATTTTTGCTTGAGAAGAGGGACTGTCAGTCCCATAGAGCTTAATACATTAGTTTTGAAATCACAACTTATGTAAAAAAAAATTGCTTTGCCATGTTACCCCCTTTGCACCAGGTATGGGAATCATTCATAACATCAATTTAAAACAAAATTGGAAAGATAATTATTAATTGATAAAGTTTTAAAATAGGGTCGCTATCTGCTGAATATTATGGGGGATTTTAAAACTTCAAAAATATATAATTAAAAAACTAGATAGCATTTTCAAGTTATCCGGTCAAAAAAGAGGGAAAAATTGGAGAGAAAAAATTTTGATTTCTCCAAAATTACAGACTTTCAAGAGCGGATATCTATCTAGTTTTCGAGATTTAAGCAAAAACCTGAAAAATGGGACTTTAAACCCCCCCCACCCCACCCCCCCTCGGCTCAGGGGCTAGGGGCGGGGACTTTTGATATGTTTACCTCCTAACTAGTCCAAACAAAGTTACAAAGTCAAAAATTGTGTTCCAAACATTTCCCTCTTTAATTCTTTGTTGCCTGGACTATAGGGAAAACGGATAACATGACAAAGCAATACTTCTGCAGTTGTTGTGATTCCAAAACTAATGCCTTAGCTCTATGGGACTGACAATCCCTCTTTAGAAATGTAATGTCCACCCTAAGTTAATATCAAAGTATGTACCAGCTAAACATAGAGTTGTATATTGTATTCATAGCTACTTTGCTGCTTGTGACCTGCACATGTTTAAAAATCAATTTCTCTGATTGCTCTGAATACCCTTGCACTTTTCTTGAGTTTTCAAATTCAACAAAACAATGTTTGTATTTACAGATCTTATATTATGAATTGAAATAATACAGTTCTTATTTTATTTTTTAAAAAATAGTTTGAATATGAAAGTCCTTCCTTAAAGGCCATCAACTTTGTACCCATGGAAAAGGTAAGTCGAAAGCTTCAAATGTCTTTAGAATGATTCTTATTACTGTCAATTACCTTATAAGGAATGTGAGGTATTAAAAGTAATGCGATTGGGGCGAAAATCCGAAATGTAGATTTTTTGTTTTCCCCTAGTAGCATTGTTTCTCGAAATTTGCTCCATCGATCGTTCATCGGATTTATCGAAAACTCACCGGTGATCGCATCCGTAATCCAAAAGTGCACGAGGCGATATCGGCAATCGGTGAACGAAATTCTATCGATAAAAGTCTTCGATATCGATCAAAAGTGAAAATTCAATCAATGTACGTTTCATCGGAAAATTATGACGAATCGATAACGCAACGATAAGAAACCGCAAAATGTGGCTTTTTTTTTATTTTAGTACATACAAATTGAGTTACATTATTTCGAAAACTTCATATCCGAAAGCTATTATGTTCAAACTGGTAATAGTTATTTTTTATTTACTTACACACAACATTTTTAATTGTGTGCGAAGTTAAATATTTTTACTGTGTGATAACTTATTTCTTTTATTTACTTGGAAATTAATTTTTAACTTTTTGGCCATGATTAATTTTTGAAAAACTTAACTTAAAGAAAATAGATTTTTGAATAAATATTATGAACCATACAACTTTTCAATACGTAAGTTACCAAGAGTTATTTTTAAATTTAACATATTTCTATTAGTATTGTTAACTTAAATTAATATTTAAAAGGAATTTGCAACTTGCAAAAGAAAAATCAAAATTAAAATTTCTTAATCAATAACATAAAACTTCTTTAACGATCAACCTTTTGAGCTCTTTATTTAAACGCAATTACCCTGCAAGTCTCCATAGCCGAGAGGACTAACGCACTGGTTGCAAGTCAAAGCGCGGATCCCGAGATTGTTGGTTCTGTCCTCCTCCTGAAATTCGAAATATTACCTGACTAACAGAAAAAATAGTGGCGCCATCTCGTTTAAAACTTTTGTACTAACATGTTGTAAACTGTTCGGAATTTTATCGGAAAGTGTTCGAAATTCCATCGGACGATGAGATTTCGATTACTACTAATCGGATTCTTATCGATTTCTTCTTGACACTTGATCGGAATCTCATCGGAAAAACTCATCCTAGGCTGCTCTATCGAGTGCACATAACCGAGCAGTTATCGAGCAATCGGGCAATTTTCAACGAAAATCCGATATTCGAATTCTCATCGGCTTACCGGTGAACGATGAAAATTCGATTTTCGGTCGATGAAAAATTGGTCTATATGTTTTGGAGGATGCTGATTACGTAAAAGGGTTTTTTTTTTTTAAAGATTGGTTTATCAGTCTGTCTGAAACCCTTCTACAGCTTGAACTAATTGAGCTATGGACTTCAAATTCGCTACACCAGTTCAATTTACCTGTCAGACGTCTTAATAAGGTTTTTGAGAAAACTGCACATTCACAAAGGGTAGCTGCCATAGAACCTTTTTGGTTTTAAAGTTACTGAAATTACCTTATAAAGTATATAACAACCATACAAATGTGTGTATTGATTTATTGAGCAGTAGTTGAAAGTTGTGTAGTGTTAACCGACCGTTGGTTTTTAAGATGAGTGATTTCTTACCTATTTGCATATTTTATAATGTGGCATATTTAGTTCATGATTTGTGATTCATTGAACAATCATTTTTTTGGGTCAAGGTTTCTTTTCTTATTTATTCAGGTCTTGAAATCATCTCTAAAAGTTGTATATGATGCAAGTAGTACTCCTCTTGACCGGGTAATGATATCGAACCTCATGGAATGTTACTTAGCCTCAAGTATTTGCATTGATATGGAAACTACAGGCTTGCACTTGGCACACCTAATGAAAATGTAAGCTAATTTTCTCCAAGGTTTTTTTTATTAATCATAATAGTGAAATATTAAGTGAAAAGTAAAGTGCTCTAGATCAGTTTAATAGTTTTTTATGCATTCATAATATCAAACTGCATTTCTTTTAAAAATAGTATTTTTATGGAGGAGCCTAGGTCTTGATATAACGCCTAAATGTTTTGAGTGTAAAAAAAGTCACAAAGAAATGTTTCTCCCTTCCTTCTCCTAAAAACTAAAAAAAAAATGTTTATTTTGTTTTTAAAAAATTCCATTTGACCTTCTAAGTAAGTTCAAATTATCTGTAGGTTATTTACTTTAAAAAAAAAACGTTGAGTAACTTGAGCATAGGGGAGACTGGGTACGGTTGTGACAGTTTTCATTCAATCACCCATAAATTCGTTAGTATGACTGGTAGCTGGATGAAACTTGCATTAATAGTAAAGTGTAACATATGTCTATGTATAAATACTAAAATTTTGTCCTTAAGTACAATAGTTAAATCATAGGAGCAAATTAGGAAAAAAGGAAAAATGTTATAACCGACCCACCCCAAGGACGGTTGTGACAGTGCCTGGGGTCGGTTGTGACAGGTTAAAAAAGAAAACTAAAATGGTATAACATCACTTTGATTGCAGCATCTTTAGTTATTCTAAATTCAATAATATTAATATTTAATTTATTATTAAATTTAATAATTATAAATATATTTATAATTAGTATAATAAAGTCTTCATATTATCACAATCAGCTCAAAAATTTAACTAAACATTCCTAATTATTCATTACGGTAACTGTATCAAAATACAAAACAAATATATCAAAATCTGTTAAACAAAAGTCAGAAAATACCTTCTACATCAACAAACAAAAAACAGAACTTCTGCATCACAAAAAACAGAAGAAATCTTTTGGACGGTAGTGACGCCTGTTTCGTCAATATTGTATATATCCTGTGGATCATAGACGTGTCTGTCTGTAACAATTTACAAATTGTCATAAAAAGATTTCACATTTGTTTTATTGCAGCTTGTTGCTCTGGAAAGGCTAGTAGCTTGAGCTACACGAACAGACAGTAAAGGATTTCTATTCATAAATGACAGAAACCATTCCTCGCCAACCATCTTAATCTCGTCCCAAGTAGCAAGTCGTTTCAAATTATATTTATTAGTAAGTTCAAAAGCTAACTTCCGTATCTCTTTAGGACAAAGGACAAATTTTATCCTTAAACGTTTTATTGCGGTTCCATCACATTTACGAATGTATCGTAACAAAGACATTCGATTAATTTGGTGATTTTTCGCAGCTCTCCGTAATGAAATCTCGCGTATCACTTCTACAAAAGTGTCTTTATACTTTCTTAGGTCACACTGTCCCCTTTCTGTCTTCCTCAGGCATTTTCTGAGCATTATAAAGAAAAAAGAACAAATTTTACTTGTGTCACAACCGTACCCACAAAATATGTCACAACCCTATGTCACAACCCCTCTTTTGCATAAAAACAATAGCCATGACGATACAAAATAATAGACCTTCGAAGTAATCACTGATATTTCATTATTAAAGTCTAACTTATAACGATGGAAAACATTCATTACTCTATCTGTACATATATAATAACAATTATTAAAAGAAATTGAATAAAAATACTTACTTTTGACTGTCAAAAATTAATAAAGGCCTCTGCTGGCGTTAATGTCGTGCTAAGACTGATGGTATACTGTGAAACATCTTCAGAGAGGCAGGCTGATCCTTTCCCCCTTACACCCAAAACGGTATTCCTTATGGTTTCGCTAATATGGTGACTGTCACAACCGTACCCAGTCTCCCCTATATGATCAATATTAAAATGTCACAAAATACAAAATGTTTTTATTTTCAGAAAATCATTGCCCAAAACAAAAATTCAACTTTGTAACAATCATTCAGTAAGAGAAACTCACAAAACCTTATTGATTGTTTTGCTTGGTAAGGATTTTTATTTTTTACATGAAATCTCATTGTACTAGATGTTTTACATGTTAGATGCTATTGCTGCTTTTGTTTCCCATTAAATAAAAAAGATATATAATAATTATGCAATATATAATAATTATGCAATATATAATAATTATTACAATATTAACACACATTCATGTTAAAATGCATCATTATAATGATTATTTCTTCATTCAATATTTCATGTTAGGTTGTCTAGTATGTAAAATATATTGTTTCATATTTAAGAGGCCTATTGATTTAGTATTAAAATTACAAAAAGCCTATGAATTACAACTATTTATTACCTTCTAAACTAATGTATCCAATTTTCCCATTTAGCTCATTGATCTCTATTATCTTTCAGCTTGTGAAAAAGAAAGTTTTGCCACACTTTCTAAATGTTTACCTCATTATGTTCTTGTTGCTTTGGCTCAACAAACACAATGTAAAAAAGAAGATACTGAAATTATATCTTTTACTCAATATTTGAATATCTCCTTCTGGGAATCCTCTGATTTGATTAAAAGGACTAGTAAAACTTCAGAAGAATGTATGGAAGTAGATGATGAAGACGTTCTTCGTAAATCCCTCTCTATTACTGATGACCCTATGGATCCATTTGTTATTATAGATGCTATTGCTGAATTTATAGCATTGGGTATAAATGTGCCATATGGGGTTTCAGCTTTAGTACTTATTCTTCAATATTCTAATAACATTTTAGGCTCTAAGGTAAGACATTATTACTCATTCAGTAAAACTAGTTTAATTGTAATTTAGTATATTAATTATTTAATCATATTGCTATAATATTTTATCATAATAATAACATAGTTATGTAAATTAACTTCAGTATGTGATAACTGTTGCATTTTTCAAGTGCAAACATTTTACATATTTAAACTTATTTTTTATGAGATATTATTTTTTGCAGACATTTTAAATAGGATTTTATTAAATTCTAATAACTTGTGGCATATAGCTCAACAGAGTTGAATATTTGAAAAAAAAAGTTGCTTTACTGGGCTATGAGTGGGGGATTCTATGAAAAATACTATGAGTTTGGGGTTATCTATGGGAAAGTCTATAAGATTGGTTCACTAGTGGAGTACAGCTGCAAAACCGACCTGTTGGTTATAATAGACATGAATGCAGCCAAATCAAATGAAAAATCTTAATTTGTCATCTCAGCTATTGAAATCCACCTATATATAAATATAACTGAATGACTGCTTGAGTGGAAACAGATCTTAAAAAAATCAGACAATTTTAATGAATTTTCAAAACTATTGAGCTTTCTGTTAATATGAATAAAATAACAAAAAAAATAGCATTATTTTAATTTGTTGCCGGAGTTCTTATCAAATTTCAAACTTCATTTTTTGTCACTTACTAAAATTTTATCACTAAATTTTAAATTATAATTTAGCAACATAAACCAAAATAATTTTGATTGAGCAAAGTAGATGTTTAATATTGAAGGAAAAAAATTCTTAATAGTTTTATAATTAATATTTCCCATGAAATAAAATTTCAATTTTGATTGTCAAACATATTTTAAAATGTGATACTACTTATGTTTGTAATTGTTAGATTGATTATATTAACTACTTTTTTAGTTAGGGGAGTTTAATCTGTTTCGCTACTTAGTTAAGAAAGTACTTTTACTGTGCTGTGAGGAAAGGAGTTCTTTAATACTTTCTGGGTAAGTTCTTGTTTATACTGAATTTAAATCTTAATACTATTTGCGAAAGTTCACTTGTGGCGCAAAAAGTATTGCCATTTGTAAGTTGGTTCATTTTTCTTCAAACATCTACTTTGATTCCCCAAAACCTTTAATAAAATTATTGCAACAAAAGTATGTGTGTCTGTAAGTCTGTTTTTTGTTTTTTTTAAAAAACTGGCTCTTAACTTAGAATTGTCAAAGCGTAATTATCAAAAAATAATAACATATAATTATCTGTTCCTCTTATTTATGAATAATATAACATAGGTAGCATGGACTATTGGTTTTTCAAATTTCCTACAGGCACATAATAGTTTTACAGATTTAGTTAGCCAATTAACATTAAATATAATTTTGATGTCACATTGACAAAATTACGATTGCCAAATATTAAAGGGGAAAAAATGATTTGTTGATTTTTATTAGTTTTACCTTTTTAAGGATTTCTAGTAATGATCTGAAATTCTCGTGATCTGTAGAATGACAGATTTACTAGAAGCCTTAGGTTGCGTTTACTAACTATATTTTAATTTTAAAAATACATATTTTAAATGCACTAAACTCATTACTACTTAATTAATCTCTTTTCATACATAACCTCCTGAGACCCTAACAAAATTCTTCATACACATACTTTATATAAACATATTTTTAATTCAATTACATATTACTCATGATTTTTTTAATAACTTTTTTTGCTGAGGGGCATATCATTTTTAATGAATGTTCAAGTCATTAGCCCTAAAAATACACATTTGTACTTCCAATTACCTAATATAAAGTAATTACAGTATTGTGATGGGGTGAAGAGTCCGAAATGCTTAATTTGTGTTTTCAACAAGTTTTGGAGGGTACTGATTTGGGAAAACTGGTTTTTTTTTAAACATATGTCAGCCTGTAAGACTATGTCTGTCTGAAACCAATCTACAACTTGAACTAAGGCTATGTCCTCACTACGACATCAAACGCCACAAAGACAACAAAAGCAACAAATTTGGCGACTTGGCAGAGTCAGCCACCATGCTATTGCATTGCTTGGCGCACTTGGCAGTCGCCAAATTTTGTTGCCTTTGTGGCGTTTGTTGTCGTAGTGAGGACATAGCCTAAAAAAAGAGCTAGAGACTTTAAATTTGGTACAAGTTCCTTTAGTACCTGAGAAGTTATAAGAAGAAAACATTATTAATTCTTAGCACAAAGAGTTTATATTATGTAGAAATTTACATGTTTCAGTGGGAACACAAGAGGCCCACCTTCTTCAAAATGGTACACAACTCGTACTGGAACAAAAACTGAATGACGAGAAGTGGTGAAACATAATATCCCGTAGGAATATGGTTGGGAAAGGAGTCAAAAATAAAAATATATATTCTGTTGCTATGAAGCTTTTCCATATTGGGGAAAACTCTGATATGTTAGATGAATTAAACACGTTATTGTGGTTTTAAAGAATATGGTAGGCACAGGAAAAATTAAAGCGGTAACTTCCAGGAATATGTAGCCTCTGAAGGCATAGGTAGTCCCTGACATTCCTGTTTCTATAAGCTACATGTTCCTCCAGTCTGATTTTAAGTGCTCTTTTCATTCGTCCTCCTATGTATGAAAGGCTGTTCGGCAAGGGATGTTGTAAATGCCTCAGTCATTTAAAGGATCAATGGTGTCTTTTGGATTGTTGGTAGGAGAGAAAATAACTTTAAATTGGTGATTTTTGAAATGTTTCCAATCATGTCACTGATTTAGAAATAATGTGGAATAACAATCAATTGAATTTTTTTTGTTCGCTGATTGGGGTTAGATTTAATTTGTTCTTAATTCTTTTCATTATCATGTCAATGGTGTTAGGGTTATAGCCTCTGTGCTTAACAACGACTCTGATGTATAACAGCTCAGATTCTAGAGATTTATCTTTTAATCGAATTTTTTTTTATCTTGTCATCCTTATAAACAAAAAAATGACATAATTTTACTCTTTTACCTACCGTGCATTAAACATTTGCTCAACTCATAAATCTTTAGAATCTGTCTATCTTTAGAACATATCAAAGTTTTAAAGTTAAAAATGAATTCTGTAATAACAGCAACACAAAACAAAACATCAATTTAAATGGATGCCATATCCCACAAAAATACAAACTAAATACTTCCAATAATTTTAAAATGTCAATAAACCAAGTATTTTCGGCATAAGCTGCATTTGTTGAAAAAAACAGATTCCAGTGTTCCTGGTTTATTTATATTAAATATTCTTTAAGTAGCATAAATTTAGAGCTGATCAATTGTATATAAAGAAATTTATATTTTTTATATATTTGTATTGATATTTTCATTTCAGTTGTAAAATGATGGAGGCTATTTTGACAGAATGTTGCGACAGTTTAAAAATTTACAAAAAGAGCTCAAAGTTGCCCATGAAAGATGTTTTTTCAGATTTTGTGTATACTTTATTACCTATCATAGGATTAAAAGACTCTTTATCCAAAGATTGCAATGAATCAGCCAGGTATGTACATTTTATATCAAATATCTGTTGCAAAATCATAAGGGATAAGTGTTCCTTAAATATTTTTAAATTTTTTGTGTTAAAATTTCTATTGGAGCCTTAAGACATATTCTTGGATTTTTTAAAAAGTTTATTAAGAAATCTTTCATTGTTGTGTTATTTTCACTCACAAAATTTAGGGAAACTAAGTTAGGTTTTAGCTTTTTATCTACAATAACCCATTCTTTTTCATTAACCCTTTGTTCTCCAGCATATATTAGTAATACCTTACAAGACTTATTTTACATCAAAAGTAGACTTCAAAGTATAATAACTGTGACTAAGAGACAAATCCACTTAGAATAAGTTATTAATATTGTAGGTCATTCATTGTGTGTCTGATTCGCGCAGACAAATACTTTTTAGTTGAAACTGAAGTGAAAGAGGGTTACCTGTTTTAAGTAAAAACAAATTCATCAATATTTTGCAATCAACCAGGATTATTAAAGATGGTAGCCGAACGGGTTCTATAACCCAGTTTTTGGAAATTAAGAAAGTTTTTTTTTACTTTGAGTCCACTCTTACTATGAGGAAGAATTATCCGATTTAATTTTTATTAGTAAAGCACGTCCGCGATAAGAATGAGACAATTCGATTGGCTAAGCTAATGCGAAAAATTTGTAACATGCACTTTTTACACTACCTCTAGAAAGTAGATCACACACACTATAAAATAAGATATGATTTTAGTTGTTGCTACCGCAAGATTCGCCATGCCAGCATTTATCGTCAAAATTTCAAAAAAAGAATCCGGAAAAGAACAACTCTTGTAATGAAGGTTAAGGAAGTCGTGTAAAAGAAATCTGATAGTTTATAGTGCGCCAAATCATCCGGAAATTGAAAATATTTCATTTTTATGTGCTCAAAATCATTAAAGAAAATTTAAATTTAAAATCATTTAAGGAAAAAACGGTTCCAGACTACATAAAAGATAAAAAAACAACGAGCAAAAAAGAACTGCTTAAACATTTATCGGAAACTGATTCCATTTGGATCAGGACTTAAACTCGTTGTTAATGACGAGTCTTATTTCATGTGTGATCCCAACGTTGCTGCTGGTAGCAAGTATTACCATTCTACTACATCTGATTCTGTTCCCGTAGAATATAGAATCAAACTTAAAGAGAAATTCGCCAGAAAAGTGATGGTGTGGCACGATATGGATGAAGATGGGAATATGTATAAACTGGTATCTTTGAGGGAGCTGTGAATGGTAAAATTTACTTGTAACAATGTATAAAGAGAGTACTGATACCCTTCATCCTCCAACATCATCGGAAGGAAGATCTTTTGGTCTCGCCTGATATGGCTATCAGTCATTACACGAAAGAAGTGACCGAGTATCTGAGGAACCGGAATATTGATTTCATACCTAAGACAAACAATGCGCCTAACGTCCCACAAACAAGAGGTATAGAAAAATTCTGGGTAATTATGAAATGTAAATATTAGTACGAGAAAAAGGGGCCCAAAAACTTGGCCCAATTCAAGAAGGTATATCATCGTCTCCTTAAATCAGAATCGGAAGAAACTGTACAAAATGTCATGATGACGGCTTGAAGAAATCTTCGTAAAATGGAACAGAAAGTTGTATATTCGTCTATTTGAAGTATCAAAAGTAAATAAAAATGTTTGTCAATTTGATACAAGTAGCTTTCATGTAAGTAATATTTTGTTGAATTTAAAAGAAAATCAAGCTGTCTCATTCTTATCGCGGACACGCTTTAATAGGGCAAAATTACAGTTGCTCTCCCTTTTCTTTTTCAATGGTGCAACATGTTTTTTTTTTTCCTAATTTAGGTGAGACTTTATAGTATTTTCCTATAGTTGTTGAGTTGGCACCCAAATTATTCATGGTAGCTGAAAAGGAATCACAATCTGAGTAAAAGTTTGTGCTTGCAAAATGTAATATTTGCATAATATGATTATTTTGTCTATTATGAGTGTTAAAAACAATACAAGGCATTTTTATTCTTATCTCTCCTATGGTGTTTTACCTACTGGTTTACGTATTTGGCTGGACTTAAACTTACCATGGTTTTCTCCCTTCTATGTATGACTAACTAATCAACCGACCCTATGCATTGGAAGTGTTATTTTTTTTTCAAAGATATTCATTGGATTGATTTATCAAATCAATTTAGTATTAAATCTAAGTTTTAAATCCAACAAGAATGGTTAGAACAGTTCTTAAAAAATTTGCATTTAGTTAATCTGATTTTGAGTCTAGAAATTTATTTTCATCCAATTATGAAAGTTAACATTTAATACTGTTTTTGTACTAGGGGTACTTTTTAATTAGAATCCAGTGTACAATTTACAAATATTATGGCAACAAAGTTTGAAAAATATTGCAATGTATTATTAGTTTGTATTATTTTTGCACACACTAACTAAAGTTTAGTGTGTGCGAAAATTTATTTTATATAACATCTTTTTTTGTTATATTTCTTTTGTTCTTCTCCTAACCTGATCATAATATAGTATTTTCTAAAAATTTGGCCTCAAAATTGGTAGTCTAGTTTGTCTTATATCCTCCTCCATTATAATTCATGTTTCTTTTTTAGATGGAATTTGGAGTACATGTGCTCATTAATTAAAGTACTTCCTGATTTGAAGAAAGAACCTTTTACCACAATTATTAAAATATTAGTAAACGAAAGCTTTTCAGACAATCAGCACATAGCAACAGAGGTAATCTTATTTCCTAATTTTATACACAATTTAATATAGAATCCATATTACCCTTTAAAAAATCCCTTTGAATTGTCAAATTGCTTAAAAATGCCCTAAAGAACCCTTTATTTTTTTTACTCAATCCTGGATCGGCTGGAACTTTTTACTCTCAAGTCTCTAAATATGGGATCTGACATTTTTCTTAACTCATTAATTAAGGTCAAAGTTTAATCATTCAATATTAAAGTTTATTTAATTTAATAATAAAATAAATGCATTGAAAAAAAACCCTCCAAAAACAGTAAATTTTAAAACACACAATTGTGAACCTTATATTACCTCCTCCATACATGCCAGCTACTATGGGTTGTCCGTAATTTCAGCGGGCGAGGGTATAAAACTACGGAGTTACGGAAACAGTCAAAACTATGGATAAGCTTAAATATTTTCATAAAAATTTATTTCTGAGATTTTTTTTGCATTGGTATTAGTGACCTAAAGCACTTTGAAAGAATCGGTCCGTCGCCTTTAAAAACAATGCTGATGGTTTTAATAGGATTTTTTAAAATCCAAACATTTATATTTCTTGCAAAAATAAACGGTTCAAATGCAGAGCAAAATGTTTTAAAATTTTTTTTTAATGGTACGGAAAGTAGACTTAACCTACCCATAGCGACTAATGAGTAGCTGCATAATCGCAGTAGGCTAGTGATCTTTTTATAGTTCTATTATAATCTGATCAGATTTGTCAACCAGCCTCAGCTCCTAGTAATATTTACTAGTTATAGAGGCATAATCGCAGTAGGGTCTCGTTTTTTAAAAAAGTGTTCTTTCTGAAAAAATCGATCGATGGAAAAGAAAAATAACTGAAAATCGATAATTTTTGAGTGATTGGTAAACAATCGCTAAAGGCCAAAATGCCCCCCTCCCCCTTCCACAAAAGAGACTACGCACAGGGCTCTGAGGAATGTTGGCAAGTAGGCTCCTCATGGTTTTTTTAATATATCTATTTCCATGTAACATATGTTTCTATTAAGATTTATTTTTAATTTTCTCTTAGCTTTACAAATTGAGCTAAATGGTTAAATTGTTGCACTGGAAGACATAAATAGCCATAGCATGGTCTGATTTATTGAAATACATTAATTTCCTTAGTTAAGTTGCTTCAACGTAAACAAAAAAAAATATTATTCCTGTCTTTTAAACTTTTTCCACTATAGTAAGATGTTTCCTCATTAAGTAAGCTTAATAAATTGCATTATATCTGATGTGTACTATTATATGAAATTAATTATTTTTTTATTAGAATTGTTTTTCTTGATACCTAATGAATGTAAAAATATTTCTGGTTAGTAAAAGGACAATTCCATAGAAATGTCAACTTCGATAAAAGTTTTTTTTGTAATTTTTACAAATTAAGTTTAAAAATATATTCCAAGTTTTCAAATTATGGTGTAAGAAAGCAGGACGATAAAGGACATATATTCACATTTCCCTAAAAAGAAGATCGATGCCTAGTGGACAAAAAAGATTTGTTGGCTCTGCAAATTCAGCCAGTATTTCAACTAGTTGGAAATCGTCCTCGATACGTGTTTGAAAAAACTGTCACATGTGAATAAATGTAAATAATGTAATATTTAATATCTTATGAGTATTCTAGATAATAAAAAAAACATTAAATTTATTACTTTACACACTTTTAATTTAATATGTTTATGAAACTTTTAGTCATTCCGCCACGTCAAATTACAGTTAATAACTTAAACCATGTTACAGGTAGGTTGCTCTATAATTTAACATAGCTTATATATCATAGTTAAGATATGTATTAGTTTAAAACTCAATGTATTGTTAATTCACAGAAATTTCTATTTTTTTAAGTACCAGGATGCATTCATGGTTGCAAAAATGTTATTCCGTCACACAAAAAGAAGTTAGTCAAAAATGAAATAATAAAATACCTTTAAAAAAATTTCAACTTTTTTTAATTATTTTTTAATTATTAACAGTACTATATAAACTGAAAAAACAATTTTCCTTTGAGAATAGCTTCGTGGTAATTGTTTTACTTCAATTCTACAATTCAAAATGTCATTCCGTCACATATGGAATTGCCCAAAAATGAAATGTTTCAGTGATGCTTAGGTTTCAAGTTCAAATTAACAGAATTCTATACTACCTGATACTAAAAAAAACTTTACAAAGTTAATTGTTTTTAAATATCTATACATTATTTTAGTTTTGAATAATCTAATTATTGATATATATAAACTATTTTTATTTTAAGGTGAAACTGTGCTTGAATAACATTGCAAAACAATTAGATAAAAGAGTTTCTTATCTGGTGAAACCTTATTTTTATAATTACCATACTAGAAAACTTCCTCATGGCAAAAAGCAAGTTCTAACAACTGTGAATTCTTATGGTGTGTATTTTTTATGATATAATATTCTTTTAAAAATAACATAGTTGCTTCGTTTTTAAACAACAACAAAAAATATCAGGGTAAATTTTGCTGAAAATATTGTGAATTATATTTTAGAGCATAATAATATGGGGAAATGATAATTAACCTTGCAAAGATCAAAAGGTAAATATTTAAATCTAAATATCAATGACAATTACAATACTAATGATAATAGAGTGTAAATTCCTGACATTTCTTGTCTATGACCCTCCATTTAACATTTTATGAATATTCAAATGTTATTACCCATTTTTTGGAGATTATCAGCATTATTGTGGCTTTGAAGTACCCGAAGGTCACACTTTTCTTGTTTTTCCGAAGCTTCTACCTTTTATTAGCTTCTGCTGTTCGCTATTCCTTACGAACCACTTAATTCATCATACTAGTGGAAGATTTAGGACAAAAGCTTATAAGAAGTCCTGTGTTTTTGCATATTAGAATAAACATTTAGTGTTTAAATGTGTCTAAGGTCACAAATGTTTTGAAGACAATTCCAAAGTAACAAATATTCTAAACAGGTACTCTTTTCTACCATTTTCTAATACCATGCTAATAAAATTATCACAAACTAACACTCAGTATAGCAAATACTTGACTCAGGCAAAACCCAAAGCTAAACTAGTCATAAAAACAGAAAAGCCCCAATATCAGGTAAAAATTGTTGCAGGAAACAGTTAAATTTTAGTAATACAACTCCAACTTTAACTTTTTATATATATATATGTATGTATATATATATATATATATATATATATATATATATATATATATATATATATATATTTTATATATATATATATATATATATATATATATATATATATATATCGCACACCTAGATCTAAACAGATATAACTCAAAAAAGCACATTTTTCAGAAAAGGCGAAAAACTGATACTGTGTCCCTGTGCACTGCAGGAGTTTTTTTTGATAAATTTATGCTTATAATATGCAACTAGAAGAAATATATTGTAGGAATCTTGTGTTTTCATCATGTTTTGGGGCTGAAAATTAGGTTTTTGTAGTTATTTCCCTATAGCTTAACAATGTATGTATATTTGTTTTATTATTTTGAGTTGAGCCCTTGTTGGTGAATTTAGTTTTTAGTTAGCTCTCTTTTGAAGAGCCAACATACATTTAAAATGTAATAGCATTTTGTATTATTTATAATTAGTGCAATTCACAGTGGTCTGTGGACCAGTAGTAGGAATATATTGGAAGATAAATTAGCAAGAAAACACTAGAAGTACTGAAATCAATCAATATTTTTTATTAATAATAATATAAAAATTAACTAAGGACAGTATCTTATGTCCCATTTAATTATAAAAGTAATACTAAGAAATAAAAGTTTCTTTTAGATTTTAACACAACATCAAAAATATAGGAACTTTACGTTCTATGAAAAACAATTTTAAATGCACATCAAAATCCTCTTAAATCGGCTTTAATAACTCCCGATTCCTTTTTCTTGGAAAGTGCTGTTTTTATCGCTTTATAGAAAAAGTCAAGAGTGGATTTGAAAAAATGGCTTTGCATACTCTAATTTTGGATCCATTAATCCCAAAATAAAAGACGGTGTTAAGTGCTCTAAAATCTTGTGTGCTTGAGTATCGATATTTAGGCTGTATTTGTTGCGAGTGTCGTACTACAAATTCTCTCTGTCTTTCAAGATTGCCGAGTCCCCAAAATACATCAAAGAGCTGTTGCCTAGACATTTCATCGATCTTATCTTTACATTTTAGCCGATATTTTTCTCCACAGGGCGGTCCAACTGTTCTCTGTGGCACTTGTTTCTTTGATTTCGACAAAGATTGGTAGGCTTTGCCAGAATTTCTGAGCACTTTTGCGACTTTCGATTTCCACTTCGCTGGTTTACGTATTCTCTTTCTACTCTTCTTTTGTGAATTATTTCCAGCAATCGTAGCATTTTGAGGGTCTACTTGCTAACTATCATCTTCGGTGTCCGACGAACTATTTGATTTCGATGAATTCGAGCTGCTAGTGCTAGTGCTTGACGAAGTCAACGATGCAATAGGAGGTACGACCTTAGATGGGGTCTTACTTTTGTGAGCCAATCGAAAATTAGGATCCTCATCGGAGTCGTCAATATCACTTTCATCGCTTCGGATTGGTGAAATATAATAGTTTGGTTCACCAGTCTTTTGTTGTTTGAACGTGATCGGAATAGAGTTATCAACCATGGATAAAGCGGCATGAGTTTCTGTAGATGAGACTTCATCACTACTTGATGACATCTTCAAGTCATTTTCTAGAGTTGCATGTTGAGTAAATATGATAGGAGTGATATTGCCTTTCTCCCTTTCTAATTCAATATTTATTAAAACCGTCCACGTTTAAGGGTTGGCATGT
This sequence comes from Oedothorax gibbosus, assembly GCA_019343175.1. Lineage (NCBI taxonomy): Eukaryota > Metazoa > Arthropoda > Arachnida > Araneae > Linyphiidae > Oedothorax > Oedothorax gibbosus. The sequence continues at coordinate 30,911,362 of CM033271.1, forward strand.
AATAGAAAATGTATATTTCACTAAATTGTAGGATCCTGTGCGTCAAATAGATTTAAAAAGCCATCAATATAACGTTTTCGATCTCATTAGTAATGTTGTAAAATTAGACTTGGTGGAGCCCATCTAAAGAGATCTAACTCAAAAATTGATCAGTAAAAAAGGAACAAACTATGTAATTGCTAGGATGAAAATAAAATTATATTCAGGTGAAAAGACTCCAATCGCCAATAGCCAAAAAAGTAAATTTAATTTGTTTTTTAAAGAAATATAAGAGTTTCAAAAATGACTCAACTAAACAGACTCAACTACAAATTCAAAAATGTTTCAACAATACGGTAACAATTCTAAATAGAAAGAAAATAATTACTCACCCTGCCAGCAATACTGGTTCAACTCAGAATGTTGTATTAATTTACTCAACGCTAACCATCAAAATGGCGAGAACTCAAAATAATACTGCTTCAAATTTTCACCAACACGGGTACAACTTAAAATAACTCCAGTTTGTTTGCGACGGCCACGCGCGCTTCGCTTGTAATACTGATTGCAACTAGAGATGTCCCGTTTCGGTGGAGAGGGAGCAATGCCTGCTAGTTCAACAAAAGGGGCACATGTCGTCATCTAGCCTCGAATTGTAAAGATTATTTTAAAATATGTTAATTAGTCGGTAGGTATTGAAATAAGAAATTTGATGGTGTGCATAACTCAAAAATTGACATTTTTGAGTTAGCTCCCTTTAGATCTAGGTGTGCGATATATATATATATATATATATATATATATATATATATATATATATATATATATATATATATATATATATATTATATCTATATCTATATATCTATATATATATATATATATATATAGTTTATTAGATAATATATATTTCATTTTAAAATATTGCACACAATAATTATAATGCTGTTTATAACTTATAAAAGCTTTAATATATATTAAAATTATAATGGGAATGTTTCAGATGATGTGATGCTCTTGCTTTCATTTTTATCCATACTGGATTACATTGGTTGCTTCGGTTTCACTCTCAAAATGACAGATATAGATTAAAAGATTTTTTCTTTCTATGGAAGCTTTCTTTAATGAATGTTTTGAACAACCAACAGCACAGCCAGAAGTAGGCATTTAAAAAATTTAATAAGTAAAATATTCATAGAAAACTCATTTTCGAATACCAAAACGTAAGTAATTCCAGGCAACAAATCACAACTAACCGTTGGAGCTGTTGCCAACCACAATGTGAAACAATCCCATTGGTGTCAAAGTGATTAGTAAAATAATATCTATACGTAAATACCCTTAATTTGAGCATTTAAAAATGTTTTGGGCAAATACCCGGGCTATTGCCCATTTTTTAAATATCAACCCACTGGGCATTTAGCTCGGCCCATATCTATGTATTAGAATATTAACTAAAACCTAATTTTATTTGCTATTACCCTTCCTAACAAACAGCCAACTAGAATATAGACAAAACGCTATATTATTAACAATATTTTATACTTATGGTGAGTTTTGTAAAACTATTATCTTTTTTCGCAAAATACATATATAAACTTACAAACTAAACAAAGAATTATATAAATTTCTTTTAGCACTTTTTTTTGTTTACTATTAAAACTCTGAGGCATAAAGATAAAGGCAATGAACATTGCAGCACTTCAGTAAAAAATTTTATATTAATGCATTTATAGATGACTTAGCAACTACCACTTACACCTTCATTTCTAAATAAAAATGTTAGATGAAAAACCAATATAAAACTTAAAGCTAACTTAATTGGTCCTTTATAAATTGTTCAGGATTATGGTCTTCATTGTCTTTGATTATGGTCTTTGTCCTGTATTTTGTTTATTTAGATAAACTTAATCAGAAAAGTCATGTCTCGCGTGACGAATTTTCTGGCCGATCTTTTTTAACAGGTTAATATAGATGAGTAAGAGTTTCTAAAAAAAACAGCCAACTAACAGATTAGGAAAAAGTTTCTGAAAAGGTTTGTGTTGTGTTATTGTCGGGATTTAAATGGATTGTTCAAGTAGTTAAAATAATTCACCTAATAAAATGTTATGTGCATAGGTAATTGGTGCTTGTTGAATCTGCAAGTACTTTAACCTTGTCTTATTTGATGTAAACCAAAGTTTTCGGTTCATGCCTAACAGTTACACTGCTCTGGGATTCAAGCACCCATTGTCAGATTAAAAAAGTGAAGGTGTCAATTAATACAATGTGAATGTGTCACTAAAACATTCTGTGAATGTAACTAATTTTTTTTTTTTTTTAGGTCTTGTAATGAATTTGAACACGACTCTGACTTCCAACTTTATCGAATTAGACTTGGTTGATGACAGTGAATATGAAGAAGTCATACCTAACTTGTGCAAACTTTACCTTGAGGAAATATCCAATCTCGATAGAAGTTTTGTAATAAAAAAAATAAAGGAGGATCTTAAATCCTTACGGATAAATAAGTCAAATCATGCATTCCGACTTGTCACTAGTATATATTTGAGTCTTAGGAAGAAAATTCTTTATTCTAAAGGAGATGAGTTAATTGTAAATCCTGTTATATAATCTTATTTTATATAAACAAAATTTAGTTTTATATTCTAATTAGTACATAGTAGTTAGTTTGGAAAAGTTTTTTTTCCCCATAATTATTTTAAAAGCAGTGTAAAATCCTGTTAACAAAATTTGACTTCAACCTATTTTTTTCTTTATCATCATAACATTTTAAGTTTTTTATTAATTTGTTTATTTACTATGAAATAATTTAAAATATTTTCTAAAAAAAGTTTATATAGTCCGCCTGTCACTTCCTTTCATCTCAAATATTTTGATTGCGGAATAGTCTACTTTGAAAACAGGTAAAGAACCTAAAGGAGGCAGGGTTGCCAATCCCATGTTGTTTGGCGAGCATAGGAGATTGTTGGGTTAATTTGGTTAGAATTAATGGGTCACACTAAAACTACACATGGGTTACTGGTGAAAGGAGGATTATAGTTAATTGCTGATGGCTGTTGTCAATAGCACATAGATTTGTTTTCTATCTTGACTTAATCATCAATAGATTTGCATTGGTAGTATGTATCATTTAACATATTCAGTATCACTTTGGGGAATGCTATAAGTTAAAATATAGCTATGCAATAATAGTGAACCCAATGCAAGAGAGACCCCCTTCAGTTGAGAAACTGTTTCTGAACCTTAAGAAATACTATGTAGTACCTGCAAAAAAGCAATGTTTTGCCAAATAGTAAGTCTGGCTTGAACCAAAATCTTCCTTACCCCTTTTCGTTGTAGTAGTGATGGTTTGGACTCGTCTAAAATATGTGTCATAGATGCCAATAAGTGATAGAAGGACTAAACTCTGTTGTATTTTGCATTCATGCTATATTTTATCATTCATAAGAATCATTAAATATATAAGCATTCAGTTTAGTTGAATCTTGTTGCATTAGTTTAAAGCTTTATTGGTTAACAAATACATGGATTTGCCATGCCAAATATTATATTGATTAGTTTCATGTAAACCAAAACATTTTTTGGATTGTTAGTTTGTGAATTGTTTTCTTTCAGAAAATTAAGAAAAGTATTTGGATGTTGTATGAGTTGCTTGAATATGATGCAAATAAACCTAACAGAACCTTGTGGGACTATTGCTTTATCATTATAATGTTTGGAAATTATTTCACAACAGAACACCATAAGGCCTCCCTTGAAAAATTTCACAAAGTTTTCATGGCTTCTTGTAACCATTTTCTGTCAAGTGCTAGTATCTCCCAGTTAGCAACTTTATCAGAAGATATTAGTAGCAAAATGTCCACTATCGTAAGTATCTTGTTATTTTATTTTCATTTCTACCATTTTAAAATAGTTATATTGAAGAAATATTTCATTTCTGACATGACCACTAACAAAAACACTGACATTTCATTTGGCGAACTATTCAAAAAGAGATTGTTAGTCCACATGGTATGAAAATATATATAAATGTCTTAAATAACAACTGTGTTCCTTCCATTTATGATAATTGAATTTTCCGTTGGTTGATGAGCAATAGCAAGCAGGGGTTTCAGAGCCCCCTAGTATACTTTCATTAATTGCAGGGCTCCCACCAAGTCACTACTATTGGCCAAAGCTACTCACTAAATTCACTACTTTTTTTTTAATTCTACACCATTTAAGCTATCATTCATAAATTTTGCACATATTGAGAAATATTTAGATTTTTGTTAAATATAGACATAATAGAAAAAAAAATTCTGTGTTCCAGTGAATATAGTTTCAAATGAGTGAAAAATGTATTTGAATTTCTGTTAAAAACGGATAATGTTTCAAATAACTTTAACAAGGAAATTTTGAAGTACCGTTTTGACCACCACTGTAAAACTTCAGCATCATATTTTAAACTTGTGTATACCTTTATTTAACAAGATCAAAGACAACGTTGTGATCACTTTTTTATGTTGTGAACATTTGAAGGGTAAAGATCCTTGCGATTACGAATGCTACCAACAAAAGAGTGCTTTCTGTGATTTGTTTTCTAAGTGCCATAGGGCTAAAATTCCTTGTAATTTAATGGAGGAAATGCTACTATAAGTGGTGGAATGGTACAAGCATTTTTTCATTCCAATAAAATGAGCACATGAAAGTCCTTGATAAGGATCCTGATATGAGGGAAAAGGATTCAAGATAAATGAATGTTAAAATATGACTATGCAAATTCTGTTTCAAATATTAGATATTAGTTAATTAGAAAAATATTTTGTTTGATTAGTAAAATTAATTATGTAACATTTGTAAAAAAAAAACATTCAATACAGCTGGAGTAATTTTTAGTACAAAATTTTTTTATTGCATTGGATTAACACAGACTAAAGATACCAGCTTTTTCAAACCGTTGATCAACTTATTATTTAGCATCTGTTTATTGCATGCTTATTTAAATTAATTTTATCCAGAAACAGGATTGATTTTGCATATATAGATAGAGTGTGACGTCAAAGCCATCTTCTTCATTTTTTTTCTGCAACTGTTCTTTGAAGTGAATTGTGTAGGCTTATGTAGTAATGTTGAACTTGTGTATTTTTTAAGTAAGGTCACTTATTTAATGTATTTAAAAAGTGTGACAAGTAGCCGTTTTCAATTTTGCAAAATAATAAATTAAGTAAAGTTTAACATAACAAAAACTTATAGCTTTAAAACCCTAATAACTTCATTGTGTATTTCATAACAAAACTTATGTTGTTTTTTATTTACAGTCACCAAATCCATTGCTTTCTTTTGATAAACCTTCTGGTTACATGGTTATTCTGATCTTAAATATAATCCTGAATAGTAATGTACAAATAGGAGATGAAAAACATGTTTTTCAACTGGCTATTCCTGTGCTCAAGTATTTTCCTGATATTGCACAAAAGTTCCTCCTGTATTGTTGTGATCATAAAAAGCCATCATTTCAGGTCTTCTTTGATGTAAGTACAAATATATTTGTATTTAAATGCTTGTAAAAAAATTTAAAAAATATTTGAAACAGGGATTGGGAGTAACACATTACTTGTAACAGTTATTTTTTTTTAGGTATCACTGTTAGATTTTTCAGAAAGTAGTAGTAACTTAGTTACTTTTTTGTTACTTCACATGCCGCTATGCACAGAGCTAATTTTTTGCGTACTGCTTTCTTGAGCGTAATTCTGTTCTGCCCACAAGTGCTCCGTCAAAATGGTATTTAATGCTAGAGAACTGGGGCTTTCTCCAATTGAGGGAGACTGTCAAAGGAGTTGCATTTCATGTTAAATTTGAAATGCAACTCCTTTCAAAATTAAATAAAAATAAGGAATTAGCTCTAACTTCAGTGTTTTGTTTGTGTTTCTTTCTTTAAACTTGGTTCTCTTTTTAAAAAAAAAACCGGTAAGATGGTTAAATTGCAATTTTTCTTGTAACATAAAATTTATAAAAGTAACTAAGTAATTGGTTACTTTTAAGTAACTGTAACAAAGTTACTTTTTTTATAAAATACCTATTAACTGTAACAATATACTTTTTAAATTATATAACTATTAACTTTAACAAAGTTATCTTTTAAAAGTAACTGTTCTGGTCCCTGGTTTAGAAACATTTAAAACTATTATGATTGATAAAGTGAATGGAATACTTTAATAACTTTTAATAAAATTCCTTTTAAGTGTATATTTTCCAAAATTTATACATACGATAGGAATTCTTACATTAATAATCCTAACTCTATCCCGTTAGCTAAACAAATTTCATTTTTTTATGTTCAAAATTTTTAAACTATAGTTTAAAAAAGAAAACTTTCGAATGTCAACAGAAATGCTAGTTATAATTTCTTCTTATTATTTATTGCTTTTTTCTTTGCAGTTTTTGTTGAAGATTAGCAACAAAATCAATTTCACTCCATATTTAGAAGAGTCTGCTTTTAACCCATTTTTCATCAAACCATTCGAGTTGGTTAAGCATAACAAGTTAGAAATGTCGGAAGATATGATTTGGAATATTAGGAAATGTGTTAATATAGTATATCATCTTTGCAAACAAAGAAACGATTTTACACTTAAATTAGTTGCAAATGAAAATTTAAAAAGTACGCTCAGAAAAATTTGGAATAATGAAAGTTTTCAATCATTTCATATTTCCCAAGTCACAAATGAGTTTAAGAATTTTCTAGTGTATAGACAATTAGCTTATTGTTTGTTAGAAGTACACAAGGGTACTGGAGATGTAGAATTGCTTTATGAATTATTAAAAGCGCCTATACAACACTTTCCTGAAAGTTTTGAGTTTTTAATTTCTTATATAAATAAATATGAAAATATTGTTGAAAAATTTGAGGAAGCACTTAAAATGTTCTTAAATCATGCTTGTTATCAATATGAAACTACCACAGTTGCCGTATTGACGATTCCTGTTATTGCGGCTACATCTATTTCAAAACAGAAACAAGTGTGTCAGTCTACAGAAGACAAGTCAGTCAATTATACAGAAGAAGACAAGTCAGTCAATTATACAGAAGACTTGCAGATTAAAGTATGGCAATTCATTCTTTTGCCTTCATTTGAGATATTTTCTGAAAAGAAATTGAATGAATCCAAAATGAATGAAATTCATTCTCTGTTTCTACACTGGCTACAAGACTACAATTTGAATGATATTTCAGAAGATTTAATGACATGTTTAATAAAATTTTCCTTCTTATTGCTGAAAAAAAACATTACATTTTGCACGTAAGTTTAAACATATTTTTCATTTGTATTTATTCAAAAGTTTTGTTTATAGTGGTTATCATGTGTTTTGTATATTTTTTCGAATACTGTAACTTGACCAACTGCCTTTTTTTTCCCTCCTCAAAGTTGCATTCAGGGCCTGATCTAGGAAAACACAGACTGTAACAAATTTTTGGGGCCCCCTTTATGGAAAAGTTCAGCGTATAATCACCCATAATGGTGGTGCCAATTGGCTGATGTATAAGATGTTTAGCATTTTCTTTTTTTAATTCGAAAGAATTTTTTTTTTAATGAAAAAGTAGGTATTGACACATTGACGATGTCTGTACCTCCTTCTTAACTCGGTTGTATCCGTTGGATCTTTTTAAAAAAATTGTTAGAAGGGCATGACCTCAGAGATATAACTTTCATACTTTTCGTCCGTCTATCTGTACGTTCAGACGAACATCCGTCTACTGTCTATCGGTGAATTCTCCATTGAATTAGCATTGAAAATTAATTTCAAGTCATTTAAATCGCTGTTGGCACATCAACAATGACATAGAAACTTTATTTAAAAATAATATTTCAAGCAAAATTTATTTTTGTCATAAATCAGTTTGGAATAACTTTATAAAATGATTCTTTGAATATTCATTATTTGTTTACTAAGAAAGCGAAAAGGCATTTTTTTAAAATAAAATTCTGGTTAGTTTTATTGTACATTTCTTATTTTTTAGTGCAGTTTTTGGAGTAGTTTCATATGTTTTGGTATCAATAAATGTTTAATCATTCTTTCAACTACAAATAAATTAAGCAGACGATAAATAATATAAATTTAATTTGCAAAAGAAAATTAATGTAAAATAGTTGATTTTAAAGTTTTGGAGGTTCACAACATTCTCTATAACGATTACTTAAAATAAGACTGAAAATTGTTAGCTTTCATATTACGCTTATTGCACAAGAAGTAGAAGACAATATTTTTTCTTGGTATGTCTATTAATTAAATTATATTTTATTGTAAGTTTGGTTTGTTATGATATATTATATATATATATATAAAATATATATATATATATATATATATATATAATATATATATATATATATATATATATATATATATATATAATCTTTTAATGCATCTTTTTTATATTTATTTGACTTTGTGATTGTTTGTTGACAGCCTTTATTTTAATTTTAGGGACAAAACAAAAAATACTTGGTTGGAATTCACAAAATCCATTTTTCTTCATTGTTTTTATGCTAAACCATTTTGCTCTTCGATGGGGAATTTTGGCATTCTGATGCAATGTCTTTTGGGTGTTCGAAAGGAAGATGAACATCTAATTTCTAAAGTAAGGTTTAATTTTTATTATTTCATTTTATATCACTTCATATTAAGTTGTAATATAAATAACCCAGTAAACTTTATGCTGGTATGCCTGTACCAGTTGATAGTTTATGATTTGTTTGCATAATTTCTTTAAATTATATATAAAGTTGAATTTCTTAATTCCAAATATCAGTTTGACTCTTTTTAAATGTCTGAAAAAATGTGTGATAAATAATATTTAGCTTGTGTGTGAACTTGCTATTGATTTTTAACATAGTTTGGTCCCATCAAAACTTGATTTCCATGTGAACGCTAAACATTTTTATTTTACTTAACAAATTTTGTAAAATCATTATAATTACCTGCCCTAAAAGTGTGGGTAGAAGAGGAGTGACATGTCCCCCCTCTTTTTTGTGAAAATGACAAGTCATTCCCTTACTTCTAATAATACCACTTATTAAATACATCCCCCCCCCTCACCTTTTAATATTTGTTTAGCTACTTTTGCACTAAAACAAGAAAAATAATTTAAGCCTATTTATTGTTTTAGTTCCCATTTTAACAGGCTGACAGTTCCAGCTTATTAGGCAATACCTCTGAATCCCTCTTTTAAGCTACCACAAAATACATTATTGAAGTAATATTATAAATTCTTAATAATGAAATATTCAGACTTCAAACCAATTGTTTCAACCAAACTGCTTTCGGATGACGATTCAATGTTGTGTGCGCTTCACATAAATATGTGATTTGTTTTGTCTGCATTTAGTTCTTATAACTGTCAAGAAATAATTCAGTCATAACTCATTATTTTTTAGATTAATGACATACTACAGAATTCAACAAACCGTTTAGTCATTGAAGAGTGCATATACTTATTGGGAAAATATGTACGAAATAGACCAGTAAGTAAAGTACAATATCTTTAAATGTCTATTGTCATTTTGTCAAATAAATGATGAAGAATTGTGACCCTTAGTTTTCAACACTAGTTTTTAAACAACATAAATTCTTAGCAAATTTTGTAAAACCAAGTCCACAAAAAAATTGGAATGTTTATATATTTTTTTATCATCACAAAATCAGGGTGGAAGAAATTACATTGTTTTATCTAGTTTTTCAATCAGCTATATAACTCAATATAAAATATTCATAGGTGCAAAATGTAATACCTGTTGTGGTTGATTTCAATTGTAAGAATTAGTTGTAGATATTGGAATTGCATTGCAATGTTAAAGAAGTTGTTAAAAATAAGTTACATATTATGGATTGATATGTGTTAATATATTTATAAAAAAAAAATAGTAGTAAACTACTTTCTTTTCCCATGTTAAAACTTGTCAGCATTTGTCCAGACCAGTAAACATGGATGTATACTACAACACATGAGATTTTCTACATTAAAACAACCCATTTAATTAATCATAATCTTTAATTGTTATATTCTTAAATATCTTTTTAAGTTTTCTATAATTTGTAAACATGTTAATTTATGTGAAGATCCCTCATTTTATTCCCCATCCGTTAGAGTTTATCTTAAAGCATGTAGTGAAAAGTAACAGCAATTGTTAGAATTGTAAAAGTTTTTATGCATTGTGTAATCGCTGACACATGGTCCTTATAATTGGTTGATAGTTAATCATCTGACTGACTCTTTACTCATATGTGTACTTCCCAGGTAAAAATGATTACAGGGTAAAATTAAATTTATTTTCTCCAGATTTTCTACTTCTGTAACCTAGAAGCAATACATTACATGCATATAAATGTATACACCTTTCAAATATTCTTGATGTAAACTATTTCAAATATTCACATTGTTATTTTAGGTTTCTAACTTCATTGTTGAGAGTGTGATTACTTCTGTAAATTTCCTAGTCTCATCCTTGAATTACCATCCAAAGGGGCTTACAGAACTTAAGGATGCATTAAGTTCTCCTAAACCACTCCTCAAAACTAACACAAAAATGACTGATAAGGAAAGCCTGGTAAGATCTTCCAAAATACTAATTTATAGAAAACAATCTTGATATTTAAATGTGGTGGAAATTTCAAAGCCTATTCAGTTTCCAAAACAACTAAATTCACTAAAAATAGGATCAATTTTATTACATTTTATAAATTTGATTAGCCCTTCAAAAAGTTTTTTTTTTTAAATTTTATACTTGTATTAAATTTTAACTCATTTAATCATGTTTACATTTACGGTTATGATGTAAAATAAATCTCCCATATTGTAACAGAACTGAGCTTTATGTGCCAGTCTATTTCAAAATTATTAAAGAACATAGAATTTTTTTTAGTTTTTCTAAAGCTATCCAATCAACAGGTTTCTACACATTCTGTATTGGTTATGCAAGTTAAATGTTTTTGCATGTGTTTATTTAATGCCAGAATATGAAAAGAGCAAAATTACAAAATAGTTTGTAAAAAAAAAATGTTTAATTCTCTATCCTTCTACTATAGCATGAACACATTTAAAGAAAAAACTTTTTTTATTTCACAATGTTAATGTTCAATTTTTGATTTAATGTTTTTTATATATTAACTCTTATATGTATGTATAAATATATTTATAGAAATTTGGAACAGAATGCAAAAAAAGAAGGATTGAAACAACACATGCAGCAATGAAGTAGGTTTTCCCTCATTTCAGAAGTATTCTAAAAATGAAAGAAGTAATTTCTCTTACTATAAAGACCTAATGCTCCAGTAAAATACTAAAATTGAGCTTTTCTTGTGTTGAATAATATTTTCTTGTATAATATTTACTTAATTATTTCTATAAAGAAATCTTTTTCAAATATTTGCTTCAAAGACCCTAGGCTCCAGTAAAATTCTAAAATTAACTTTTTCTCCTGTTGAGTAATATTTTTTTCGATGTTACTTCCTGAAAATTATAAAAAAAAATTAGGGTTATACTGTATTTTAAAGTTAATTGAAAATTCAGAAACTTAATGTGTGTGGTATCGTTTTTACGCAATTCTCCATAAAAAAGGTATGTTCTTTTTTAATTCTCTCCTGTGTAATTTGTAAATATGTACATCTACACTATTCAAACTTAAACTTCAATTAATGGTAAAAAAAATCATCACTAGACAGATAAAAATATATCAAAAATTTGTTGTGCATAGCAGGTAATAAGGTTAAAAATAATAAATTTAAAGATATTCTGATTATAACTTTGATAAATTGGCTTAATTTTAGAAAATCTGTTTTCACACAATATTTCAATGAGTTATATTTTTTAGCTTGTTGTGGGTTAGAGGTATGTACTTAGATGAACTTTACAGATGTCTGAAATAGAAAGTATCCTTACAAAAAAAAAAGGTCAATAAAATTACAACTTATTATGAGGTCAAGTATGCCAAGTAAAGCAATACTGACTTCTCTAAAGATCTGTTTATCAGTGGCTAGAAATAGGTTTTCAAAAGAGTTTCTTTAACTATTTATAATCATGTAACTTTTTATTTTATTTACATACTTAATTAGATCATGAATTATAAAATATCTGCTAGTCAAAAAGTTAAAATTGTTTGGTTTGTGCTACAATTTGCTTCTTTATAATCCATTTAAGAGACACTTTTAGCTTCCACACTACGTTTATAACATAAAAAGTGGAAGGTTTTATATTGTTCAGTCCGTCTGTCATCCACTTTTACAGAAAGAACCACAAGTCCCACAGTTAAGTGGGATACGTCATTTTGAAGCAAAAAATCAGATTAGGCTACATTCCAAATTTCATTAAAAATTTTAAATTAGAAGTTTATTTAAAATTTAAATAACTAAATTTTTTTATCTACATTGAAATAACATGCAAATTTATTTTTTATTCATATTTTCACTGTTGCCATCCACAAGTCCCACAGACAAGTGCGATACGTCATTTTGAAGCAAAAAATGAGATTAGGCTACATTCCAAATTTCATTAAAAAATTTTAATTAGAAGTTTATTTAAAATTAAAATAACTAAAAATTTAATCTACATTGAAATAACATGCAAATTCCATTTTTATTCAATATTTTCACTGTTGCCATTTCGTTAAACGTACGAGAAACTTTATTTGAAATAAAAATATTTATTTATGTGATATAATTCAGTTTGGATTGTTGCAATATCACAATAGTTATTTTGATGGTTTATTATATATGTATGAAGAAAGATGCATAGAGAATTCTAACTTGGCATAAAAAATATGCAAAGTTTCGCTTTTATTTTTAAAGCATCAATTGCACTAATTATATATTTTTCGAACTGTAAATTAATTTAACAAACGATAAATGACTGAATTTTGGATGATTTTTTTGTTTCTTATGAAGAAATGTAAATGGTAAATTGTGGCGACGCGACACAAAGATATTTATTAAAAAAGATTACATTATTATTCTTCGAACTTCAAACAAATTAAGCAAACGATAAAGTCTAATTATTAAATCTGAGGAAGAGGATTAATGAAAATAATTAATTTTATTGTTTAAATGTTTAATTACAACTAGTTAAAGGCTCTGTTTGGCGAATTTCTTTCTGAGGTGTATAAATAGTTTGTTTCCTGTTGAGCACAAATGTTGTGTGGAAGCGGTTTAAGTGACAGATTCTGTAACAAACCTACTTGTTTTTTTTTTACAAATTGTTAACAATGCAGCAGATTATGCATGTAGAATTTCCCCCCCCCCCCCCAAAAAAAAAAATATTAACATAGAACTTTGTAACAGTCTAATCATCACTTATATAAATTCCCTGTTTCTTTATTCGAAAAATAATGACACAATTGCAAGCTTTTATTGAAACTAATAAATTTTATTGATCCTTAGAATATCCGAAATATTCATGGTTTATTAAACTTATTTTTTCAGTTGTACTAATGTGTCTTATCTTAATTAATTTTCTTCCCTAGTGATTCTGACGAAACTCTGAACCGTTCAGTTGCCATTGAAAAAACGACACAATTAACTCCTTCTACTAGCCCTGGTACTGTTCAAGAGTCATCACAACAAAAAATAACTGTTGAAGATTCTTTTGCTATCCCAAAGCCACCACAACCATTAGGAACTCCTTCTGAAGGCATAACAATGGCACAAGAGACTTCTGTTACAAGCTTTGACAATTCAAATCTATCGGGCAACCACAAAGTGTTTTTCTCTATGTTAGATGATGAATCTTATTTTTTATGTTGTGTCTCAAAAATTATATCGTTAACTTTACAAAGTAGTTTAATAAGCAAGGCAAATGTTTGTTCGAATCCTCTCCCTCCAATCACAATACTGGATCATGAAACTGTTTCTAAAGCTTCAGATATGGATTTGCCTATAGATGAGGTAATATTTTAATTGCCAATTAATTAAATTGGAGGCTTTCGTTATATAGGCTTCTGTATAATATATTAACCAGCCTGTCATGTTAATTAATGATTTAAATGTTAATATACATAAAAATGAAGTTGCTTATTTTATAGCAGGAAATACTTGTACGGCTGAGGAATTGCATTTGTAAATGGAATAAGTAGACTGTAGCATAGATGCCAGTGTAAAAAAAATAAGATATGGTTGGAATACTCAGAAGAATTACAAACACTTTAAAATCAAATCGAATGTTTAAATTCTGAGATAGATAACAGGCACCACAAGATGTTATTTTAACAAGATTCTGTGTTGAACACACTCAATTAAAGCCAATGTGTTAATATTATTACTGTATTTTTTTTTAGAACTTTTTTTATTTAGTGTTGATAATCCAAACTTTTTTGGTGTAACTAGGAAAAGTTTAAAGAACTTTTTTAAACAAATCACTACATATGCATTTACTGTTATTCCTCCAGAATATTGGTTTAATGTATTTTTAAATTAGTTACTATGTTAATAAAATTAGCTAAATGTGGTCAATTTGCTGTAAGAACTAGACTACCAAATCAATTTAATATCCTAGGAAAATTGTAAATTTTAAGCAGTCTAGAAACTTTTACTGCAAACTAAAAGAAATAAAGTCTAAGTAACAATTTAAAAATGGGCATCATACTTTGAAACACAATAATAGTGACTAGTGTAAATTGATTTAAATGTTGTAATTTATATACTTTTTACCTTTCATAGCAATTGAAAAAGAGGATTCAAGATGAAAGCAGATTTTTACAATTATTAACAAATATTACCCATTCACATTTTTTCGATAACCTTCTTAACCTCTGTAAACGGGACCAAGTGTTAACTGAGCAATTATGGAGAAATTGTTTTGCCTGCATCATGAACACCAATGTTGGAAAAGTTAGTATTCTATTTATTTCTATTTAATATTTGTATGCTAAAATTAAAAATATGATGATATATCATTGCTTGGTTTACCCAAATTTGGAACCTATAAATTTGGGAGGTCTCAACAAAAATAAGCTTATTTTGCCATTATATTACAAATTCATACTCCTGTCCATTAAGTATTTTTCTTACTAGAATACAGATTTCTGCTTATGCTGTCTAGATTTTTGGCATTGAATCAAAAGTTTGTTTTTAAGCGGTTTGGTTCTAGTATACACTGTTTAGCAAAAGAATAACAGTCATGCCATTCTTCCGCCAATTTGCTTGCCAAAATTAAAATTCCGGAAATCCGCCAATTCCCTTTGCAAAATTAAAAATCCCCCATTTACCCGGCAAAACACGCGGGGGTATTTTATAACCCAAGGACTTTTTCAAAACTAATATTTTTGTGTTTCTTATTTTTTTCAAAGTTTTCCAAACGTTTAGAATTAGAAAGTCACTCGATCAACTTATGTCCTAAATTTATCTACGGCAGAGATACCCCTAAAAAAATAATCATCAAAATGTGTTGTCAATAGCCCAAGCCTGCCCCCGGCTTAAAAGATGATCTTCTACTTCTTCACCTGACCAAGATACGCAGTCCAATAATGCTTCCTTGTTCACTTTCTTTACTGCCTAGTAATTTTCACAAAATCTACCGATGACGTCGCATTGCCTTATAATGATTGACAGTTTTTGGGCTCTGCGTGATCGGAAGAGTGTCTTGTTGTTTTTGTAGTTGCAGTTCAGTCCAAGTTAGAACAACCAGAGTATTTTCTTCTGATCAATTGTCAGTGAGTCGTATTTGACCTTGTGATCACAAGAATAGCTTGAATGCTAAGGGGGAAAATGACCGAATGACCACGGGTCTCCAAACTAAAGTTCCTCTTTGTTAATCCAATGGAAAAAGGTCATTTTCTTAGCCACATTTCTCCAGCTGTATTGAAAAGTTTTACAAACTGTTCTTTATATATAACTGTAGCTGACTTGCAGGGCTCTATAATAAATCTTCTTTAAATTGGTTCAAATATTTTATTAATTTTCAATAAATAATTTTACAACGAAATACAAACCAAATTTTTTTAAATGGGATTTTTGAGCCCTGTATGTCAGCTACATTTATTATAAAAAACAGTTTGTAAAAATATGAAATACAGCCCGAAAAATATGGCTTGGAAAATCATTTTCTTCCATTGGATTAACACAGGGGCACTTAGGTTTGGAAGCCTGCGGCCATTATGTCTTATTCCCTAGATTTTTTTGTATGCTTAAAACTTATTTTTAGGCTTTATTAGCTTCCACACTACGTTTATAGCGTGAAAAATGGAAGGTATTATAATCATTCAGTCCGTCCGTCACCCACTTTCATAGCCCAAACTACAAATGCTACGGACAATTGTGATGTGTCAAAAAATTTAGCGCTTCCAAATTAGAATAGTACATTGAAAATTTCAGAAAAGAATTCGAATTCGAAGTACTTCAATTATTTAAAAAACTGCAAAATTTAATGCTCATTTAAAAAGCATACGAAGCCATTTTTATTAGAATTAAATCACCATTGCCATTCGCAACAATCTCTCTAGAAACTTTAATTCTTTTAAACAATAAATTAAAATACATTTTTTTGTGCCATAAATCAGTTTAAAATTACATCAAATATATTTCACAAAGAGATTCTTTGATTGTATGTTGATGTGAAATGTTTTCCTTCGATTTTAAAAGCGAGGAATATTACATGTTTATTCTTTGAAATATAAATTATTTTAGCAAACGATAAAAAATAATTATTGAATTTTTGAAAAAAAATAAATTGAACTAGCCAAATTTGCGTGTAAATTTTTTTTATATAGAATTAATGCTGTGTTTGGCACATATTTTCCTGTTAACACAAATGTTTTCTGGAAGCGGGTTAAGTGACAGATTCTATTACAAACCTACTTATTCTACTTTGTGTATGTACTGGGGTTTATGATTTTAGACAGGTTTTTAGTTTATTTATACAAAAAATGGAGTCAGCTTATACGAGCTTTATATATTCAGATTTTATGTCTCTAGTCCTTAATTTTCCTAGAAAGTGCTTGAATTCTTTCCCTACCAAGTGTATGAACCATGCAATAACGGCTTGAATTTGCATTGTATTGCATCAGGTATTTTGTGGTTTGTCTATAAATTTTTTCTAACGAATCACTTATTTAAACAGTTGTAAGATTTTTTTGAAAAGGTCAAGAATTTTTCAGTAAAAGGTAAAGAATAGTCAAGAAATTAGATTTGAAAAATCTGGTAGACACCCTGGATATGTGATATTCCTTTAAATTAGTGAATTTTATAAAATAAATGGTGAAATTTAGCTAATAACTATCTGTCATAATGAACAAAATTCAGCTATTTTTTTCAGCCAATTTTTTTGTTGACCAATAATGTCTGGAATAAATTAAGATTTGTTCACAGACAACATCTTTATTTCTCAGCTTGTGTTTATTTCTACCAGCTACTTTTAGCAATCTTGGTTAAAAGTCATCACAAAAGTATCCAGAATCAAGGGGGGGGGAGAGCCTAAATGTTATGTATTTCAAATGTAACTCATTGCTGGCCTCTCCAGAACATTTCATGAAATTTGTGGGTCTTGATAAAGAGTATAGTATATAAATAAAATTCCTAGTCTCGTGAACCTGGTCTAGTCTGCTGCTAAATCCAGTAGAGTAAGTCAAGAATGACATTTGGAATCACAACAATTTGCAGAAAGTTATATACAAGAGCATTTAAAAAACTAACAGAAAGTGAAATAAAGAGCCACTTTTCTATCCAAAGCTGTCAAAAACACTTGTAAGTAACTTTGTACTGCTTCTAAGTTCCTCAGAAGCTAATGCACTGTAATTTGTTTATAGCATCATCAATTGACAGTTATATTTATGATGTTATAAACGAGTAACGTTATAAACAAGGTTTGTGAAGTGTAGGAAATCATGTAAAATACATATTATGTACTCATGTTATTAATCAAAGTTATAAAACAACACTTATTGATTTAACCCTATGTGCTATTGGTAGTATTTTAATCACTCTTTCTCCGGTCAATAATTTTTAGGTAGAAAATAAATTTTTAATTCGGCGACTTTTTTTTCGCATCATTTGACGAAATAATAGAAAATTTAATTAGTAGTTGAAAGGATCTTTTTTTTTAAGAAGGCATTTGGGATATCATATAAACGTATATTTTTTTGTATTAAAACCTGAGGAGTTAATTTTAAAATTGCTTTTATAAGGAATTTTATATCCAACAAGCAAGATATTATAAGAATAAGGTCTATGGGCAAGTCAAAGGACCGATCACTTGCTTTATAAACCATTTATCATAGTAAAAGAGGTTGTTTTAACGTAACCGAGTTTTACTGTACATAATATGCCACTAAATGTTGAATGTATTGCTAATGGAATTTAGTTAACTTGTTTAAAGAAAAGATTATTCTATATTTATGCGACGTGTCTTTTTTGGAAAATCACAAAAATAATTTTTTGCTGAATCTATAATTACTGATATTTATTTAAGTTTTTTTATTTAATAATTAAGCAAAAGAAATCAAATACAATTTTAAATTTATCACATTAACGAAGACTTGGTGAATACCATCAACACTCATTTTCTAATCGTTCGAAATAATCATTTCGAATAATTCACCCCTTAACATTTGTATTCATTTTTTAAATTTTTTTTTTGTGGAACCTAATTTGTCTTACATAAATTGTACAGGACTATGGTTTTCTGTGGTCTTGTATTTTGTTTATTTATATAAATTTATGCAGGAAGTTCAGTTTTGTGTGGCAATTTTTTTTCTTGCTGATCGTTGTTAATGGGTTAAACCTAATTTTTCCTTCAATAATTACAGGAGTACTATTTGTCTTTGGGGCCATCACTAATGGAGAAATTTAAGAAAGGGGCTGAAAATCCATTGCCAAGATCTTATATTTCATTTGCTGAAGAATTGTTATCACATATTCCATTATCAATCTCCCTGTTGGAAGTTATCAAAGTAAGTTTTCTAAAATAAGGTATTGTAAATTTTCTTGTGTGTAGGAAAGTAAAACCTTGCAGGACGCATCACGTATTTATCATGCCCTCAAATGACTTAAAAATTGTAATGGTTTCTGTAAAATTTTGATGCCTTCAATATTTTAAAGGTTTCTGCAAAATTTTAAAAAGTATGCAGCACAGTATTTTTTATATCCGTCATCTTGATATATTCAGATAAAACTCTTAAGGCATGTGCTGCTAAAATTTAAAAAAATAATAAACTATGTACTTTTTAAATAAAACTCATTTCTGGAAGGTTTTAGGGCATAAGTTTTTGAAATGCCGACTCATATGGTCAGAAATATGAATGTATAATTCTGGTATAAGCTCTAGCAAATACTGTAGGCCATGGAAAATGTGTTGTGGTAACTTATTGTTACTTGAGGAAAACTTGGCTTATTAGCTATTTTCTTTAAAATTATCCTTGCCTTTTTAAATTTGTTTAAATTTTAAAATAATTTTATTTAAAAACCGTGCCTTATTACAAATTCTATATTTTTCAAACTGTTTTGTATTTCTTTTAGTGTTTTATGAAAGTGCCTTATCTGAGGAGACCTGTTTGCTTGAAATTAGAAGCCATAGTATTTGAAAATAATGAAACTGGAATCATTCCTATCTTAAAGGATCAATGTATTGACATTTTAGCTGAATCCTATCTAATGATAGGAGAAAAGGAGTTCCTTGGTGGATTGCTTAAAACATTTTCATCAAGAAAGTTTGAAAACATGGAGGCTTTCAAAGATCTTGGCAAAAGGTATGAGAGGTTCGATGTGATTTTTTCTTTAACTAGATTACTACTTTTGATGATATACTAGTTATTTTTAAAAAAATGTAAACAAATTCTGATAGGGAAATTAAAAAAAAATCTTAAAAGCTTATTTTTCTTAATATGTCTGTGGTTTTATAAAACTTCAGTGTATTTAAACACCTTAAAAAAGTATTGTATTTAATTTTTTTTATCATAAAAATCCATATTTTTCTAACTTAGTGTTAAAGTTTAATATATTCAATAAAGTAAAAGCAAAGAAAAGCAAGTCAACAATTTTAAACTTATGACTTATTAACCCGGCAGAACACGCACTGGGTATGATATACCCAAAGGATTTTTTTAGAACTAGTATCCTAATATATCTGATTTTTTTTCAAAGTGTGCCAAACCTTTAGATTTGTAAAAGGTCACTGGATCAAATTAAGTCCTAAATTTGTCTACGGCAGAGATACCCCCTAAAAAAATATCAATATAGAAATATGTCGTCAGTTACCCGCACCTGCTCTTGGGTTAAGTTCCTGATCACAATAAAACATGCCGTTTTATCTAATCATATTTGACTGCATACATACCTTTGTTCAGATAAACAACCTTATTTGTTTATTCCATGCAATCTCTTAACCGCTTTCATTATAATAACAGTTATCAACCTTTTTTATTGAAAAATCGGGAAATTCTTGGCAGAAATCAGTATTTTTTTTGTAACTAAGTCCCTTTTTAGCTAATACCAATTTTTTTTTGGTAAAATTTTAAAACTTTGGAACATAAGTTTTCATGAAGAAAAACACAAATTTGAAAATGTCTTTTTATATTATATTACTTTTGGCAATAATAATAAACAAAAAAAAAACTATGAAAGAGATTGATTATTATGTCGAAATACAACTATTAACCTTCTGAGGGATTCACAATTTGGACCAAGTGCAAACTGGTTTTCACTGTATCAGATTTAAATTTTCTACTTATTATTGATTAAATTTTTTTATATTTTAAGAAATGTATTAAAATTACAAAGATTTGAATTTAAAAAACTGTTGAATGTTCGTGGGAACTCGGACCATCAGTTGAACTTGTGTTCCTCAGGTGGTTGAAGGTTTATTGTTAATATTTCAGAAAACTATTTAATGTCTTGTTACCTGCCTTTTTTTAGGTCTGCTGATGAGTTAAGTGAATGGAAATTCCTGACTGACACAAAGTTTGATGTCTGTAACTATGTTCGACATAGGGATTGTTCTCATTGTGCGTGTGCATGTGAAAAATATAAAAAAGTAATTATTAAAAATGATCTTTAATTATTCCATTTATACTACAGTCGAACATCATAAACACGAACTTGCATCTAAATAGCGTTTGTAACTATGTACTGTTCTTAATTGCTGTTCCTTAAAGAAATTTCTATAGTGCATGTACAGGGTGCGTAGCGGTGCTTAAAGGTGCTTATTTTTAGTTTTCGATTTTAAGAGCCCTTAAAGGTGCTTATTTTTACTTTGAGTTTGTAAAAAGAGCTTATTTTTTTACATTAGGTGCTTATTAAAAAAAATCAAGAAACGAAAATTGTTCCCTTGCTTATTACAAAGTTTTAGATCAGGACCGAACTTTATTCAACCAAACTTCAATGATTTGTCATATATGCTAGTTCGCGGCAAAGGTGTCTCGAGTCTCGTTATTTTTATAGTTTTAGTTCAGGACCGCTTGGTCAACTAAACCTCGATGCCTCGTAATATTTTCAAGTTCACAGCGTTATCAGGTGAAGTCTCTTTTTCGCTCTCGCTATTTCTCAGTGTCAGTACTTCTCAGCTATTTAAAAATTGAGGATCTCGTTTTCAGAAGGACACATGTTTTCTTCGTCAAAGCTGTTTTTTTTTCATGTTTGCTTGTAACTGGTCTAGAAAGAAGCCCTAATGCTAGGTTTCCTCAGTGCCTAGCATTAGCTAAGAGCCGCCCTGTTCTAGTATACCTAACCAATGTTCAAATTAGATAAAGTAATTTAGGAGCACTTTGTGTTACTTACTTTAAAAAAGTGGGAGCAAATGCGCATTACCTGAGAACATTTTTGTTTCGAGTTATTAAAAAAGAACTTATACCAATCTAAATACTTGGAACAAATTCCAATGGTATAACAAATTTAATTTAGGATTGTTGCAGATTTCAAGATGATTATTTTTTATGAGATTGATGGAAATCACATTAAAAGAAGTTATTGATGTTTTTGAAAAACTAGTTGCAATAACTGTGATCACAATTATTTTACTGTCTCAAAATTAAAAGATATAGTTGCATTTTGCGACTAGGACCCTTAATTTCAAAATCTGTACCCAATGTATTTTTCTCTTTCCTGTTTAAATATGCACCTTAAGGGGGAATGAGCCCATTCGACTGCTGGTCTCCAAACCAAAGTGCCCCTGTGTTAATCCAAAGGAAAAATTATTTTCTAAGACACATTTCTCCGGCTGTATTGAATATATTTAAAAATAGCTTTTTTATATGATAAATGTAGCTGACTTACAGGTCTCTATAATCCCACTTTTTGCAATGGGTTATAATATATTGTGTAAAATTATTATTATATGTATATATTTGAATTTTTAAAGAAATTCGAATCCGTTGGTTGTATGATTGTTTTATATTCAAGAAATAGTTCATTCTATAGTATTCAAGGAATACTTGTTATAGAGTTGACAAGGTAGAGTTTAGGTGGTTAGTCAAGGAGAGTTTTGATGCAGGAAAGAAAATATTTCGTGAAGCTTAATTTTTTGAGATTGCATTGGGCTCACATGAATATCAGAAAAATTAAAGCCTCCGAAAACAAGTTATTTACACCACTGAGTTTCTCAGTTTCAATAATTTCTTGGCAAAATGTTTCTGTTTACAATGAAGTCATTATTTTTTTTTTACTTTTTTATTGCAAACTCCATTAATAAATTTACTTAGTGATGGGCAAATTGTTTGTAGTATTTTAGAAAATTATTCTTAAAATATATAAAATAAATTTATTTTGCAGAATGCTAAGGATGAACTTGGGAAATTTATTTATGTATTATGTGGTAATAAAATGAGACATGAAGATGCTTATCAAAATGAACTCTCAAAATTGCAAGATAATTTTGCTGTTGAACTCCAGCATATTCCAGCTATGCTTTCTACTGAGCATATGGAATTATTGAAGGTTTGTATATTATACTTATTATCACTCATTTAGTGCAACATTATTGGATAGCTTTAATGACCTTTTTTCTCTACCCTACCATAACTTCTGGTTATGCTTATTTCTTTACAATTTTCTACCAATAAATAAAAATACTTTTTTAATTTTTTTTTGTTTTAAAATTTTACTTTTCCTTTATAAAGCTAATGTTCCACCCACTCAAAAAAAATTCCGAGATTGATGAATTTTGTTTTAAAAAACCAACTGATTAGTTGGTTTCCAACTGATTAGAAAAAATTGCACCAGTCAATGATTATTGTATAAAGTACAAATATGTAAAAATATTCCTTAACAATTTAAAGCTGTCATTTATCTTAATAACAATGAAATATTAGATTTTGTAGCAAAATTTGGTTGGCCATATTATTCTTAATTATTCATTACTTTAGAAATTGCTTTTATGTTTACTTTAATTGAATTTCAATGCTTTTTGTTCTATTTTATTGGTTAGTTTATCATAATTTCCATATTAAAATCTGTGCTCAAAGTGATGCTTTTTATTACAGAATTGTGCAAGGGTCCATTGTTTTAAAGAAGCTTTTTTCATCATGAAGAAACTAGTAACCGAACCAAGCATACCTCTTATTTATGAAACTTATTTAAAACCATTTTTGCTGAAAATAAATCAAGATGATATGTTTGAACTGGACATAATTGGTGCACGCTTAAGAATTGTTGCGTATTTTATTTCCAAAGTTGAGTTGCGTGAAGATATTGCAGCAGAACTAGCCAAGGAAATGAAATCAATTGGTTTTCGGGAATTTAACAAATGTTATACCAAACTGGCTATTGAATCAATGAAATATGGCCTTAAATCTTTAGCCTTGAAATTTCAGAATAAGTATGTATTCTTGTTAAAAATTGAAATTAGAAGCATATAATATTAATAATTGCGGATGTGTGATTACGTGTCCCAAATATTATTTTTTAAAATTATTTCCATAATATTTTTGTTAATCCAATACTGTTTTAGTCTACAGGTTTGTTTTATTTTTGTGACCTTATAAATAGTGTTATAAATTGGATGGACAAATTTAGGAGAAATTTGTGCTACTAACTTTAAAAACTAGGAGAAACTGCACATTATCTGGGAGCGTTTTTGAAAAATATATTTATTGAAAAAAAGCTCTTTCTATGTAAATTATCCCCAAACTGTGGGTGTCTGCAGTGATTCTGTATGATTTCAAGGTGTAGTTGCACACGTGTAGAGTCACCAATGTTTCGTAATTTCTTAGCTGCTGGGGCTCGAAAATTTTTGGAATCTACAATCACCAAGTATCTAGGTTTTACGATCGCTGAAATATCACAATTTAGTATAGCAAGAGTTTTGCAATTTGAGGATCATAATAGAGAATGTTGACATATTCAAGATTGTTGACAATTTGAGATTTTACGATGATTATTTTCATAAACATCTTTGCAAACCACTTAAAAAATTGATATCGGCATTTAAAAATACTAATCGAGATAACTGCGACTACATTTATTTTGA
Organism: Oedothorax gibbosus; assembly: GCA_019343175.1. Classification (NCBI taxonomy): domain Eukaryota; kingdom Metazoa; phylum Arthropoda; class Arachnida; order Araneae; family Linyphiidae; genus Oedothorax; species Oedothorax gibbosus. The sequence goes on from CM033271.1 coordinate 30,935,765, forward strand.
TGTTGCAAAATTGCAGGATTTGGTCGCATTTTGGGACTAGCAAGCGTTAATTTCAAACCCTGCTTATAAATTTTTTTTCTGTCATTATCTTGATGACAAAAAGAGTTTATATTTTAGTTTTAATGAAGTTCATTAATGCTAACTTTGGTCTCTTCTGTAATTGTTAAATTTCTTGAAAAAAAATTTGTATTTTAAAATAGTTGGTACTCTCTACAACACAATGCTAATTAAAGACTAACAATTGGCACAGGGGCTTACAAGTTTGATAATATTTAAGTACCCAAACTACATTACACATAACCAAGACTATTCTTGTATTCTGTTCGACTATGTTTCAATCATATTTTCCGGCAAAAAAAAATTATAATCTTAATATACAACACGACTCTTCAAAATTCTAAAACTGTATTTTGTGTGTGCAGTAAATATTTTGGAAGTTTTCATATTAAAATTAAAGTTACAGCTATCAGATGCTGATGAAATGAACTTCAAATAAATCTCGCCATGAAATTTTTATATGAATACTGGAATTTCTCAAAAATGTTTTGAGAGTATCTTTTTCTACAATTCCGTCCGAGCTTCAGAGGTAGAATGTAGTTGAATGGATTAGTGAAATACCATTACCACCTTCCTTACCAAATAAGAATTTTTAGTATTTGTTTTTATTAACTTAATTTGACTTGCATAAATTATAACGACTACTTCAAAGTATAAAATATTTTTAATATATAATTTGCAATATACAATTTTTGCTATTAGGTGTAAAGAATTACCTAGGGATGGAATTGAAGAGCTGACAGAGAATTATATATTTTATCAAAAATATCTGAAAAATCCATTTGTACCAGTAAGTACTTTAAAAAAATTTCTTCCAATTTACATTAGCTTAAATTTGTGTGAATAAAAATCCCTTAACAAACCTTATTGCAACTCACTTTGTTGAACCTAAATTATTTCAATATAAATTTAAGCAGGATTTTGAGCAATACAATTTTTAATAATTAAAGTTTCGATCTAAAACCATACTAAAAGCTGATGAAAAGGATTGCAACTGACCTCTTGTCTGAGTGACATCACAACTGTCCTTGACTAAGTTTTGTTTTAATGCACTGCACTTTAGAGAAGCATGCATAGGAAAACAACAGACTATGCATCACTAGTTTCAAATTATAAAGTGATGATTAACTGTAGAAAGTCGGAAATTTTCTAAGTCATTAGGTGTTTTTAATCACAGTATATGAAAATTTAAAGAATTTTATTAAAATGTATTAAATCCATTCAGGGTTCATATTCTTAACCAAGAGATTTTAGTTTACTTTTTCTGACACTCACACAGTATAAGCCGGTTATAGCATCATTTAAGTTACTGCAACGTTTATAACGTTATAAAAGTGTAACCTTATAAACAAAGTTGAATACTATGTAGTAAAGGTAATCATGTAAAATACATATTCGCATCATTAATCAAAGTTATAAAATAACATCTATAGAATAAAATTTACTTTATTTTTAACTACTAATTCTTTAATAAATTAAATATAATAATCATTTACAGAGTATTCCTTTCTGCCATTTTAACACCTATGGCAATAAAATAATATTAATTTTGTGAGGATTTTTTAATGACTAAACATCCGATCAAAAAGCAGCAAGGCACAAAATATTTTAGGATAAATTACTTTTTTATGACTCACATTGCTGGCTTGAAATTCAAGTGTTAAGAAACTAGATTCGAAAAAAAAATTCTCCTTCTCCACTAAATAAATATTTTTATGCAGGAAATAGATTTTAAGTAGTGAAAACAAAGCGGTTTTTTTTTAAATTCCTTACAGAGGCATTTTAGTTATCATATTAATGTATACTCTTAACATTATAATGGAGGAGTTAATTAATAATTGTCTTTATAAGCAAAATATTATAAGATCTATGGCCATTTCAAAGGACCAAATGTTTATGGCGTTATAAACAGGTTGCCATTGTAAATGAGGTTGTTGTAGCCCAGTTCGACTGTAAATTATTTTTAGTATATGCTGAATGACCCATATTCTTTACCTAATTTTGTCCCTTTGTGTACTCACTTATTTAAGTACTATTAGTTTTATTAATAATAGATATAGCTAATAATGCACCATTTTTTTAATTAAAATTTGATCGGCTAAAAGATATCTGCACTAAAGCAATAAAAATAATCTTTTACAAAACAACACAGCCTAAATTTTATACTTTAGTGTGCTTACTACATTTTGCTGTATGTTTCACTAAAATGTAACTGTTTCAGAAAGGAAAATCACTGTTGGATTGGTTGAACACAATCTGTCAAAAAATCGGTGTTCCTCGACGAAGTAATTCTGCAGATGTGTGTAAAGCTTATCTTGGAAAGCTCCTGTCAGCATCCGGACATACCGAAAAGGCTACTAACGCGTTTCAGGATTCCTTGTCTGTTTTAGGCCATCAAAAAACCCACGAATTATTTGGAATCCACTTGGAAAAAAAGTTTCTTGGAGAAAAATCGTAAGACAGTCTAGTTCTCTATTTTTGCCCTTCTGAAGTATCCCATTCTCCTTAAATTAATAATAAAAATTTATTTTTAGAAAATGTCTTGATGATGCTAAAACAGTAATTGGACATCTATTGAAAGCGGGTGGATATGCAAATGAAAATAGGATTCAAATTCTACTTACAAAAGTAATTATAATTTTATTGTACTAATTTACTATACTTTAATTTATGAAGTATTATAGAGTCCGCATGGACAGAAGTCTTTTAAATGAAATCCAAGCATTCCATGAAAAAACAAATTATAAGGAAAGATAATTGTACAAAATTCACCTAATTTTAGCCCCATCTCTAAGTTTATAACATAAATAGTGGAACATATTATAATCGTTTAGTCTGTCTGTCACCCACTTTCACAGTTCTAACTACAAATACTACAGACGTGTGTGAAAATACTACTGACATGTGATACGTCAAATTGAAGCAAAAAAATCTTTCCAAATTGAAGCAAAAAATTTGAATAAGAAGTATTTTTACAATTTAAAAGCAAAATATTTAATACATATTTAAATTACATTAGATGACTATTTTTCATTGATTTAAATCACCATTGCCACTCAAGAATCGCACCAGAAACTTCATTTGTTTTAAGGAAGGCCATACACGTAAAAAAATCTTTTTTTTCTTTCTTACATAGTTAAAATATAATTTCAAAAATGTATGTAATTTTTTACGAATTCGCAGGATTCAATATTTCAATCTAATTACAGCAAAAAGTTTAAAAAAATTATAATATTTGTTGCAATTTGAACCAAGTTATTTTTGCAGAGCCGTTTTGTATTTAAAAGCACTATTATAATTGAAAATGATAATTTCGATTTTGATTTTGCTTCATTTGAGAGTAAGCAATACTACATATTTATTTTTCGAAATCCAAATAAATTTTGCAAATGATAAGGAATAATTATTCAATTTTCGGAAGAAAATAAATGAAATTACTTGGTAGTTTAAAAAATATAATATAGAACTAAATGTTATATTTTTTTTATAGACATGAGCTTTATGCGGAAGCTGCTCTTAGTAGCAGTTTCTGCTAAAAACTTGTTTTTTTACATAAATGAGACTTATTGTTGCTAAAATAAATCGTGAATAAAAAGAACATTACTAAACATAATATAATAAGCATCCAGTGGCTTCATTAGAATATTAAGTGCATGATATAAAAGACATCTGTAGGTCTAATTTGTATATTTTATGTTAAAATTAATTAAGTCGTTTCAAATATTTTTTTTTAGATACTTGGTTTGTTAGCATATGATGTTGATTCATATTTAGAAAAGGCTGTTGTTGATTGGGCTTTGATAATGCCAAAGTACTACTGGATTTCAATGCTTCCCCAGCTTTTGAAACTCGCTTCCAACAGTACAGCTGGTCCAGATGGTCTTAATCGCCTTTTACTATTGTTAGATGACGAATATTTGCAGTTAATCTTTTTTGAATTTACTGGTTAGTACATTTTTATATTTTTCATTTCAACCTTTAATTTGCTATTGTAGGTACTGAAAACACCTATGTAGAAATGATTTAAAAATATAGTATATGCCTCTGTTTTTACTGGTGTTAATCGACTACTGAACTTTTATCATAAGCAGATTCATTAAAAAATGCACACTTACCATAATACTTTATAGATATTCATCTATTGATAAAATTTGGGATTAGCATAAGCACTTCGACATTTCAAATAAAGAGATATTCAAATTTCATATTAACAAAATTAGGGGTTGTTAGATTAGAAATCTTCCAAACAAGCTATTTTCCCCATACACAGCAAGGGTGAAAAACAAGCTGTGAACCACTAAGAGAGATTTTGTGTGAGAGCAGATACCTAATAATGACTTATCACTTTCTTTCCATCCTTGGATTGTATGATGAAAATTGCTTGCAGATGATTTCTATTAATGCTTAAAATTTTCCCATGAACTTTAAATTGTCCTCATATATGAAAATACAAATATGAGGATCCATCCAGAAAATAAGTTTTCCCTTTCTTTTTAAACAAAAAACTCGATCCAACACCAGAATTGAGACACTTGTTGTATTGTGGGATCAACTCTAGGGTCTCTTCATCATAGAACTCTGCCGTCTGTGAATCGAACCAGCGTGTGACATGTCTTCAGCTCTTCGTCGTTGCCAAAACTCTCACCAGAGGACAGGAATTTCTGGAGGTTCAAGAAAACGCGAAAATCGCTGGGAGCAAGATCAGGGCTGTAGCATGAATAATAGCAAATAGTAGCACAGCAGCAGTTTCGAAAGAATTTCGCTTTCGTTTGTTCATTCACCCTAATCTTGCTCCCAGTTATTTTCATGTGTTCTTGCACCTCAGAAAATTCCTGTCCTCTGGTGAGAGTTTTGGCATCAACGAAGAGCTGAAGACATGTCACACGCTGGTTCGATTCACAGGCAACCGAGTTCTATGACAAAGTTATACAAAAGTTAATCCCACAATACGACAAATGTCTCAATTTTGGTCGTGGCTATGTTGAAAAGAAACGAATCGTTGCTGTACTTATTGCCAATAAATATATTCCTGAAATTCGACTTCTTCAAAAAAATATATATATGTAAATTTACTTTCTAGATTACTTGTGTATTAAAAAACTTTTAAATTAAAGGTTTAATCGATAAATTTGTTTGCTTCATTTAAGAGCTAAAGTAGATATCTCGGGTAAACTATCTTACAGTAGCTCAATTTAAGATTTAATGAATCATCATTATAACTGTTCATTAAACATTAATTTTAAAATCATTACGTTCATATACTGGAATTTTAAACAGTCAATAAATATTTATTTGCTCATTAATCATTGAAGGTCATTATACTAATGAATTTTGTTTCCAAATTTTATTTTTAAGCTCTTGAATACAAGTCCCCAACCTTACTGAAAACTTTCAATGAGCTTAAAAAAAGAAATCCTTCACTAATTTCCAATCTAGAGTCCCTGAATAGAGAAGTTAGTATTTTTTGAGATTACAATTTTTAATTAGCTAGCATTATTCAGTATAGAAATTGTTCTTGTTTGTTTTGCATATAACAAGTGTGTTTTAAAAGAAATTTAAGTATAATATTTAACTTTTAATTAATGGAATTATTATTGATAAAAATTGTTCTTCTATGGTTTGATGTATAATATTTCCAAGTTTGCATGTTAAGGAAATTTGAATATATTCAAAATATGATTTATTTGCAGCAATTATTGTGTTTTCCTGGTGCATATGTTTTTATTTAAAATATTTACATTTGCCTGGTGTACGTTTTTTTTTTTTTTTCGTGTTTTTCAGGCCATTCACAAAACTTTTGAATTACAAAATGTACTTATTTTCAAAACAATTTATGTGTTTCAAATAAAAAAAACTATCTAAACAACCATTATAATTTGATTTGAACAACTAAGGTTTGAAAGAGCCTAAAATGGTGGTAGTGCCATTGATGATGACGAAATAAAAAATATTTTCATGTAGTTTCAAAACAGGAAGGAAGGGCAAGAACTTTGAACAGAACGTTTATTATCACTGAGCTCATATAACATCCCTGATTAGCGAAAACATCTCGCTTATATGTGGTACAAAGGAATTAGGGGTTATAAGTAATTTGCATAAACAGAGGATGAGCTAAAATAGAAATTTACATAAGTTGACAGACCTGTTGAAATGATAATTTAAATGCACACCAGATACACCATGGCAATATTAATTCTGCATTACTTATTCCTTGTAAATATTTTTAACTATTGATGTCCATTAATTCTCTCTCTACAATTCAACACAACTTACCAGACACCTAAAGGGTTTCAAAATTCGCATTCTAAAAAGTATATTTAAAATATAAGTCTTGTATGTTCATTGGTCCCATTAATCATAAATATATATATACCTACATATAATTTGATTATTCAAGTAATTGTTTTTATTTATACACTTGTCAGGCCGGGATATTGTTTTCCCTTTGTGTTATTATAATTTTTTCTCTTTTTCCTGTGTATGTTTTCTTATATGTATGTTATATATATATATATATATATATATATATATTTTATATATATATATATATATATATATAATATATTATATATATATATATTAATATACAGGCCTCGCAGCGCTCCTATATTTCCTATAAATTTGAAAAAGTTCCTATAATTCCTATTTTTTCCTATAATTCCTATATTTTTTCCTATATTTTAGACCCTTACTTTCGTTTTTTTCCCTTTTCATCATTACGATCTTTACATTAAAACTGTTACTGTGATCACGACTTCCGGACTTGATCGGCAGAAAATTTTCTGGTTGTTTTGATTTGGCCTGAACCGGAGCTACACAAGTAAAATGAGACACCCTTCCAATCAACCGGAGGCAAAAATCCGCCATCAATAAGGCGATGGACGTCATTGGTGGATTTCGTCAAAATTACTAGGCTGCAAAATAAGTAAATCAAGAAGCATTATTGGACTGAATATTTTTGGTCAGATGTTGAGGATCCTCTTCTAATGTGGGTAAGTGGGTGGGGGGGGTCCGCTGGCCGATATTTGAAGATATCTTAGTGCAATCTAATCTTAATTCATCTTCAAATTTTAATTATATTTTTTTATCTTTATTATTTAAACTTGTTCTACATTGAAATTTAAGTTTAGTTTTCATTGATATAGACCGAGAATGGAGGAAACTATTTTTCGGTGGCTTTAACGTTGTGGAAATTGTGAGGTGTCCGTCGTGTAAAAAGCCAACCCTTTTTTACAAGGCGCTATTTTTTGTGCTTAATTTCTCGACCGAGACATACGAGTATGAGAATGTGCGGTATTTATTGACTATATAAAACGAACGGCTGATTAAGGAATTTTGTAATTCATTGTTAAAATCGAAATCAATTGAATATTTTCTATCAAAATGTCCCCAAATTTATAAAAAATTTATACGATCTAGGATCTCTGGATCAAGCGTATTCTGCACCCGTGGATTGTCTATTTTTCCCTTTGTATGATTTTCAGAGGTTTTCCCGATTATGGGATGAGTTTTTCTGTATTTGGATCGTCAGGTATTAGGATCGACAGAGTTTTCGGATATTAGGATCGTCAGAGTTTCCGGATACAGTTACAAACTTTATTCCGGTCATCGCGGGACTTGAGCCTTTCCGGATTAGGGGTTAACTAACCAATATTTCCACAATTCTGAAAATTAGAATGAGTTTAGGGTAACTACTTGTCTGCGAATCTCGTGACAAGCACCCTAGCATATAAATATCCAGGCAGAGAATTGTGAAGGAGAAAAATTCGGACAAAAAAAAAACGCAAAAAAAATGTAGCCAGTCCTTATATACTCAGGGTCCTCAAATGTTTCACAACATTAACACCCATGAAAAAACTGTTTCCTCCATTATCGGTCTATATTAATGAAAACTAAGCTTAAATTTCAATAAACTGAACAACTACACTCTTAAAACAAACGAGCGGTTTTAACTCAGTCTGAGTTAATTTCCACTCCTTTCCGTGCCGAAAATACACTTCTCCTATAGGAGTGAATTTCACTCTTTTTCGGAGTGGGTAAAAGAAATAAAAGAAAACAATCTGCGTCCTACACTCTTAAAACGAGCGGTTTTAACTCAGTCTGAGTAATTTTCACTCCTTTCCGGTGCCGAAAATGCACTTCTCCTATAGGAGTGAATTTCACTGTTTTGTTTTAAGAGTGTAGCTTAAATAATAAATTCTAATAATAAAGTTTAAAAAATTTAATTAAAAGTTGAATATGAATTATAATTAGACTATACTATACAAATGGTTTCGAAAATCGTTTACCATTCTGTGCAATCCAACAATGCTTCCTGATTTACTTATATTGCTGCCTAGTAATTTTCACGAAATCCACCGATGGGGTCGCAATGTCTCATAATTATTGACATTTTTTGCCTCTGCGTGATCGGAAGAGCGTCTTCTTACTTATGTAGCTTCGGTTCACGCCAATCGGACCAACCAGAATAATTTCTTTTGATCAAGTGTTCGTGACTTAGTGATCACAAGAACAGCTTGATTGTTTAAATATTATTTTTGTTTACGTTTGAAACTTTCCCCCCATTATTTCTACTTTGGTCTTTTCTGGGGTTTCTGATTTTAGAAGGTTTAAGTTTAAAAAAAACGGAGTATCGGAAATTTTTCGGACTATTATCGAAATTCAAAAGTGTCTGGATTATAGGTGTCCAGATTAGCGGTTTTGTAATTGTTTATGGATCGCGGGAGTTTTTTTTTTTTTTTAAATAAAAGATAGCTATAGTTTTTTTAATGATGTAGGATCACTTTAGTTACCTAGTGAAATTTATAGTTACCTTTAGTTATAGTCTTACCTAGTGAAATTTATTGGAAATTAAGGGTATTTCAGGTCCTCTGGTTGGGCAGCAAGCCCTATCGGATTGCTGGAGTTATATATCGTATATTAGGTCTGATCCCTATCGGATATCAGTTAAATAAAGCTAATAAATCTTATATATTGTGCTTTTATGTATAATTTTTGATCATAGTTAAAATAATTGTCTCATTGCCATTCATTTTATCCATATATTTACTCCACAAAAATTAATCTATCGACTTGAAAATATTCCTATAAATCCCTATATTTTCTTAAAAAATTCCTATAAAATTCCTATATATATATATGTTGTGTATGTTTATATATATATATATATATATATATATATATATATATATATATATATATATATATATATATATATATATATATATATATATATATATATATATATATATATATATATATATATTGATTAATTTACGAAACACAAAAAAAAATTACTATTACAGAGTTTGAATTTTTCAATATATATGATGTTTATTCTTGAAAAAGTATTTTTATGAATTAAATGAAAAGATATATCAGTTATATTAAGTGGGAATGGATATAATTAATTATATTTAAAATTTAGCAGAGGCAAATTATGATGTAGGAAATCGAAGTTCAGCATTTCGGGGAAGTAATCTATTGTTTTTTTTTGTTCACAACTGTTTCCAGTTTCAGAGAACAACCGCTCACTATGCTAGCAGGTGCCGATAAATTTTTTCTATGGTTTTAATATATTTTTTTTAATTCTAAGCCATGGTTTTATTATGTTTTTTTTAATTTTCAATCTACATAGGAACCATTTACTTCTGTTTTCATTTTCATAACTGCTTTCATACTTCTGTGTTTGTTTTCATGTTTAGATTTTACCAAGTTACACTTTCTGAAAGGTTTGTTTTAATAACGAATGAGTACTACTTTATTGTGTGTTGCTTTAAATAAAAAATTAATAACTCTATTGCGTTAAAAATATTGTGTGATTGTATACTTATATGTTTATGTTGAATTGAAATTGATGAATAATAAATACAGCTTACTTAGATCTAACAAAAAAATAATAATTGTTTTAGGCAGGCCGAATATTCCGTATTCGGCCAAATTTGGTATTCGGTGCATACCTATTGAAGATAGTCAAATGCATCCTGTTAAATTACTCTTATTGATATATTAAGTTTTATGCAATAGATAGTTATGTGTATCTTTACTCTACTTTTATATGATAATTTTATTTAAAGTCGGAGTTGAAATAAAGCCTTTAATATTTTTTCCCCAGTTACTTTGTTTGCAAGAAAAATTTTGTGATGAATCTTTTATCAAGTTAAAAGCATTAGAAATGGAAATTTGTGACTTGGCATATGAATTTTCCCAAATGATGTCATTGTATAGCTCTTGTAAAGATCAGTTTACACAAGTAGAACATAAACAAAGATTTGTACGCCGCTTTAATCGGTTGTTAAATGAAATAGAGCTACCATGGGCATATAGATGTCAGCAAGTTACAGAGGAAATGGATCTAAAACGGTATGTTTTCTTCATTATTTACTAACTATATTGTTCTTTACAAATTACTGTAGAAACTCGATTATCCGTCCCTCTTTCATCCGGAACTCTCTGTCCGTCCTTAAGTCAGCATCAAAAATTTACTCCACCAATGTCATTTTCATTTGTTCACAAAACAAACCAAATTCAGAAATATGCGATGATTCTAAAGTGAGGAATCTTCGGAGATTTTGAAATTGGAATTATCCAGAGATTCTAAAATTTGAATTTTGTACCGATTCTCAAATTAGGAAGTTATCAGGGTTATGAATTCGGGAAACTGCAGTGATTTTAAGATAGAGATGAGTAATTTTTAAATAGCCAAATCTTCAACAAATAAAAATGTAAAAGCAAATTTCTGGCAATCTTAAATTTTCAGAAACTCTGGGAATCTTCTAAAATCCTGAGACCCCATAGCTCTACTATAAAACAAAATATAAGCACTTTTGCCAGTAAATCTCAGACATAATACTGAAATTCAATGTTTACTGCTACAGGGTGGAGCAAATAAAAGTGGCCCTGTCATGGAGATAGGAATACTATAGAAATGTTGTCAAGTCAAAAACCAATGCAAAAACAGGTTTGCTTAGCGAAGCTATTGATCGCTTCAATATTACGCCCAAACAAACGCTTGGCGAATTATTTGCTGGAAACTATGCTATGGTTTGACAATCTAGTTGGAATGCAATATAAACTGAGGGTTTGTACAGCTGTGCAAAAAAAGTTCCCACTAGAAATAATAATTTCGGCCGTTATTTATCCTAGAGAATTGGGCGTTTTTGTTAATACAAAACATTCCAAATTGATTACACGACACAAAATGTGGTGTTCGTAGTGTTTTGAACTTGTTCAACATAGATCCTGTCAAACTGATCCTGCCATGTCGTAACTAATTGTTGCATAGGAAATTTTCACTCCTTTAAATTGGTAAACAAACTGGCCACATTTTTTCCACAAATTTGTTTTAATAAAACTTTCTACAATGAACATCTTCTGCGATACTGTGAGTATCATCTTCATCTGTGCATTGATCAACTCACACAGCTGCAACTCACACTTGTGTGCTAAGATCTGATCTAAGTCTATGAGTAGCTCAAATGTGATGCTAATCCAATCCAACCAATGCAAAAACAAGTTTGCCAAGTGAAGCCATTACACGCTTGAATAATCCTTAATTTCGACTTGAAGGCTTTCAGACGGCTTCCAAAGTTTTTCTCGCCAAGCATTTCAATGCATTCCTATCTCTACACAGGGGCCACTTTTATTTGCGCCACCCTGTACAAAAAACAGCACGGATTACGTACGTTGGCAGATTTGAGACGCACTCTTGGCACTTCTCTGTGCCAAGAGTTTTATTAATTAATGAAAATTTTCGATTATTCGTCCTACTTCTGGTGCCAATTACATCAGATAATCGAGGCTGTACTAAATATGTTTTGAAGATATTTTTAATAATGTTTGTGTTCAAACTACATGTAAATTTTTTTATGAATGGCTTATTGAAAGTACAAAAAATCTACAGTTTACACCTTTATTAATTCTAATTAACTAATATTTTATGCTTTTAGTGGATAAGGTATGTTTCATATAGGTATCTTGCATTTATGGTTCATCTGCACTTTCTGGAGTATTCATAATGTTTCCAAAATTGTACTATTAATAATAAAAACTCCTATTTTTGTAAATCAATAATATTAATAACCTTAAAAATACTCTAGGATATGGGATATCTTACTGGAGCTTTTAGAAGCTCTTTCTAAGTTCACTGATACTCAACAGAAGACTTCTTTCCAAATTCAGTAAGTTTATTTCATGATTTAAAAATATATATTATCAAGTCAAAAGTGTTCTTATATATTGACTTATATATTTATACTAACTTAACTATATTTGGTTTCAATGTTTTGGTAAAACAGTAAAGTCAGTTAAAAAAAATTTGATGCCTGTAGGAAAGTTCAGTATGTATTAAACTTTTTTTCCCTCTTTTAATGTATTGAAAATACATGATACGATAAAAAAAATTAATTTTTCATATCAGTATTTTTTTTCTTTGATTGCTATTTTAGAAAAGTTTACAGCAGCAGATACCTTTCAACACTTCGTTTGGATACTAAAGGAATCATAATGTTTGGTACTGATGTGAAGAAGGTAAAACTAAAATTTCATTATTGTATAATATTTGTCTTTAATATTTTATCATAAACATACATACACAAAGTAAAACCTCTTTTATCCGGAACTCTGTTAACCGACCGTCCTTAAGTCAACATTTAAGAAGGTGATTAAAAAATGGCACCTCTGGTAAATCTTTTATTGTGAAACTATGGTGATTCAATAATTGTAGAAATATCCGTTTATTCTGAAATTGGAATTCTCGGCTGAATCTGAAATCAAGAAAACTTTGTCGATTTTTAAGATTGCAAAACTTTGACAGCTCTAAAAATTAAAAGCAAATTTTTGGAAATCTCCAACATTTTCCGGTAATCTTCTTAGACCTAGACACCCAGTGATATCCTTTAAAATTATAAATAAGAACCTTTTTTCCAATAGCTCCACTCAGTGATATTAAAATTTAAATTATGAATTAAAAATAATGTTTAAACACTTTCTTTTTGCAAGGAAGTCCTAGTTTCAGAGATAACTTAACTGTTAAATTCGATGTTTAACCACTGCAAAACCAGCAAGGATTTCGGACTTAGGCAGATTTTGGGTCCACGAATTTTCGGAGCTCTTCTGTGTTTGCTATTGAAAATTCTCTATTGCCCTTAATTTTCAATTATCCAACATACCTCTGGTCCTAATTAGATCAGATAATCAGATGTTCTACTGTATATGTATGTTTTTTATTAGAATGTACCCAAACCCTGTTGATTTCAATTTTAAAAAAAAAGCTCCCATTTTTTTTAAAATCAATCATTTTTATTTTAAATAATAATAATGGACATAAATTGCTTGTTTTTCTAATAATAGATTATATTAATGCCTATAAGCTAAATTTATAAAATTGCATTTATACATGACATGTAGATATATATTTGAATATCATTTTTTACATGTTAGAAAGTTTTAAAAATTTAGTTGTTAAATAACAATAGGTTTGTAACAGTAACTTTCACCTAAAATTGCTCCCACACATGATTTATAAATATGAAATCCAAAATTGCCTATTACTAATAAACAAAACTTCTTTCTTAATAAACAATACTTCTTTCACAAATTTTAGCTGATTTTCTTTATTGTTTGCTAAATTAATGTGCAGCTTAAAGAATAAAAATTTAGTAAAGTTGTTTGCTCTAAAAATAAAAACAAAACTGATCCTGACATTATTGTTTATATTTTTCAAATAAGAATTTACAATTTCCAAAACAAACAACCTATGAGTTATATTTTAACATTTTTGTATTCAATTGGCTTGTTTCATGTGACTAAAATCATTCCTGCTTTCATTTCAAGATTTCATTGGTGGTTTCGCTGATTAGTGGGATGATCAGTAGCTCTGCATAATTGAGATTAACAATCAGACCTTTTTCTTCTTGTGGAACTTGCCATCAAGCGTAGACATCACATTAGTACATTATAGGCGCCGATTAAATAAAAAAATCGTTATTGATAAATAGACCCTCTCCGTTCTTACGAACCTTAAAAGATTATTAATGTACTATGACGTCGTTCCAAACTGATTTGTACCGCAAAAATAATTATTCCTCCAAGTTTTTATTGTAACGAATCAAACTATCTTGTGTGTTTTATTTGAAGTGACAACTGTGAATTCAATTTTTATTTAAATAGTTTTTTTTTAATTTTTAATAAAATGAAGGATATAGCTTTGCTTTGATGTAATGTATTCCACTTGTCTGTGAATCTTGTGTCTTGTTTTGTGAAGGTTGGTGATGAACAGACAGACTTAACCATTAATGTTTCAAACAACTTTAATTTGTACAAATTTATGTTATTAAATCTTCATATTGTTATATTGCATCTTTTTTAATTTTTAGCCTACTTTTCTTTTTTCAATTCGAAAGATTTTCTTTAAAAAAATGAAAAGTAGGTATTCTATTGACCTGCTGTCTGTCCGTCTGATCTTAAAAAAATATATATATTAGAAAAGTATTACCTCGGAGGCCCAATTTTCATACTTTTGTTTGTTTGTTGTCAAATTACCTATTGAATTAGCATCGAGATTTAATTTCAAGCCCTTTATATCGCTGTAACTGTATCAACAATAGCATGATAAATTTTATTTAAATGTAATATTTGAAGCAAAATGTTTGTTTTTATCATATATCAGTTTGGCATGGCATCATAAAATGAGCGCAATATGATTCTTTGATTGTTCATTTCTTGTTTACTAAGAAAGCAGCAAGGCGTTCTATTTTTTCCATAAAATTCTGATTAGTTTTAATTTACATTTCTTATTTTTTAGTGCTGTTTGGAGAAGTTTTTGCTATAAATAAATATTTAATCATTCTTCAACTACAAATAAACTAAGCAGAGATAAAATAGTATTGAATTCATTTGCAAAAGAAAATTAAAATAGTGGCTTTTGGCTTTTAGAAGGTTATTATAGCTAGATGCTTTGTTAGGATATTTTTTTTTCTAGCATGTATAAATCTTGTGTAGAAACGGTTTGTTGATGACATTTACTGTTTCTAACCTACTTGTTTTCCCGATAAGAATTTCAGTCAGTATTTAAGTAATAGGAAAGTAGACCATAAGTGTTTATATACTTATGTGGGGTTTTTTCCAGATTGAAGATGTTGTATATGTACAAAAGATTATTCCAAGACTTGAAATTATGCAAAAACATAACTCCCTCGCATGCAAAATATCACTTAAAGGAACTGATGGCAAGGTGCTTATGTTTTTTACTAATTTTTTTTTTTTTTTTTTTTTTTTTTTTGAAAATTTGCACTATATTCTAAATTTAGTTGTTATCCTTTCATTAGATCAATCATTGACTTGTCTCCTACTGCTTAACTATGAGTTGCCCCCTCCTGTATCCCTGTGCGTGCTATACTGGTGTCCCTAAAGTCTGGCACTCTTAATTTGATATATCACAGTGCACATTCTAATTGGAATTGTTGCTAAAAACAATCATGCAAAGAATAATTGAGTTGTCTATGGTTTATTTTTAATTTAAATCTCATTACATTTGCAAAGAATTTTGGTATTTGACGTAAATTATTTTTATAATTATATTCCAACTAAAAACATGTTTTATTATCAACTTAAGCGATTTTGCGAGACAAGATTACTCAATATCTTGTGTCACAAGTTTCCGGCCTTTCTCTTTTGTGTTAACCTTTAACCAAACTTGTCTTTCCAAATTGCTCAGATATTCAAAATATCATATTTAAGTTGAAAACTAATGCTTAGAATATTTATGGCCTAAAATTTCTTTATATTTGTCTATAGAATTCAGGTGTAAATTTAATCCTAAGAAACTGAATTATTTGTTTCTGCAACTACAAAAAAAAATATCAAGCAATATCTAACATAAGAAAGTTATATAATGAATACATTTTTAAAATGTATTTCTAAAGAATTCCTAATAGAACTCTCAAATCGATTTTTCAAAGTTAGAGTAACAGGACATTTGAGATCCCTGTACAACCAAACTGTGTTTCAGTCAATACCTGTTCACTTACCTTTCTCATCGTACCAAAAATAATAGTTTGCTTCTTCAATGACGGGACCCAGTCTTAACTGGCCCTTTAAAACCCCCTAAAATACTTCATTATAATCTGAATCCAAAGTAATGGCGTTGATGATTCTTAATGAAATATCTGTGCTAATCTCAAACTTTATTTATTGAAAACTCAAATACCTAGGCTTTTGTATTTCTAATAAAATTTTACCATTTCAGGAATATGATTATTTAGTTGTTCCTAAATCGTGCACATATCTAAATAAGCAAGATCGTATATTTGGCCAATTATTTTCATTTCTCAACAATGTCTTGAAAAAAGAAAGAACCAGCTTAAGGTCATTACATTTCAACTTCTTTGAAGTAACAGCCTTTCCTTCTGTGGAGCTTATAAAATACAATAAAGAACAAGTTTCATATTTGGACATTTGCAAAAAGGTATGTTAAAACATGTGTTTTTCTAACTATGGAAAATACCTAGTATGTAATTTGGGTAATAAAGTTCTGAAGTTTGTTGATTTTGCACTGTATACGTAATCCTTGTTGAATTATTCACATAATTAATTTTCACTTTAATAACTTGGAACTTTTTAAAAGGTAATTGAAAACTTAATGCAATGGTGTAGTCGACCTCACTATTTAAGCAATCTATTTTATATCGGCAAATTCCTAATTTCCTTAGGGCTGACCAACACCATCAAGCTAGTCAAGAAACTAATTGTTATAGTGGTTGTATGGCTGTAGTTTTTCTATTGCAAAAAAATGTGTAAAGCAGATTGCATATACATAAAATTTATGACTTTAACTTTGGTTAAATTAAATCTTTAATTGTGTATGCATAATTTTATTTGTTATTTTTTAAAATTTTTAATTAAAAAAAATTGTCACAATGTTAACAATTTCATTTTTACCATTTTTAATAATAATTACTAGTGTAATAAGTTTATAATTAGAATAATATCAACTTTATTATTCACACTATAGCCAGCCTTTGGAAAGAAGCCAATTTTAGAATACTTCAAAACTCTCAGGAGAACAAATAAATATACCGACAATGAATTTCGGACTAGCTTTTTTCAAGAGATTGAAAGGTCTATTCCATCTATAACGCTTAAAGATTGGGCTAAAGCCACATATACATCAAGCCATGACTATTGGATGTTTCGTAGAAAGGTAATATTTACAATTTATTGTGTTTTCTGTTTGTGAAGTTAGGAACAGACCAATGAAACATTTTATTAAAAAGGATGAATGTATGGGATGAAAGGATGACGTAATTTTTACTATAAAGTTAATCACCCTCCTGTTGATAAGGATATAGAAATATTCTGCAGTGCTGTGGTTTTGGAATCTATTCCTGAATTAGACTTCATTGTAATGTGCGTTGACTGTGTAAGAATGTTAATTTTGAATATTCTTTATAACTGAAGAGCTTAGTGGAAGAACGTGCTAAGTGACATTTTCGAAAAAATTTACATTTTTGTGTTAATGAACATGGTATTCCTTTCTTTGTAGGTAACAAGATTCCCCCTTTTCATAAACTTTAAATTAAGTATATTTTTTACCCTTTGTTAGTGCCGTTTTTAATGTATCTAAGTGCGAACGAAAAATTTTAAAGCTCATTTTCTCGTTTTCATCTTTTTGTCACTTAGCACGTTCTTCCACTAAGCTCTTCAATTATGATGTATCATGATGGTTAGGTTATAAAATTCTGTTGTACTTTCTATCAGAAGCTTGTATTAATGCATTTTTTTAACTGAATAGTTTATAAAATCAAATATTATTTTTTAAATGAGGGGGAAATGTTCAAATAGAATATATTGTTTGTATTAAGGGGGGCGATACATGTAACCACCTGAATTTTGATTGTTTTTCAGAGGCGTTATTAAAAGGGAAGAAATACATGAATCATTTTAAAATTCAGTATGTTTATACATTATACATTAAAATACAAAAATTAGATTTTTTTTGTTTTAGTTTTTTCAAAATGACCGCCTTAGTAACTCATCTCCTGAGACCCTCGCAGATAAAAGTATCAATCGGTAGGAATTCTAGCTACTCCAAAATTGATCTGAAATCAAAATTTTTTATTTAAAAATGTTCATAAATCTTACATCTTAACCTGTTCTCTAGTTCTCTTCTTCTAGTTAAACCAATAAAAAATCCAAAACGTTGAAAAATTGTAAATCGGCAAGCCTCAGAATAAGAATGTTTGATTTTTTTAAACCTTTTTTTCAAAGGATTTTGGGTTTAAAAAATGTAATTTTTAAAAAAAAATTTGGCATTTTTGAGGTTCAACTAGAAGATAATACTATAAAGAAGACGTATACAAAATTTCATAAGGATCTATTTAGAACTTTTTGGGATATCTTGTCTGCCAATTTAAAAAAAGTAGTTTTGAGAAAAACGTGCTTAAAGTTTTGACAAAGTCCTCAAGCGGTGAGTTGAGGTGAAGCATTTAAATGAGTTTTTAATCAATAAATTGTGCGAATTTCATTCTAAAAATTTGCAGGTATTTTTTTAGATGTTATTTTAACTATTTATGAGGGGGAAAAATCGATTTTTACATGTATCGCCCCCTTTAAGTTGTTGCTTACCTTTAAATGTTTCTGACTATTGTACGTCATAAATACATTCCACATAAAATATCCCTTTTCTATGTCTACTATGTGTAGAAAATGTATTGGTATTGTTTTCCCATTTATATAAATTAGAAAAAAAATGTATGACTGTTTAAATAAATTTGTATTTATTATAGTTTTCTAGTGATATTGGAATGGTGAATTATGCTAAGTATTGCTTTCTGCTGACATATCTGAATCCGAATCTGATGTATATTGATAGAAAAACTGGCGAAATTGCTGCTTTCGGGTTAAAACTTGCAGAGTTAAACTCTGAGAGAGATTTCGAAACAGCTGTTTTTCAAAAAAGTAAGTTCAAATATGATATTACCGATTTTGTATAATCTTTAATTTTTTTAATCCAATTCCGACATGCCATAAAAATCAAGTTGTTTTCATCCCCCATTCACCTAATAAAAACCTCAAATGATCCACCAATTTGCTCTCTGTTTTCAATAAAGTAACAAGCTGTTAACACTTTACCGACCGGCCATCGATTAATCGACGTTTTGTTCTCAGCGCATACCGATCGGCCGTCGATTATTCGCCGTTTGCTCCCCAGCGCTTACTGACCGGTCGTCGATTAATCGACTTTTGATCTTTCTGTTAGATTTGGTTAGGTTAAGCCGTGTTTAGTCTACGCCTCGATCCACGACCGGTGAAAGGGCATAATACGACCGGTGACAGCGGTGAAAGGGCATAGTATGTTCGAACCGCTACCGGTCGGTAAAGTGTTAAGTTATAAGACGTATTTAGACACTGAAACCATGGCAATTCTAAAGGGATATTTATAAACTCTCTATTCTTACAAATACAAAATTTTAATTATTTAAGCTTAGGTTGTAAAAGTCCTTAGAGCATATCACACAAACAAAAATTCCCCAACTCAACCATATCTTCAATGCAAATTTTAAAGCTTGGATGTATTCTGCCGTCTGCTATGGAAGTTACGGTTGAGGAAAGTATCTTGAATGTCGTCAACCCCACACGACCTGGTTGGTATAACCTAGAATTTGAACCAATCAGATGCATAGATTACTGCTTTCATCACAGTGAAGAGATACTCTCCATTAGAATGCGTTGATTCAGCCATCTTTGATGAGCAAACATAAATTTGCGCCAAACTAGGGGATGAAGTTTTATTTATGACTGCCCAAAACTAGAATATGTGAGCATTTGTTCATTCAATGCTGGCAACCCTATGTCCAACTTCGGAAGTCGAAATTGAGATAAAAGTTGAAGATCAAGTTGCATTGAGGGTTGAAGTGGAACAAATTAGCATCCATGTGATATGCTCTTTAATTTTAATCAGTGTTAAGCTATAAAGTATGAATATGTTCCTAAGGCAAGCACAAATATGTATAATGTATACATTTCTTGTAATTTACTATGCAAAGTGATTTTTAAGTTAGTAGATATATTAAGTTATTTCTTAGATCTAAATATTAATTAGGCAAAAAAACCTGTATATCATTTTTATTTTGACTATGTTATGTAAAAGAAATTTATGATGAGGCTTAATAAATTGACCAACTATTTAAATTGTCTTGTAATCTAGAATGCTACAATTTCAAAATTACCTGCATCGGCAGAAATCCAGATTTTTTTCAACTTTTACTTCCCATTTCAGCTAAACTTCATTGTCCTCCATATCAATTGACTCCAAATATTCAAGAATTCCTTACCCCAACTGGAATATATGGAATTATGTCATCAGCTATTGAAATTACAGCTCGATGTTTCTTAAAAAATCTGGATGACATTGAATCTCTTCTTAGACTTTTGATTTCAAGTGTGGTAAGTTCTTTAGGTCAACCTTTCTCAAGCGAATAGTTTGAAAATAATAAAAATATGAAGTTGTTATTACAGGCTTATGAATAATTGAAACAAGCATTTAACAGTACCTACATAGTTTATTTTATGTCTTAGCATTTACTTAAGTATTATTGATTTTTAAAAATCTCAAATATTCCCTTTTACCTGAAAATTTACTATTATTTACCCTATTACTATCTTTAATGCAGAAAATAAGTTTATTTTAATTCCTAAATTGCCAATTCAGTGTTTATAATTTTAATAAAGTCCCTAAAATTTTTTTGTTCAACATTAGTAGTAAAGGAAACATGATATAGAGAACTCATTTAATCAGTAAATTGCTCTTTAAATCTGCCATGGACCAGTGTCAAGATGCTGTGTATGATATTCCTATTCTGTTACAATGGATTCTCTAATGAGAGTCGACCTGTAACTTGACCACAGTTTAGAATTATAAAACCTGTTATAAATAGCTCATCTTTTGCTCTTGTTAGATGTTAATTTAACTAAACTGAAGCAAACATAAGTGGAAAGTAGACAATTTTTCTATACTAAATTGAAAACTAAAAGGGATATTTTTTAATTAATCAAAATTTTTATTGCCTTTTGAAGTATGGTGTTAATTTTTTTATTTAATTTAACAGCTTAAAAACCAAACAATCAATAGGCCTACCCTCAAGGACACTTTGGACACTATTAAAACCCATGATACTCGTATTCTGCCCAACTGGGTACAACTTGTGGAAACCACACTGCCACTGAGTGAAGCAGACAACTATGACGAACTATCTGGAACATTCCTATTTCGTCAAACATTTTCATCATGCAGAAAAAATCTCTGGTGTCTTTTATGCTGCGGCAATTGGTCCTTCAGATCTCTGGCAGATCTCATGAAACATTACAATTCCATCCACAATGTAGGAGTCATCATTAAGTATGCAAAGTTCAATAAGGATGTCTATTTTGTGCCTGCATCTATGATCGATGAACAAGAAGATAAGGCCAAGAATATGAGCTCATCTACCGATTACCAGGAAATGAGCTCATCTACCGATTGCCAGAAAATGAGCTCATCCACCGATTGCCAGAAAATGAGCTCATCTACCGATTGTCAGAATATGAGCTCATCTCAAGATTGCCAGAAAATGAGCTGCCAGCTCTGTGATTTACTCTTAGAAACACCATCCCAGGTCCATGAGCATTACAAGAACACCCATTATAAGCCTGCGAGATTGGTACCCAAATCAGCTATTAGCAATATTGGTTACTATTTTCACTGTGGGCTTTGTAACAAAGCATCACGCTTCTTCTTACACCACCACCAGCATATGAATATGGAACATAATTTGCAAATGCACATGTGCAATGATTGTGCTTGCTGTAAACCCATAACTATTGATCCAAAGTCTCATTTCAAGCTGGAGTATCCACATGACCAACTTGAGGAATGCCCTGTGTGTTCCAAGAAAAATGATCTGACCAAGCATAATATTCTACATCATACATATCAAACAGGTATTTTTTTTTAAGTAAAAACTTGTTTATAACACTTTTTCAAAACCATTGCAAAACGTCTCAAATTATATTTATCTGTATCGAACCCCTTCCTTCTCACTCCCGTGAAAATGACAGGGTGATGTTGTTGGCTTTTCCTAGAAATTAACAAATGAAAAATGAATGTGTGTGTGTTTATTGTTCATACACATATTTTATTTTGTATAATTTTTAGGGACAAAAAAAAATACTTTTTCTTGAAAAAAATTTCTTGAAAATCGTCCGATTGTTAAGATATTAAGAGACATTGTTACAGAAATTTTATGCTGTAATAAATTTAAAGTACATATTGTATTATAAAACCATAGATTTACATGTATGTTAAATAACTTTTTCTTGCACAAATATGTAAAACTGTTACAATAATTGTTATTAAATTCAACTACTTATCATACTACTCATTTTGTTTTCCAGGTAGCAAATCATTTGCTTGTCGTACATGTCTCCATTCCTATAGCAATCTGCATCAGTTCACGAACCACATACCCATTTGCCCTGAACCTCAGGATCCTCCTACATTAGAAGACGATAGTGAATTACCAGAAACCATGGTTTTTTCATGTGATGAGTGTCCATTTACCTTCGTACCAGAGTACAAATATGAGGTACATATAACTATATAAATGTATTTAAAATTATGACAGTACTTTAATAGTACTGGTACTTAATTATAATGAATCGATTTGATTTACAAATTAAATAATTAGAGTTAACAATTTGTTAGTTTTATTTGTTTTAAAACCATTTTCAAATTTATTTTCTGA
The DNA here is from genome assembly GCA_019343175.1 of Oedothorax gibbosus. NCBI lineage: Eukaryota > Metazoa > Arthropoda > Arachnida > Araneae > Linyphiidae > Oedothorax > Oedothorax gibbosus. Next base: position 30,958,603 of record CM033271.1, read on the forward strand.
AATAGTTGCAAACAGTGCTTATGAAATTTCAATTATATCGAAAGCTTTTAATCTTTAACAAACATGGGTTTACTTTTCATCAATAGAAGTTGGTGACCACTAATTAACCGAAAATTTCTCCCACCCAGCTATATGAACTAGTTTTTGTGCATATTCATAGGTCTAAATTATTATATATCTGGCTTGGAAATTAAATATAACAATAATAACATTTACTAAATTGTCTGTTACTTTTACTCATGCAGGTAAAACAAAACAGACAGAAAGAGGTGGAAAATTATATTAAGAAGGTCATAACACTAATTACAGGTCAGTATTTATTAATAGTCGGTATGATAGTTTTGACTAGGGATGCACCGAATACCAAATTTGTCCGAATAACGAATATTCGGCCAAAGTCTAAGCCGAATAACGAATATTTGGCCTACCTAAACCAATTATTATTTTTTGTCGGATCTACGTAAGTTGTATTTATTATTCATCAATTTCAATTGAACATAAACATATAAGTACACAATCACACAATAATTTTAATACAATATAGCTATATTAAATTTTTAATTGAAGCAACACAAAATAAAGTAGTACTCGTTTGTTATTAAAACAAGCCTTTTAGAAAGTGATTGGTAAAATCACAGAATGAAATCAGTGTAGAATGAAATGAAATGTCTGCCTGTAAATGGACCTGTTCTGTTCGGTGGTTGAAATAAATAAAATAAAATCAGAAGAAAATAATAAAACCATGGCTTACAATATTATTATACAATTAAAATTAATTTTTTTTAATCTTTTAGTGAAAAAATTACAATTGTGATATATATAGTAATTGTTTTTTTTAAAGCCCACTCATTGTAACTGTTAACTTAAAGAGATATGTTTATTTAATATAACTTGAGGAGTAAAGCTTGATTTAACATTATAAATAACTAAAACTTAAGAATTTGAGTCTATTATAAAAGAAAACAAGTCCTGTTTAGGAATTTTTCGACGTTTTATAAGATGATAACTTGAAGAAATTTTAAAAATTTTCTATTCGGCCGAATAGTTAAGCTATTCGGGCAAACCGAATATTCGGCTAAAGTGGCCGAATACCGAATAGTAACCGAATATTCGGTGCATCCCTAGTTTTGACCCTCCCCTTAAGTCAAAAAGCCATGTATTCATTTGACCAGCCCCAGACTGGTGAGTGGCATCTCTTTAACGTTTGGTTTGCATAAGTCTCATAATTGGTTCATGTCATAGAAATTCAGGTTGGTTTTATCGTCAATAACATAAATAACTATTTTTAATCATGAAATTCAACTCTTACAGTATCAGGCCTCGGAACTAGTCTCTTTTCTAGCTATTAGTATCTATTTTTTTGAAGTGTCTCTAAAAGTATCTTTTTTCAGGCCAAAGTCTCTAAAGTCTCTTTTTTTCACCAGCGCGGCTAACTTTCGTCGAGATTTCACAAACACGTTGTTGGCAAATTAAGAAGAACTTTTTTCTCATGCAATTACATATCTTTAAATTTTCTAGCGGTGATGTTACGACTCAAATCTGCGGGATTGCAGCGTTTTGTTTTGTATTTTTCAACGGGTTTTTGTAATGACATCCGTGTCCAGCCATCGGATAAAATCTGGAAAGTCAGGAATTGTACTTGGATTTTTTAGTGCAGGGAAAATCGGGAATTATGCTTGAATTTGTTGAAATTCTGGTGTGCGCCGGGAAATTTCGCCACTTTCTGCAAGTTTTGAATCATATAGATTTATGAAGATAAGCTTTTTGTATCGTTTATTTTGAAGCTTAGCGATCGATCAGCCAATTTAAAAAAAAATTCCCCCATTGTAAATTTCAGATTTGCTGGTTTCAAGAGTTCTCTATTTTTCTGCAACTGTCCAATTCCTTCAAAGTTACAAGATTTGTCATTTTCTCTTAAGATTTATAATTTTGAATTAATTGCTCGAATTTTTAAAAGTTATTTGTTATGTAGGTTTTTATGGTTCTCCGTTTGTTTGCTGATTTTCAACGATTCTCGATTTTCCGTCTTTGCAGTTAGCCTAGATTTATTATTTGGGCGTAATTTAAGATTATGTGATATGCTAATTTGTTGGTTTGTTTATTTTCAAGAGTCTTCAATTTTCCGATTTTTGAAGATGCATGATTTACACATTTTCAGTTACACGATTTAGATATTGCTTATTTGTGATTTTGTCGTTTTTACTGATATTTGGGGATTTTTGATTTGTCGATATTCAAGGTTTCACGATTAAGCGATCTTCGAGTTTTGTTGCAAATTGTTTATTTGTATTAAGGATAAGTGATTTTTTTACTTCAAAGTTTTGAATTGTAGTACAAAACAACAAGTTTAAATAATATACAAATTCAAATAAAATTTGAATATGAATTTCGATTTGATTACACTAAGATGTCTTCGAATATCAGTTACCGGCCAATACAATCCAATAATGCTTCCCTATTTGCTTATTTTGCTGCCTAGTATATTTCATGAAATCCGCCGATGAGGTCACATTGCTTCATAATGATTGACATTTTTTTGCCTATGCTGATCGGAAGAGCGTCTCGTTACTTTTGTAATTCCGGTTAAGACCAACCATAATATTTTCGGCTGATCAAGTGTTCGAGCTTCATTTTTTTTCTTCCTTTTTAAATTTTTTTTGCCATTTCTTCTTCGGCTTATATTGTGGTTTTTGATTTTAGACAGGTTTAAGTTTTTAAAAAATATCTGAATCTCGCCAAAATTCAAAAGTGTCCGGATTATAGAACATTATGGGTGTTTGGTTCTGAACTGTATTAGCCAATTTCCGAAAATTCGCTACATTACTGATGTTTAGTTTTACGTTTTATAAATTCGTAATGTATGGATTTTCAAGGTGTCGTTAATTGCAATTTCTGATGAAATTTTTTTTTGCTGAAATGGTTTGCAAAACGCTGATTACTATAGTCTACTTTTAGTCTCTATTTTTTATTTGAAAGTATCTTTTGTCTACTTATTTTAGAGCATTCCTAGTTCTGAGGCCTGCAGTATTGATCATGGAGTTTTAGAAAGGTTTTTGTTGGTATCCATGCAGTTTTCTAATTGCTTGTCATATAGGTACCCTATACAGTGTTCCAGGATGTATGTCTGTTAGAAACTTATCGCAGCCATAAGAGCATCGCTGTGATTGAATGCATGCATGGACATGTATTACAGATATTTGTTCTGTATCTATTGTTCCTTTCATTAGAATAATTAGCCAGCCAATCACTTCTTGTACTACCTTAACCTTCCTAAATGTCCTGGAAATGGGCAATGGGCAAGGTATGTTTTTTTCACTGCATTAATTTTAAATTAAATTTATTTCAAGTAATCTTTTTTTTACAAAAAAAACAGAATTAGTTTTATTTTTGAAGAGTTTATCTTAAATGAATTTTCAGATGAAAGAAGTACATTATGAATAAAAATGTATTATTCATAAAACTTTGAAATGTAAGGTTATTGTAAGGAAGGCTAACACACAAAATACAGAAAACGCCGGGTCTAACTCTCAGAAGGTAAATTAATGTTGAAGCAAATATTTAAATTTTTGAGCATTTGTAGATAAAAATTAACCATATTTGGTTAGAGTGCTAGTCCTTGCAACCAATGATTGTGTGGGTTCAATTCCCACTCTAGTATTTTGACAGTTTAATTTCTGACAGTTTACTGATCTTAAGTAGCTGACCATTGAGTATCAAGAAAGAGGTTGTAGTTACTTTATGGAAGTTATTGGTGGCAATTAAACCTAAGTAATGTTGCATAAAGTTTCCATATTTAATCTTAATTGGTTTATACTTTAACAATCACTATAAAATAGTTATTCATATTGCAGTAAGTTTCCCTTCTTTATTGTTAACAAAAGAAGTATATCTTATGTATTTTTAGGTTCTTCTTTAAAAGACCAAGATATTAGACTTCAGCTAATCAAGGATTCCCTTGACATAAAAAATCGTAGTTTAATGAATCCATATACTCATCCATGGTTGTAAATTCATCATTCTATGTCTTTTTCATAAGATATGGTTCCTTGATTTATTCTGTTTAAGTTTTTATGATTGTGACATCCGTAATTTTCCAGCAAAATTATGGATAATTATTTAATAATTTCCCATTCAATGCCAATTTTAGTCTTTGTATATAATAATTTATTTTGTAATAAAGTTTTATAATTAACAAAAGTTTTGTTTCTGCATATTTTTTTCATGCCTCTAATTTAGTGATTGACTCCTATGTTACATTAAACAGGATCAAAGTGAAGGGTAGGGTGTGTTTTTTAGTCTGGTTTATTCCTGGTAGGCCTTCCCAAGTACAATAGATGAAATCATTTATACTTAGTGGTGGGGAATCAACATCAAGCAGGGATTACAATTGAGTATTTACTAAGGAGTTTATGTAATCTCTACAAATATCGATTCATTACTAAACAATTAGTCAAATAATGTTTTTAAAAAATTAACATCTGTCTTAATTTCAATTCAAACTAAATGGAAAGTAACACATCTCCTTTCACCTCCTATGTTAAGTCTATGGAAAACTTCTTAGCTCGCCCTGTCTTTGGTTTTAAGTTAACTAGTATTGTTTTATATATATAAACAGTCCAAAGTCCTTCCTTATGCAAAAAAAACATTAGTTAATGTACTTAAAATTAAAGGTAGCTTGAACTAAAAACTGGCTCATAGACTTAATAACATAGTAAGAGAATGAGAAATATTTGACTTCCCCTTAAACTAAAGTTTAGTGAATTAATTGGTAAAAATAAACTTGTTTTTTAAAGTTATATAAAATTATAGTGACCTGGTCGCCATTTGCAATTAACGTTTCTTCTACACATCAGTGAGTAATATAGACTAATGGTGCTTTTTCATAGGTTTTTTTTAATTAATCTAGTCAACTTATACTCATTTGCTACCTTCCAGCAAACCTTATTATAACTTTAAAACATTTTCTTACTAACATGACCAAAGACCTACTATATTAAGAACTACAATGATATTCCAAATAAATTTTTGGATTATTTTAAAAGAAACATTTAAAACTATAATCAACATAAATGTACTAGCAGTCATACTTTTTGCTGTCATAATAAATTTCATCATTTATTTATATGACTTCTTTACATAAAATGCATTAAGTTGTATTCAAATAAAAGCTAAAGGATGAGTGCGTAATAAATAACACGAGGCGGTTTTGACGATTTTTAACACCCCTCTTCCCCTTGTGATATTTCGTGAGATTTGGTTCGATCTCATTTTATCGTATGTAAGATTTTTCAAAATTTGTATGTGTACTGTAAAGTGTAGGATTTATTTCAAAAGGCGTAATTTGCTTTGTTTTTTTATTGAAGACTAATATTTAAGATTGAATAGATCATAATCTAGTCGTCATAGATCTACGGTGACTCGAGTAAATTCTCCAGAGGGACAATTGGAACTAACATATCTATGAATTTAAAGTAAAATAATCTACATGACACATTTTCGTTCTCCGCCATGTAGTTTAATTTTACCCACCTTTTCCGCGAAGTTTGAAAGAGGTTTCTATAGAGTTTTACTTTTACCTCAGGTTTATTGCATGGATAGCCACGGTACCTAGAGTTTCTCGGTAAATATAACACGTCCGATTTTGCCATAATTAAGTCACTTGATAATTTGAATGAGGTTGCAACAAGTCAAGCGGCCGTGTTTTCATTTTTCTGAATTACTTTTGTTTCAGTATTCTAGAAAGTAAGTGTTCTAAGAGTATAGAACTTAGTAATTTTTTCATTCTGATACTTTTCTTTCAATATAACTGTAACTTTTCTTTGTTCGTGAATCACGATAAATTGCCAAAAGTTTTCCAAAAACATCGGCATTTTGTTAATCCTTTGCAAACTTTAAAATAGTGTATATATCGAGTAGATACTCGAGTGCAATATATCAAGTTAAAACCGATAAAGTTTAATAAGTAGCAAGGATAAAAACAAGTCGTTGAAAGAACTCTGAAATCAATAAGCAGACGTCAAAAACCGAGCAATAAAAGCGAAACCGAAGCAACCAATGAAATCGCAGGACAGAGAAAAAGAAAACAAGAACGCAGTGGGGTTGTTTCACGAGAGATCTGGCAACAGCTCCGTGGTCTTGTTTTCATTTTTCTCGAATTACTTTTGCCTTATGGTATTCCAAATTGAGTTTTCTAAGAATATCTCAGTTTTTTTTTTAAATTCCAACTTCTTTCAATGCAAATTTTCCTTGATAAATGATTAAAACAACCAACAGCACAACCAGTAGTTGTAAATTAAAAAAAATAACAACTAAAATAACTTATTCTTAGAAAACTCAATTTCGAATATCAACAAAAAATTAAAAAAAATGAAAACAAGACCGCAGAGCTGTTGCCAGATCCCACGTGAAATAAGCTTACATTTTTTATTTTTTTTGCATCGGTACTGTAGCTCTAGTGCGACGATATTTCAAAACTAACCTAACCTAGAATCACGAGCTGTTAGCATTAGCTCATTGCGCATACTGGAGTTGAAAACGTCATAAACACAGATATTATATATATTTTTTTATAAAAAAAATATTTACTTTCGAAATCGTATTATTAACTGTCACTTAAGGTGACGATTGCTTTTGTTTTGTTTCAGTTTTGATCAGGTTTTGATGCCGAATTTTATATAAGTTAACGAGTGAGAGTGCATAATGATCAAAACGCAAATGTGTATTTATTTGTTTATATTTATAGCTATTACTTGCGTGTCACAAATATGTGCTTCTTTTAGCATTGAGGAATTAAAGCATATAAATTATGAGGTGGATATTTTACAAACGCCTATCAAGAGAAATGTAAGATTTAGGAATTAAAATAAATTTATATTGGCTTCATTTAATATCAAACTATATGTCAATGATTAAATTTCTAGTGTTTTAAATGTATTACTTTTAAAAATTTAATGCTCATTTTATAGAGTAAGGGCATATTTGATGAAGTATATTTTGTTTCTAACTTATGAAAACCTAACCTTTGATCCTGACTTAAGAAAAATTCAATTTCATAAAAAAAAACACTTTAACGCATTCTTCTCTTTTTAATTACCACAAACTTTTGTCATTTGATATTCTTAATCCGAAATTAGTTATACTTCATTTTTGAAAAAAAAGTAGCTAAAAATAAATTTTCAATGGAGAATATATACAATCGAACTACATTTTTTTTAATTCACCTACACACAATTTATAAATCAGGTTTTGGGTTAAATCCTAGTTTCAGTATACAGCGACTTTTTCGGAACATTGGCGACAAAAATAAGGGTATAAATAATTCCAATCTGGCAACAGTTGTTTGGCTTCGCGGTTTCCGAGTAGCATCGTCTAATCACGCGTCGCTACGCGATGTTTTCTCGCCAATAAGTTTGGCGAGAAATAAAAAGTCGCCGTATACCGAAACTAGGAATTAACCAGGTTTTGTTTTTTTCTTATGGGTAGAAATGTAATCCCCAGCAACAAAATGCAAAATTTACCAATTTTTCAATGAGCAAGAAATAATTTTCTTTGGCTAACTATGCATGTACACTAATCCAAAGAGGGGATGTTGAACTACAGGCGGTGATCAAGACCAGATTATGTTTTTTCCAAAAAATCGCAAGCATACACATACTGAAGCTCTAACCGTATGATTTCCTAGATGTCGCCATAAGCTTGAAAATTCCTCAGGCCAGAGACTAGGATTACCCCATATTTGTTTTGAATGTTAATAAACAACACATTCATTATGAAAAATAATAATATATTAAGTATGTAAATTGCTTTTTTTCAAATAGTCTTGGCATAAAAATAAACCTACTGAGCTGAAGTTAAAATCATGGGGGATGGTAAAGAATCTTTACTTCAAAATGCTGATTGCCATTAATCTTTCGGTTTTGCATTCAGGAATTGTGGCTAGAAAAACACCTTAAATGAAAGTCCTAATGCTGAAAGATAGTTTTATTTTTTTAATAGTAAGAGTTATAGAAGCATATTGTTGTCAGTACTCGAAATTGTTGTTAATTGAGATCTAATTTTGTGACGGAATTGAGTCAATATTGAATTTTTCTAATATGTACATTGTACACATTCAAAATAACTAAAGTAGTGTTGTTGAGTTATTCTTTTCATTACTTCATTAAAAAATTTTTTGACGAATAATACCCTGTGTAGAGGGAGTGCACATTGAATATGCTTTAAAATCCCAATGCTGCGTACAATGTTGCCCTTAAAAGCTGTGTTGGGTGCCTACTCAAGTGTTGGCTCGTCACTTGACTGGGGTTCTAAATTATGTCGCCAATAGCCCTCGTGTAGCTCTAGTGTGTCGATAATTCAAGTTAACCTAACTTTACACTGCCCAAAATAATTCAGCACTTGTCTTAAATCAAAATTAGCTTTAAACTTTTCTTTTATGTTAATATTTTCTAGGATAACCCTCTTCACTCCATTCTTATGAAATCAAAATATGGCCAAGAGTACAAATGTATCCTTCCCGTTGTAGAAGAAGACGATACTGCAAAGAAAGAGTCGCAAGCAAGTGACAAGAATTTGGACATTAAAGAACTGTTGAAACCCCTGCAAGCTAGATCCTGCTTGTTGAAAGTAATTATTTCTTTGTCTTGTTTAATAAAATCGGCCATTATAGAAAATATAAGTTGAAGATGTACTTTTTCACTTGATTAACTTAATTGTGTGACCATTCTGGGTGGGTTTTCTTTTAAGCCTGAATTATGTATTCACTATGAGTTTTTAAACATTTACAAAAACACCAAAAAAATCCTGATCCGGTAGCAAAATCTGTTCTGGATATTTTAAACTATTTCCAGGCCTACAAGTGCAAAACACAAATGATTTAAGGTAACTGAGAAACTAAATTATGTCTTTAATGTCACACCAAATCGTTTTTGTGACTATATGGTATAGGTGTGCTCTAATGGGTTCAACATCAACCAATAATTTGTATCAAATATATGAAATGGAAAAAGAAAGTTACCTTAAGTCTAATGTTACTGCTATAAACAGTCTTGATATTTAATAAATACAAGTAAAGTTCATGACACTTTCAAGCTTCATAAGAGTTGAATTTTAAAAGATACCATTTTTAAATTATTTCTTTTTGATAGTTTGAGTTTCTATTTGCTATATATCTTAAAATTTTGTTTATTAAGGTGCAGGATTGGTGGACCTATGAGATATGCATTGGACATTACATAAAACAGTTTCATATTGAAGGTATTTTTTGAACATTTCTGGTTTTGAACATTTCATGCACAAATTAAAACTCCTTTTTGTATGAGTTTTGATTAAAAGATAATTTGTATAAAATTCCAGTCTTTATGTAGGACTCTTTGTATCGGCATTGTATCTAGGGTCATGGCTTTGTAGAAAAACAAGGTGAATATGATAAAAAAACTGAATTTAAATCGCCTAAACTAATATTTTTTGTTGATTTAGAGCAGGGGTTCCCAACCGGTGGTACGCGTACCACTGGTGGTACGCGAGAGAATTTCAGGTGGTACGCGTGAGTAACATGATGCTATAAATAGCTTCTGTAATACGCATGAGCAGTGAGCACGCAGACATATTACTCATTATTTTAAACATTAACATTATTTTAAAGAGAAATTTTTAACTTCTGGGTCGGATGTAAAACCTAGTACCCTTTGATATCCCGGCAAGCTCTGCTATTTTTGATGCTATTTGTTACGAGTTTTTTTTTGTGTGAGAGTGTAATTCTGAACTCTTACAACAAGTTTCACACTAAAGGCTATAAAAGTATATTTTGTATAATAATTAATTTTTTGCTGAGTTTGTGCTATTTTTTATTTGTATGTTTTTAGACCTATAAATAATAAATAAAACTGTAAATTAATACCAATTTAATTGTTTTATTTGTCCTTTATTATAAGCATGTTATAAATAAACAAATATATAACCATTAAATATGAAGTTTTCTCAGGAATTTAATTCAAAAACCTTTGAACACTTTTAGAAGAGTAAATATTATACGTTTAATAAAATATTTAGGTCTGGTGGTACGCCAAAATTTCTCAAAAAGTCAAGTGGTACGCAGGTGCAAAAAGGTTGGGAACCCCTGATTTAGAGTAACCACAATACATGCAAATCTTAAGGTAATAGTATCTCAAAAGTTGATAATGAATAATTTATAAATTATTCTTGTTATTAGTTAGTGCATATTTCGTTGCTTATGAATCGATAAATTAATCCAGATAGGTGAGAACACACCACATTTGTATATTTGATTTTTAAGCATTGGCGTGTTAAAATTCATTTTTTAAGAATGGCTCAGGTACAAAAGATACCGGACATATGTACAATGCCAATATTATTCCTGCCACTTTAACTTTTTTTTTAAAGAAAAACTCTTATTATTTCCCCATATTGATTGTTTTACTTATATAAAATAGTTCCAATATGAAGTTCTTATGATACCTGCCAAAAAGTTTCAAACTTTATAACAGCTTAGTCGCATATTTACGAGGATTTTAAAAAGTTTGGTCCTAGATACACAAATCTTCCCAATGTGCATAATTATCTTTAAAACACTGTTCTTTCTAACAACTTTTTTCTTTAAAACACTTTTTTTTATGCAGAGGGTCATATTTTGGGACAAGTCATCACGCTTGGTCTGTATGAATATGATTATGACTGGTCTAATGAAACAAATCGGGTAATATTTTTGTTTAAATGTTAAATTCTTTCATTTTAAATGAACAAAAATTTTTAAGCTCTTTATTATTCTAGGACAAATTTAAGAATGTCAAGCAACCATATCATTCCCAGTGGTATGTTAATGGTACCAAATGTGATCTAACAGGACAACCACGTAATGCTGAACTCAGGGTAAGTTTTTGTCTCAAACTAAAACTTTTTCAGCTTAAGCTATCTGTCACATGTCCTTTATCTTGTTGTTTAAACAAAAAAAATGAGGATAAAAAAAAGCAATAAATGTTACATAATTCAGATTTTTTTAATACTTAAATGCAATAATAAAAAGAAATATCCAGGTATAGGTAACGCACAAATATAAAACCAAACGATTATTTTCACAAAATTTTTATTTAATAAATAAAATAATTTTTGGCTAATAATTTTTTGTTGGTAATCTTCTGGTTTCAAATAAATTCTTTGCAGAAATAGTTAATTCATTTTATTAAAATTATTTTTTTAAAAAATAAATTAAATTAAGGATTTAACAAAATTCCTGTAATTTAGTTTGATCTATTCTGTAAGTTATAATAAAATAACAAGCAACGCAACACTTTTCTTTTAGTTTGTATGTGAACCAGATACCGGAGATTACATATACCGTGTTGACGAACAAGAAACATGCAGTTATATTGTGACGATTCACACATCAAGTGTCTGTTCCCATCCTAAACTAAAGCCAAAACTTGCTAAGAAAGCTCATACCATACCATGCTATCCTGTATTAGATGAAGAGCAGTATGATAGCTATATGCAAAAGCAAAAAGGTTTGTAAAATAACAAAGATCTAATAATTAAATATAAAAATATGTGTACAAAGCAGAAACTTTGATAGTTTTATGTAAACTTATGCTTTAGACTTACAGAAATGCAATTGTCCTTATAATTTTGTCCAATTTCACTGTATGTTGAAATTTATAACGCATTTTAAAATTATGAATTCTATGTATATTTGCAAAAAATCTTATTTAAAATGCTTAGTTTACTATTGGCTAACAGATATAAAATTTGTATAATTCAACCGTGATTTGTCGAAAAGATCTAGCGATTTTCCCATTGTCCTTATAATTCTGACCACCACTGTAGTTTTTACAAATTAAAAGTTTTGAAGTTGAGATATAAAAAGTTACACAGTTTTTAATAATAATAATATGTGTATGTATATGTATATAATTAAATTATAAGTTTAAAAAAAATTAGCCAAGGAAAACTAATTTCCCACAAAAAAAAAACTAATTTTGTTGCATAATTTACTGTCATATATTTTTTAGATAAGAAAGAGCAAGAAGAACAAAAAAGGAACCAATGGTTAAAAAATCAACAAAAGCGTTTGCAGGATATGAAAAATGAACATTTACAACTATCAGAAACAGATCAAACAGAATCAAATAACATTGAAAAGAAGCCTGATATTAAAGATGAAACTACTGATAAAAGTTAGTTCTTTTACTTGAGTGATTTGTGTTATTTTTTATGGCTTTCCCATGTACTGTTTTATGTATATAATGAACTTAAATTGGAGTTTGTGAAATATGTGATATTTTTACATTACGTTTGGTATTGTAATTGCTGCTTACACATACTTTAAATTCATTTCTTCTTTCATTGTTATCTTAAAAACCCTTTATATCAATTAATACTTCACTAACACTTATTTTCATAACACTAAATGCTATGTCTTTTCAAATCATAATTTTTGTAAATTTAACTTTTAATTTTCATCTATTATAACTTAATAAATTGATAATAGTAATATATTTTTAATTAATAATCAGCAATATGAATTGCCATAAAAAAGTTTTCTAGACAGCAATCGCTTCAGTTGTTCATATCTTTACAAATTGTCGAGAAGAATCTGTACTTTAGAGAACAATCACCTTATCATATGTAATTACATAAGATACACCCCATACAACTTTGTACTTAAGTACAAAAATAATTTTCATTCCTCAAAGATAGTATATTTAAGTTATTATTTATCAGAAACACTTTCAAAACAAGAAAATGTGAGAAGTTCTGATGAAGTCAATGAAGACGAATTATTAGAACAATATAGTAAAGGTACTCGTAATCCTTAATTTCTCTTGGTATAAATAATTTGTTTAAAATTTTAACATGATTTTACTCCTTAATACTACTAATCTCAAATTAATTTTCATATCTATTGCTATTTGTGCTTTATTATTTATATTTATAACTTCTCTATGGTTTCCTTTACATATTCAGGTGAAAAGCTTCAAACACTTCTAGTAGTATTAGTTATAAATCAAATCAATAACCCATCATTGTTGGTTTTTAAAATAAAATGTTTATAAAAAGATGTTATAAATATTATAAACCTTACATTTTTTCTATGTTATGTTGAAAAATTGATTTTTTAAACAATAAATACTATGAGTAAAAAGTAATATTAAAAAAATTAATTAAGTAGTTTTAAGGAGTTTTAGAACAGTAATGTTACCTCAACATCTATAGCAAAGCAAATTCTTTAGGCATATGTATCTCATTATGCTCTTTGCATTAAAAAAACAAAAAAATTAATTGCATAAAAATAGTTTTAATACTCTATTGAAATTAACATTTTTGAACATGAAATACTTTTTCTTTCAGAAATCGACAAACTTAAGTCTGTTTTTTCTCTGAATCAGTTTTCAGAGGCCAGAAAACGCATTGAGGCACACTTTGATAAGTTACTAACACAAGTAAATGTCATGCATTCTCTTAAATTATTTTTTAAAAAATAGTTTTTGATGTCGATAATATTTTCTTATTTTTAAATAATCATCATCTTTTGTTAATAATTGTAAATGTCTTTTTTTTTAAAGAAAAACTGTTTCATTTCTAATGCTTTTGTGTTTTAATTGTAATTTCAGCAGCTTATAAAATTTTTTAAGATGAAGTATATGGTGACACATTATGTATTCAAATTATTGCCTTTCTAAATAATGTACATTTATTTTTTAATGCCTTAGGGTTTAAGTATTCCCTTAAATATTTTTCAAGTTAAAAACTTATTAAAATCTTTAATTAACTGTCCTTGTGAAACATTCTTCAAAAACTTGTTTTAATATTAAACCGATTATATTTTTTGTAAGGTTGAAAAGGATCTAAATCCTGGATCAGGTAACAATAAAAAAGTTGCCACATTGCACAAGCTCACTTCAACATTAAATATGCTATTAACAAAGTTGAGTAATGCTGAAAACGAGGCAGTGAAGGCTACAGAAGACCTTATTAAAGCGACAGAAATGCTTTCTAAGGGCGATAAAAAACCTGGTAATTACATTTTGCAATCGCATGTAAGTTAGGCACAATTAGCTTTTATTTAGCATGTCATTTAATTTTTTATACTAATAACTTTCTGCACACAATTTAATTTTGCATGTTTAAATTGAATTCAAAGTTCTATATTTACAAAAAAAAAACCTTTAATGTGGCATCAATAGATTCAGTTTATATTTAGATAGTGTTTATAATATGGCATGTGTTACCTTTGTGTGTCGCTTATAATAACCACCCTGTTAAAATTTGTTTGCTGAATAAATATATACTTCTGTGCATTTCCCAATAATTTCTCTTATAATATATTTATCCATATAAACCAACAATAATTTGCTTTCTCTTAATAAGTTTAACCTTTCTTATGGCATGTTCTTTATTACTCTAACAAAAAGTGCCAGTATTTAGCGCTATGACAGCATTTTGTGTCCCTATCCTGCTTTTTTTCCTTGTATTGATTAAACAATGTCTTCTCTCCCAAATCTGTGAAATAGCTGTTATTTATTCATATAATCACCATTCTACTGTATACTTTGTAAGCCCTTGTCCCTTTAGCTTATCTGCCTGGGATTTGATTAACTTTCGAAATCTGTGATCCAAGGGTAAAGAAATAGCTAAACGGATAATGTACTACTAAACATACTACTTACACACAAAGGCAGCACTACATTAGAATACACTTAACATGAATTTTAGAAACTATTTTATCATTCTGTTCACAGTTATAAACTCTTGACTCACATTGCGTTATCTGAATTAAAAGGTTCTCCAAAAACAGCTAAAGACGAATCCCAAAAAACATCTGAACCGGCTGAAGATAAGCTTCATGTGTATGTTAAAAGACTCAATCATGGTTCAGTAGACTCAAGTGAAAAGTATTTCGGAATGAACCCTGCTCATAAGAAAAAACTTGAGCAGGCAGTGGCAAAGCGGTTGGAACAATTAAACTGGGGTCTTGGAGGTATTTTGTTTTATCCTAACATTTCTACTATAAGATGCCTGTCCATTTCAACCACAAACTTGAAAGTTGGTAGTTAACTAAACAGTCTTAACATAGGTGGTGTTACAAACTGACTTGTGATGTAATGGAAACATACTGGCAGCTGTTAATGTGATCATGAAAATGTCTTAAAAACAATGTGAGACAACAACTGTTAAGATTGCAAGTTGTAGACTAAAAATTCTAAAATTCAAGCCCTATGGTTAGTCCAAAGGCTCTTATTACTTCTGTAATTCCTGAAAAATTTCTAAAAATTCATTTATATTTAAGAAGGCTCTAAAGTGTTACTGAAACTTAATAAAGACATATGAAAAAATAAGTAATAATTTAGCATCTGTATATTTTGTTTTTCAACAAAAAAAAAGTAACTGTAAGATACAATACATAAGTGAGTTATTTCAACTGAAATATCGATACTAATATTTGAATATTTCCAAAAGGTTTTTTTTAATGACCTTTTGTACAAACAGTGTATAAATATTATTTCTTCAATTAATGACTTTTGAAGCCGACATCTTTAGTTATGTCTTATTTTAACAAATCAGAAGCCAATTTGATTTTTGTTACCTTCTTAAAACTGTTGATTTATATAGCCTGGAATATATTCTTTTTTTTCTCTTCAAAATATCTATGTAGGCACCCTATTATGCATTAGGAGTGTTAGTTAAAATCAATTGGGGTGGCAACAAAACATGCCAGTAACTATCAACATCATCAGGTTTTGTATGTCATCCATGTTGATTTTTTAAATTTATTTTATTTTTATAAATGAGCATGCATCTTATTTGTAGTAGGTTATGGTTTTATTCTTTATTTTCTAAATTATTTTTACAAGTTATGAAAGTTATTCTTGAGTTTTTCAGTATTAATGGGGGAAAAGTTGGGGTTTATATTATGGGCACTCACAATTTATGTATCCTATAAATTAATATGTGATAAGGAGTCGGTGATACTTTTCTAAATTTAACCAAGAATAAGAGATTTTATCAATTTATATTATATAAAGTTTTTTTTATAACTTGTTTAGCTTTTTTTTTATTTAAGTGTAATGTAATGAAAAGTAGGTTGATGAAAAGTATATATTGGATAACTTAACCATTAATTTATTTTTGTAATACAACTGCTTTGAATATGTATTATACGAAACAGTGCTTTAAGTTTAGTTCTTATTTACCAGGGATTGGAAAGTTACTTTTAAAAAGTAACTCTGTTACAGTTACTCATTTAAAAAGTAACTCAGTTACAGTTACTCATTTAAAAAAGTAACTCTGTTACAGTTACAGTTACTTAATATGAAAAGTAACGCGTTACAGTTACTTTTAAAAAAGTAACGAATCACAGTTACTTTTCGAAATTTCAAGTTATAAGAAAAATTGAAATTTAGCCATCTTACCATTTTTCAAAGAGAACCACGATAAACGAAATATAAGGTCAAACAAAACACTGAAATTATAATTAATAAAAAAAATTATATTTAATTTTAATCCTTTACCCTGATACGAGTCCATCTGTAAACACTCCGGTAGGTACTGACGGAAATAGGGGTCATAGGGGTATCTCTCAAGAATCAATGTGAAATCTCTGTCTCCTCCCTCCCCACCCCTCTTCCAGGGAAGGACTTGGTCATTGTTGTAGAACGCATTCAGGCAGGGGACACAAAGGGGTTTGGACTAAGGGATCCAACCTGCTTGGCAGTTAGCGTGATTTATTTGAAAACCCTTCTTTTCGTAGATGCCTGTAATTGTGCGGGCTTATAATGTGATACTTAGAAAGGTAAACAGACAAGGAAAAACATTCGTACTGTTACAATTCTGTCTGAAATCCGCCATCATGCCTTTAGCAGCCAAAGTGGACAATTCTATTATATTCTTTACTTTTTCCCTCTGAGAAAAGCTATCGTATTTCAGGAATGCGAAATGTTTCATTCTTAAGAGTGGAATTTCAAAATTGGCATCAGACAGCCTTCGTAAAGTAACGGAAAAGTAACGACATTTTTCGTTACTTCGTTACCGCTAAAAGTAACTAAGTTACAGTTACAAGTTACTTTCTGAAAAATGTAACGGCGTTACTCGGTGTTACCCCAAAAAAGTAACTGTTACAAGTAACGGCGTTACAAGTAACGCGTTACTCCAATCCCTGTTATTTACTATCTAACCTTGCACATGCTTTACTAGACTGTTAAAAGTTAGCCTTGCTTTAAAAACAACCAGACAACATTAAATAAAGTCCTGGAGGTATCTTTTTTAAATGTAAACAGAGTATAGTTGTGGGGTTTAGTTTTATAAAAACAAATGTGATGCCTTTGTTTAATAGCAGCGTGAAGTTATCCACAACCAGGTCAAAAAGATGTTAACCCAATCAAAGAATTTGTTTTCCTTATTTTTAAATAAAACTGCTTGGAATCAAAGTGACATAATTCAAGCCTAATAATGGCATAATGCAGGCAACTATATTTAATGAAAGTTAATTTAGGTGGTATTCTCTAAGAGATCATTTGTAACACTGTGAAAATATAATTGTTTGAAATAGTAAAATGCCTTGTTTTATTTTTGATGTTGATAACTTAAGTTTCTCATCAAGGAAAAGCCTTTGAAATATTTGCAAGCAGATTCTAAAATTAACATAAATTAATTATTTTAGATCGTAAAGTGGAAGTAAAAATAATAACCGAGGATCCTTTTGATGCTGGAGATTTAACTAAATTAGAATCGTTAACAGAAGAAGAATCTATCCAATTTCAAAACATGATAATGGCTATGTTGGTAAATATAAGTTTTATTTTAATTACATACCTGAAATATATTAAGTTTTATTAAATTTATTTAAGATAATCACCTCTAGCCCCACCTTAAACAAATCTATGACCTTAATGATTTTTAAGTTAACCGTCCATAAATTAACTTGAAAAGGGCTATTGGCAATACGCACTGATTTATTTAATTTTTTATATATAAGGGAGAGAATTATTACAGCAAAGTTTCCTATATCAAGAAATCCAGCACATCAAAATTAGAAGACATTGAAAATCTTAATTTTAAAAATAATGTAAAGTTAAAAGATATTAGGATAAATTTCGCTTTCATTTTTAGATAAAAAAAATTTGCATAATTATTCTTCTAACTTCAAACTAATGTAGCAAACGATAAAGACTATTAATTAAATCTGCAAAAAAGATTAATGAAAATAGTTAGTTTTGGTGTTTAATTGTTTAAATTAGAACTAGTAATAGGCCCTGTTTGGCAAATTTCTTTCTAAGATGTATAAATAGGGAGTTTCCTGTTGATCACAAATGTTGTGTGGAAGTGGTTTAAGTGACATATTCTGTTACAACTTGTTAATCGATAAGTCTGGAATGATGTCATTCTTATGTCACCATGAGATTCTTTTATTGTTCTTATTATTTGTTTAAAAAGAGGCACGCAACATTCTATTTTTTTATTTTAAGAAGCAGACATAATTTTTCATTATGCATTTATCAATGAAAAATTCTGCTTTAATACTATTTATTCCTTTTGATAAGGTCTATTTCAATACTTTTTTTTAATGGTATTAAAAAATCATTTTGTGTTGTTAGGTTTTGGAGGTGATATGTTATTTAATGCTGTTGTATGTCAATAGAAATGTTTTTCTAGTTCTGATTAATATTATTCAAAATTTAACTAAACTTAGCAAACAAAAATGAAAATTTATTGAATTTTCAAAAGAAAATAAATAAAACTAGCCTAATCTGTAAATGTTTAATGTATAAGCAGTCAAATATTTAATGTAGAAATGCTTTTTTTTTTTTTTGCTTTCCCCCCCCCCCGGTATGTGCAAGTGATCTAAGTGACGGATTCTGTTGTTTTTTATTGATTGACAATTTATTTCAAAGATTAATTGCATGTTTAATGAACAAATAATCAAATAACTAGAAATATGCGTTGATTTTAAATTGAGTTATAACTATTATTGGACACAGTTTTGTTATCTTGTTTTAGAAGAAACTTTGAATGGTCCTAAATAATTTTGTTTTAATGAAAACTGTTTTATTTCATTTGTAGACTGGACAACAAGATTCTGTCAAAGAAATGGAAAGGCATAAGAAACTAGAAGAAAACTACAGACACAATTGGGAAACAGAAGAAGAACAAGATTGATACTTAACTTATAGAATATATTTAAGCTGATTTCAATCAGTTTCAAGGTTTTATTTGAGAAGTAGCTAAAACTCCTGGTGATGTTTTAGTCGCCTTTTGTACATTTTGTTAAATATTTAAATTAAATCCAAAACAATAAAATTTGTTTGTTAATTCTTGGTAAAGTAATCTCTCACTAAAATATACTGAATATATCTTGTAAAACTTTTTTCATTTGCAATCATCTTTATGAAAAACAGGTGTGAGGAAATAAAAGTATCATGTATATTAGTAAAAATGTTAAAGACCAATTTTGTAGACTCTTTAAAACAATGTTAAACTAAAACAATTCACTTAATATCATCAGCATTTTACAGTAGTTAACAAAAGAAAAATATGGGAATCAAAACAAATAATTTGTATTTTCAACAATTGCTTAAAATAATGGGTGAAATTGCCACAGCTGGTGTAAGCGAAGTTAAACTACTGTTAACTGCTATTTCTTAAAACAGCAACAAATCCGTAGGGGGGAATTGCATGTGTCGGTAAATTGAAAAATACTCCTTGCAAATGAATCTCCGTGTGATTTGAAAACCATCAACATAAATTTTACCCCAATCCGCAAAATAAAATTATTTTTTAACAATATTAATAAGATTGTTTCTGATGATGTAACTCTCCTATTTTTTTTATTTTTGTACTTCATGTAATTTCATTGGTTATTTTGATTTCACTCTCAAAATGTCTGCTGCGATTTATTTTCAGAGTTATTTATGTGCGACTTGTTTTTATACCTGCTAATTATTAAATTTCACATGCTTTAATTCCATTCAATTTCAACCATGCAAAGCATTACCAAAACGTCAATGTTTTGGCAATAAAAACTTCGGTTGAGATATTTGTTTTATGTTAAGCGAAATTGTGGGACAGTAATTTTACATTATTTACGAATGAAAAGGCTTTTAGTCTTATTGAAAGAAAAGTTTGTACACAACATTCATTTCAGTACGGTAAAAATATATTTAATTTTTTAAAACAAATGCAATTTCAGAAGGACCAAAAATAAGAAATAATACCGTGGGAACTGTTGGTAATCACTACGTGGAAAACATGCCGATTAAGTATTTTTTCTATTTGGCAATTTTAATTTGACCAATTTGACATCAGAGATATACTTGATGCTGATTGTCTACCTGTATCCGTATCTCGTCCTAGAACAGTAGAGCAATCCTAGGAAAATAGAACCATTCTGCGTAACTGGTTATGGAAGTTCCAAGTACACGGAACACCGTGTGAAATGTACACAGAGGAAATGTATTATTTTATAAGCACAACAGAGAGAGAGAGAGAGAGTGGTATTATTCGTACTATTTTGTAAACGAAATATCATAAGACGTTAAGCCATTTCACACCTGCACAATACTTGCAATTCCGTGCAACTAATGCAACTGCAACTCGTACTGTGGTACCTGGTTCTTCGGGTTTCACAAAAATTATTTATCTCACAATTTGGCAAGTTTATCTTTTGTAAACTTTTCAAACCATAGACTCGCTCTTATCTCATGAAAACATTGCATGCTCTTGAGCGTGAAATTTTCGTTGTTCCTAAAAGTAATTTGTTTCGTTTGTATAATGGAGTCATCAGCAGAGAGTGTTGCACGTGTTGAAGTCTTCTAAAAGAAATTATGGGCTAGAAAATGGATTCTTAGAAGAAGCAATTAGGTGCTTGATAATTTGGTGAGGGAACTAGCATTCGAAGTAAGTATATTATCGATTTGTTATTTTTATTTTATCAATTAGATGGTTACTTTTATATAAAAATTAAATGCATTTTTCACATTAAACGTTTAAGTTATATTGCATGATAATTATTTAAAATTAAATCAGTGTGTATTTTTATATTGCATTTAACCATCAATCAACCATTTTTAATACGCAGATTTTGAATTTTGCAAGCATGTAAAGTTGGCGTCTTAAAAAGTAAATAAACAACCATTGGCGAAGTCTAGTTCGTCACAATGTAGCCAACAAATACTGAATTCTGATTGGCTAACGGTACATGCAACTTGAGATTTTCGTGCTCGCATGAAAAAATCTCACGAACTTGAGGCAACTTTAAATGCTTTGTGTCCTATGGAGTTGCAAGTAGTTGTGACAAGGTGTGAAATGGCTTAAATCATATAAAAAAACTTTTACATTTCTAAATTTTGGTATAAGAAATCTTTTCCGACATCATAGATGTTTTCGTAATGTATTGTATTGTGGAAATTTAAACGAATTAAAACGATACATTTTTATAAATAGAAGGAATAAAAACAAGTTGCGCGAAAAGAACTGAAATTTTGGAAGTGCAAGAATGAAAACTGGAAAGAGTAAATCACCTGAAACAATCCACTGACGTAATTCCTATCAGTTTTCACTCCTAGTTCGTTCCTCCGACTGGTGCTCTGTTCCCATGTTTCTAAGTGACATTGATTTCAAACGACGTGCGAGAAAGAATTGTTTTTAATATTTAATTATAGCATTTCTATCGCTATTCAAGACCTGAATCATGCCCATAAGAAAACCAAATCTTAAAAATTGATTAGAGCTGTGTTAAAACTTAACTAAGTTTTGGAAGGTAGAAGCAAAAAAGGCACTTAAAGCATTGCATTAGCAAGCCAAGCAAGCATTTTGAAAATAGAAGGGTAGGAAGAAGCTAAAGAATTTGACAGATTTAACTTTTTGTTTTACACAGACATAAATATTTTTCGAAAATTCGAAAGCTTAATAGTATGTATATTTGTTACTTGAATGCTTTATTCGATTATTAAATGTTTATTAATATTATTGTATAAAAATAATGATACTTTACGAAGCAAATGCATATCGTTAATTACATTGCCACATAGTGCAATTTATTTGTCATACAATTCAACAAAAAATAATATCAATCGAAATCTCGATCCTTTGGCTTCTAAATTCATTTAAAATATGACCATTGAGCTTTCTCAGAAAATAATTTTCCGCAAGCTATTCGGAATGTTCTTGTTGGGTAGGATCCTAGCATAGATCCCACACCCTTGGCATGAATTATTTTTGTTGGCGATAGTTGCGCCGTCTTGGTAACTCTACTTTGATACACTAGATCAGTGGTTCCCAACTTTTTTACTTGTGCGGCCCACCAATTTTGTAAACACAAACTATGAGGCCCACTAACTACCTACTTCTTTTAATAAACAAAGATATTGTACAAAAACTAAAGACATATTTTTCTAAAGCAAATATATTATATAAAAAAAAACTCAAATCCAAACAAAAAACATTGCTGAAAATCCGTAACAAAATCTTAATAGAGTTTCTGTCATCGTTTTTCTTCCATAAGTAAGAGAGTCAATCTCCGGATTCAAATTTGCCAATTTAAGGGGCAAGTCATTCTAAACATCAAGTCTATTTTTGTATTTATTTTTAAGGAACACTAAAGTTGAAAAGGCTCGCAGACGTCCCTAATTCTCACCATCCAACTTGTAGTCAAGTTAGAGCTGGAAAAAATAAATAAATACACTTTGTCCCCAAATATACAGATGTTAAATCTGATAAAGTCTGTACACTGGGTTAGCTTACAAAGTACATGGGATGCCAGCTCAGGTGTCGACCTCATCAATTGCCAGCGTTTCTTAAGTGCAAGGATTTCTTAGGCTTATTCTGTCATCAGCCAAGAGGCTAAAAATAAGCAGCAGGAATGATTATTAGGTACCTTAACCTATATTTGAGGATTATACCAAGGCAATAGTTTGAAAAAAGTCTGCATCAATTTATTTTTGAGGAAAGCTTATGTTTTGGCAAAGAATAAATGGATCTAGATTTTAATTTGTAACATATTAATTTATATTTGGTGAAATTTATTATTTTGTTTAATTATTGAATTCACAAGAAGTCTTATAGCATCCTTAAAAACTTATTTAAAATTCAAAGAGTATATTTAATAAAGTATAATAAATAATATTATTTTTAATTAAATGTAATAAATGTTTAACAAAGTATAATACATATGATGCAAATGCATGTCCATGCAAAACAAAATTTTTTTGTTCTTAAAATACATAATGGTTGAGAGTATAAATTATAAATTAACAATTATAAATTAAATGGATATTCTTATAAAATCATGGACATAGATTTGTTAATTTATTATATGATCCAAATTAACATATACTTAAATAAAATATATTTGAACCTTTTTTTTCAGAATACATAAAGTATATTTTATAAATTGGAAGAAATTTGTTTTCAGAGTCAGACACCCACAGATCCAACTCACAAGTCTGAATAGGACAATATGCCACATAATGCCAGCAAAACTCATCATTGCGATACACCAGTTTCTGAATTCAAGAAAAAATTAGTTAAGAATGTGACAAAGTATTGTCACCCAGGAGAGAGTAAAGAGAACTACAGTAATGCATTGACAAGCATGAAACCTTGTGCTGTGGTATTGGACACTTTCCATGGACTTGATAATAATACCAGGGGTAATTTATTATTCTTTCAGTGTCAACAATGTAATGGATACTTTAGAAATGAGTATTCATATAATCACCACATGTTAACCCATCCGAAAGCTGAATCAGATAAGAGTTTAAAATTTGTACGTATAAGTGTTAATGGCTCATTTTCAAAATCTGCAATTCACAAGTTTCAATGGTCACTAAATGAAGATGATGACATTCCTTATATTAAGAGAAATATCACTTATAAAAGTCTCTTGAAAAGTCCTACTTTTGGTTCTTTTTCCAGAACAAGACGAAGTCCAAAGAGACAGAGTCTAAATATAAATAGTAAGACAGAGTCCAAACTTGTTGATTTTCAATGTTCAACTTGTTGTTATCAAACTAAGAGTTCATTTAAATTTAAAAAGCACCTATGCAACAAACCATTGAACAACATAAAACCTTGTACAGTTGTACTTAACAAAATGTCTGGGCTTGATACAAATATTGAAGGCATTACATTGTTCTTCAAATGCCCTTTGTGTAATTTGTATTTTGTGGAAGGTTATTCATACAGTCAGCATATGTCAACCCACCCTGAAGCACATAGCTATAGTATTGAAACTAAGTCACTAAATGTCAATAATCCTTATCAAGCATCAATAATTGGTATGAATGAAGTGATAACGGATGCTAACGAACTCATAAGTAGTGATGTTACTTTAAAAGATGTACCTGATGAAAGTGCTAGTAATGTCATGTTTGTAGAACCAAACAAAAGTGTAAGCCCTGTCATTTCTGTAGATCAAAATGAACAAAGGGGTATTCTTAAGCCAGATATATGTGAAAGTAGCGATAGCACTTCACATGACAGCCTATATTCTGCTTCTAATGAACAGCAGAAAAAACGTTCCTTTTGTTGTGTTTCATAACACTCTTATATAATTAAAAAAAAATAAGTATAAGGTATTTTTTGAATATGTACAATGTACATAAATTATATTGCATATTTGGTTTATTTTAAAGGTCTTTTTTAATTATATAATGTTTTGATATTTTTTAAACAAAACTATCCCAGAATTCCTAGACATTTCAAGACAAACATTCAAGACATTCCTAGAAAAACAGTTCTGTGAGTCCTTAATAAATGAGACTTAATGTGTTGTCAAGAGATTAAAATAAACGGTACTTATGAAACAGGCTAAAATAAGTGTTAAAAACACATAAAGCAATAAAGAAACTAATGTTCTTGACACTGTGAGAAATATATCATACAATCAAATGTGCTAAAAAGTGATGCATCTCCAATTTTATTAACATAGCAGATGATAATTATATACCTGTTTGGATGAATGTGGTCTTAATATCTGATATTATTTAAGAAACTAAGTGTATTTTTTGTGTGTATATCTTCCTGTAATAAGGCTCTTTGTTCTTTACTAATGTTAAAAAAAATTGAGATTGTGTACAGAAAATATACATATATTTTGTATATGAGCTTAAATGCTCAATATTTTTAGGCTCAAATAAGTACAAAGATTTTACAAATATTACAAGTATAATTAAAAATTTAGAAAATTTGATTATCTGTAAATTTTTTAGTGGTATTTGAAATGTGTTTGTTAGATTTCTCTTTTGAATGACTTTTTAAAGATTTTGTTAAAAACAAAAATATGGGCTTCAAACAACTGAAATTTCTTTTAGAGAACCAAGATAAATTATTGAGTAGTTTTTAGTTGTCTTATTTATGATTATTTTATTTTTCATTCAATTTAATATTCTCTTAATTATTTTTTTTCTGTGTTAAGGAAAAATAATTTATACTAGAATCAAAGGATTATGAATTTATGCTAGATTTAGTAAAATTTCTAAAAAAAGCAGAGGACAGCAGTACTAATAAAACTGGTCAATAATAAATTTGTAGGATTTCTATGATAATCCTAAGAAAATAGTATTAAAGACTCATTATTTTGTATCTATAAAACTGTTAGCTTTTACAGGTTTGACAGTTGGAATTGTACCTGTACTCTTTTTTTTTAATATGAAGGAAAGTTTCACCCTTTATTAAGCAAGTTTTAATATATATATATATTTATATACAGTTTTGAAACAAGAATTGCGTATTAGGCAAGTTTTTAAATTGTGTTGTTAATTACCTTTCAATGTTTGTAATACTTGTGTTCATATTTGAAGTAAATTTAATAAAGATTGTTTGTGTCAAGTTATATTTAAAAAGTATTTAAATAAATCTTTGCAGTCCAGGTTACACATTTATTAAGTAGCTATAAATAACTAATATATAACTATCTTATACCATTTTCGAAAAAATTTAGTTCTAAGAATAAGGCTAGTATTTAAAAATTTTATTCTTTGATTTTTTTAAAAAATCAAGTAACAAAATTTTAACGAAATGTTTCCATTATTAGAGAAATTAAATATGAATATTAAAAATGATAGCTAACAGAAACTGCATTGATATTTTTTAATAAAATATTTAATGTACAGTATTATGCGCAGCAGGGTGGTAACAGAACCGGGAAAACCTGGAAATCGGGGAATTCTCAGGGAACTTTTTAATTCTAGAAATCAGGGAATTTTTTCAAATTTTTCAAAATATCAGGGAATTTTTCAAATTTCTCAAAATATCAGGGAATTTTTCAAATTTCTCAAAATATCAGGGAATTTTTCAAATTTCTCAAAATATCAGGGAATTTTTCCATTTTGGATTACTTAAACAGCAGTCCAGGTTTAGGTTGTTCTTGTCATCACTACTAACGGACACCTGATCAAAAGAAAATATTCTGGTTGGCCTGAACCGGAGCTATAAAAGTAAACGCGACTCTCTTCCTACACGCAAAGACAAAAAAAACCTCAATCATTATAAAACAATGCAACTTCATCGGTGGATGTCGTGAAAATTACTAGGCAGCAAAATAAGTAAATCGGGAAGCATTATTGGACTGCATATTTTTGGTCAGGTGAAGACGATCCTCTCCTAATGGGGTATTGCACTGGCCGGTAACCGATATTTGAAGACATCTTAGCGAAATCAAATCTTAATTCATCTTCCAATTTTAATTAAATTGTTTATCCCAATCATTAAAATTTATCATTTAAACTTATTGAAGTTTAAGTTTAGTTTTCATTGATATGTACATTCATTGATATGTTTCATTGATATGTAGAGTGATGGGGTTATGGCAGTACAGTAGAACTCAAACTATCCGACGCAATTGGGTCCTAACTACATTCGTATAATCGGAAATTCGGATAATTGGAGTTAATCAGAGAAAAGGTATATATTAAACAAATCCAAATTGTTAGATGTCGTTTGAGTTATAGCTTTTTGTAATAGTTTTTTCAGTTAAACATGTTAGAATTTTGGTTTTACAAAAGTTTATATGCGACCTATAAACTTTTTTACTCTGCTTATTTGTTAGTGTTGGTCTCTATTGGATGTGATGCCTTGTAATATTTTTGTTCGGTACAAAAAAAATTACTATAGGCATGACATCCAACAGAGACAAACTGTACCAGGTTGGCCGGGTGGAGATTTTTTTTAACATTCAAAAGATTATCAGCACCGCTTCGGATAATTGGAGTTCTACTGTAGCTATTAATACCTGTTTATAAACATAGGGTTCGGTCGCTGGTCGATATTTGAAGACAGCTTCTGCTTAGTGTTTCCCCTAATCTTAATTCATCTTCAAATTTAAATTAATTTTTTTATCTTTATTATTGAAATTTAATCTATAAACTTGTTGTCTATTGAATTTTGAGGGTAGTTTTCATTGATATAGACCGATAATAGAAGAAAAAGGTTGCGTTAATGTTGTGTAAAATTTGGGGTCTTGGTGTAAAAGCCGACCACTTCTTTAATTGCTATGTTTAAAAGTATAGTTTTAACCCTTTTAATTCTGTTTTTTTTTGTCACATGAGGAATAACAACCAAAAAAAATCTAAAATAGTCCGATGATTGAAAAAAAGTAGACGTTTACGCTGAAATAGTCGCTTTTAACTCAAATTTTCCGAAAAAAGTCACCATAGTCGTCTTCCCTTCAAAATAATCGTTTTAGTAGCCTAAATAGTCATGTGTAAAACGTATCAAACCAATTTTTTTTTGCTAAAAAAATTATGTTTGTTAGTACTTTTTAAATATTTCAGGACGATGTGTGGAAATTAAGGACAATTCAGGAGACCCCCCAAAAAAATTTCAGGATTTTCAGGACAACTACGACCTCTATATCTATATTTGGAAACATTGTACTGTTCCTGGATATATTTAATCTAAATAAGCATGTAATATACAAGAGTTAAATATTTAGTTAACCAACTGGTTGAGTTTGTTTAGTTTGAAATATCGTCGCACTAGAGCTACACGAGGGCTATTGGCGACGGGAGTCGTAATTTACCAACCGGTTGAAAATTAGGGTACTTTTAGCAAGTAATTTATAAAACGGTTACTTTAAAACAAGCCCAAAAGGAAGTAAATGTTATTGTAAAGTATATTTAATTAAGACGAAAAAAATATTGTTCAACTTCAATGTATATAGAATATACATTAAGGGGGTATGGGAGTGGTACTACCACTCCCTGCTGTGTGTACAAAACTGTCTTCTGTCTGTGTTAATCCCACGTAAAAAAATAATAATAAAAAATACTCTGGCTGTATTGAGTTTTGTTACAAACGTTTGTTTTTAATATGATAAATGTAGCTGGCATACAGAGCTCTAAAATTCCACTTTTTAAATGGGTTCGAATGTTTTGTTGTTATATTATCAAAATTTTTATAAATATTCAAAGCAATTTCAATTTGTGTAACACTTGTCAAACATATCTCTTTCATTTCAGATACCCATAAAACTTTAATTCATCTTTTAACATTAATTTATCTTATATCCTTATCCCTCATCAAGGACATTCATGTGTCTATTTTATAAGGAATGAATAAAAGTTTGTACCATTCCGCTATTTATCGTAATGTTTTTTTCCCCATTAAATAACAAGGAATTTTAACCCCTATGACAATTAGAAAACAAATTCCAGAAAACACTTAATAGTTGGTAGCATTCCTAAT
Source organism: Oedothorax gibbosus (assembly GCA_019343175.1). Lineage (NCBI taxonomy): Eukaryota > Metazoa > Arthropoda > Arachnida > Araneae > Linyphiidae > Oedothorax > Oedothorax gibbosus. Next base: position 30,987,292 of record CM033271.1, read on the forward strand.
TGCAAAGCCCTTCACCCTTTAAATGCTCACAAACATAAAAACGATCACAACAGTGTCTTGGATCTTGTCAATTAAAGATACAAACAAGTTCTAAGTAAGCTGAGGAAAGATTTACAGAGGCAGGCAAAATTTCAAAAAGGTAATATAATGACAGTAAGTCACATTTCATTCATTTGAAACCATAGTCATTGAATCATGCTACTGAATTTTTTTTATTTATATTTAAAAAAAAGCTAAACCTTTATCAATAATTGCAGTATATTTATGAATGAAAAAAAATAAAAATAGTAGAACAAAAAATAGTGGCTTTAGTGATTAGTTTTGGCCAATAGTGACTCAGGAAAAATGGTGACTTTTAGTGAGAATAGTGACTTGGAGGGAGCGTTGTATTTCAGCTATCGTGGTGAAGATATGTATGGAATGGTTCACAAAGTGAACTAAATAATATTTAATTTGTGCATATCGGTTTGAAGGCAACAAATAAGGACAAGTGGCTATTTAATAGTATTTATTAATATAGTTTAGGTTATAAATATTTTTCAAATTTAAAGAATTTTCGATAAAAATTTGTTCTTTTATATACATATAAACATTTTACAAGTGAATGAAACAAATAGTTGCAGCAGGTATAATATGCAAAGAATTGTAAATCAGTGCAAAAGACTGCTTACAATTGGTAATTAAATAAATAATATTTTATTCTTTCTTTATGCAACAAAAACAACAAATATTATAAAAAATACTATTAAAACTGCAAAAACTTTTATCATTAACCATCGGTTCGATGTCACACTTTGAAAGTACTTGAGAATTTCGGAATGGGCACTTTCGACATTCAATTGGGCATCTTCCACATTGGAATCAATTCTAGAGGTGAAAACAAAATTTAGATTTGGTATATTTTAGATGTGAGTATTTATATAACTTTCAAAAAGTGTTTGTAAGTACAGAATAGCTATTAACTGTACATTAAGAGCAAAATATATATATATAAATAAAATTGATGTTCAGCTTACTGGAATATATAATTTTAAAAATTGACATTCTATTCTTTCTCCTATTATGAAAAGGATATTATATTGAGGAAAGCTTATACTTCTTAACTATAATGTTTTATGACTTGCTGGGGTCAAAGAAACACTTAACTATTTATTATAATACATAAAAAGTAAGCATTTAAGATTTAGTTTTTACAATACATGTAAATGAAATATTCTTGTTTTAAAACTTGTATGCATGGCTTACAATTAAAAAAAAATCAATTAAAAATTACAAAGACCTACTACTTACCGTGTAACCATTTCTTCTTGTTCCTTAACCATGTGAGCTAATTGCTGGAAAATGGTCCCTAACTCGACTATGGTAGCCTCTATATTCTGCATGGTATCAGCTCTGTCATATATGTAAGAATCCTGTACAACAGTAATAAACAAAATTATTAGCTAGCATACAAATAAATATTAAATGAATTTTAATAAATTTAAAATTTTGCTTGGAAAAACACACAAAAATCAATACTGAGATAAATATTCACAATAACATGTCCTAAAAAATATTTATCTTATTTTCTGTTATTTTGATGCATTTTAATATATTCTTTGCTGTTTAAATAAAATAATTGTATGGTGAAATTTTACTCTTTGCTTAACAACTATAATACTGACTTCATTCAGTAAAGATGCTAAAACATCAGACAGTAGTTCTTTAAAAAAAGTTAATTTTATAAAAATACAATCAAAATATTTACAAATAGTTTTTAATGTTTTACCTGTTGATCAATCAACTGCACCTGCTTCTGAAAACTGTCATTTTCCATGTTAATTGTGAAGTCCCCTCGGTTACTCATATTGGCATGGTCATCTGAAAGCAGAACACTACCAGATTGACCTGACAGTCCAGATGGTAACGTGGCAGATACACTTCCTTCAGCAAACTTTTCTCTTCTATGTTTTTCATGTTTCAAATTCTGAAACAAGATTATAAAATGGTTAATAATTGTAAAAATAACAATACAGAATGTATAGTAGACTCTTGATATAGATATTCCAACCAATTTGCGGATAATAAATAAATGGTTGCCATAGTTGTTTCTTATTCTACTTGGTCTAGATAAAGTCTAGACCAAGTCCAAAAGGCCCAGGAAAAGTCTCGAACCAGAACAGGGTTTTCAAATAGGCCACTCTTCTGCAAATCCAAACAGGAAAGCAGACGGTCCAGAAAAGCTTGGTGCATATTACACTTGAGGCACACAGGGTACACCATAATCCCTGAATGAAGGTTGTCATAGTAAAGGTTGTTTACATTAAATAAAAATACCCGTCACTTATTTGACAAAATAATTGAAAAAATTTGGTTTTCATAATGAAAGGTGTGCTATATATCTTTTGGTTGCAGTATGAAGTTCTCCTGAAATTACATTAAATTAGTAATATAAGATTTGAAGAGTTATATTATATTTTAAGTAATTCTTTGACTATAGAGTAATTATTACTTATTACTATTCGTTTGTTTAGCATGCAGTTCACCATAAGAAATATTACTCAAAATCATAAGAAAGAAAGAAGATATATAGAAGATCATAAGAATTACATGAGCCCCAGTCCCATAAGCCCAAGTTTACGGATTCGAGCCTCGGCCGAGTCGTCGGATTTTTTGGATGGGAAAATCTTGGGCACGCATGTCATACGATTTTGAGGCATGTAAAAGATCCCTTGAGTATCCATTTGGCTTGGGTTCTCTTGGCAAAATCAAATCTTGGTATACTTTAACATAAACAGAGAGCTCAGATTGATTGTAATCTGAGCGTTAAAATTGGCCGCGAGCTTTGCCTAGATGGTGCAACAGAAAAATGGCTCTTAGCTCTGGGGAATATGCCAAGTCTGCAAAGGCTTAACCGCCAATAAAGCCACCCCTTTGGGAAAAAAAACATGCATGCTTTGAATTAATTTGATTTCTTCCAGCAACAAAACTTTACCTAATGTATTTAAATCTGTTTAGTTCACCAGATAACATTTTTTAAAAAATGTATCGTATATAAAAAATACCATTCATCAATAAAAATGCGGAATTAGGCCATTATCTACTTTAAATTAGCATAATCTCGTATTTGTGTCTAAACTTTTGCATCATACAAATTTTTATTATATGAAAATGAATTTTGTTATAGCAAATCAAACAATTATGTTTCAATTATAGCATTTCAAAATAGCAAATATTTATTTAATATGTTTAGGGGTGTTTTGTAATTCTACTATAACAATTCTAAATTTTACAGCTAAATTATGTCATTGTCTAAACTTTTGCATCACAGTGTATCAATAGCACATAGGGATAAAATTTATTCAATAGATGTCATTTAATAACTTTGATTAATAATACAAGTACATAATATGTATTTTACATGATTTCCTACACTTAATATCCAACCTTATTTATGTATAATATTACTTGTTTATAATGTCAAATAATGCAGTATGTTGAATAATGCTACAATTGGGTTATATTGTAAAAACAATTCTGATATCTTTGAGTGATATTCCTTTTAGTGAAATTACAGAATTTCAAATTATTATTGCATAATAACGTGGAAAGCATGTACGACTTATACATTGCATATTTTTTCTAAACAGTACTGTAATAGCAAAAACTTCTCATTAATTGTACTGGTGAATCACAGATTACACAGTTAATGATCAAAAGCTATGTATTGGTGTGGATCAACAGCTATGTAAGAAGACTAGAGCTATGCAATATATTCTATTTAGTATTTAAAAACTAACATACCTCAGTTCGTACTTCAAGAACATGACGAAAGTCTGTAGACATGGCTGCAAGTTTTGATTGAAGTGATATTACAACAGAGTTGGTGTGAGATAGCATATCTTTCCCTTGATTCTGATTCCTGGCTTTGGACAGTTTCTATATACACATAGAAAAATATATGATTAATATTTAGTAAATTTAGTTTTTTAAAAAATATATAGTCAAGCCCCAAGTTAACGCTAATTTGAAGGGAACACCGAAACATTTCATGTTAACCGTCAGGAATTTTTTTTACACTGAGCCAGTGAATATATTAAAAAAAAAATATCTAAAAATATAATTCTAATTTTATAATGTAATATACGGTATAGCATTAGTAATTCAATTAGTAAAGTTCATTTGGATTGGTACTTACTATAGAAAGTTAAGGAAAATTTTTAAGGAACAGCAATCCGTTTAAAACTGACAAATCATGGGAGATCATATGATTTTCTCAGAAGTGGAAGACAATTTATTTTTATATAGTTCATTTCCGCTTTTTTTTTAATGTTTTGTTTCATTTGTTCTTCTAAATTTTGAATCATTAAGAAAAAAGTCAAATTCTCAATTTTGTTCGGGTTAAGAGAGATTTCGCCAAAAGCGATTTTGCATTGTGACAGATTTTTTAAGCATACCTCAAAGCTTTAGAGGCCAGGGAATTGCTTTCAAATCATGAAAAGCAAAATTTCGTGTTAAGCGAGTTTGTGTTAACAAGGTTTGACTGTAATTGAGCGGATAAATAAAAAGTGAAACAACCAAATATGATTAGAACCTTTGAAGTGTGGAAAAGGAAAGTGAAATCTTAGTTAGAAATAAATCACTATGAAATGAATACAATTTGGCAATTCAATATAGATTCTACCAGGAGGAATTTTCATTTATCACTTCTTAAATTTGAAAAACTGACACTTTTTACATATCACCCAATTAAAAATGCTTTTAATCAGAGTAAAATATTACTTATTAAAAATATTACTTCAGAGCAATAATTTAAAGAACTAATGCCTACTACATGTTTTTTACTAAAATGCACTAACCAAAACTTTGAAATCATTTTTTAAGGCAGTGACAGTAAAAAAAAAACCTGTCACAAACTAAGCAAGTTTGGCACATTAAAAATACAAATTATGACTATTTAAGTGCAAAAGCATTAAATTCTCAAGCAATATTGGGATCCATCTACTCTTCACCCGATTAAAAAAAGTCACAAACAGGTATTTTGATACTCAGAAAATATCTTCAACTTTGCACATGATAGGATTCATGAAGTAAACGACATAGAATAGTTTATTGGTACAAATTTACATGTTTCGGTGAGACTCAAAACGCTAACCTTCATTAGAATGACACACAACAAACTAACAGTTGATGATGCAAAGTTGTGAAACATGATATCCGTAAAAGGGGTGTACGGAGGGGGGATAATGAGTGGGAGAAAAAAAGCGTTATTCTATTGCTATGAGGCTTTTCCAAATTGGGGAGATCTCTGGCATGTTGTATGAATTAACTAAGTAATTGTGGTTTTTAAGAACACAATAAGCTTTGTGGAAGTCAAGTTCCCCAATGCTAGAAGGTTTAACCAAAATTGAAGCAGAGGGGAAATTGGTTTATAAACAGAGTCGGAACCTTTTACTAATACTAACAGAAAAGATAAGATTTCATCAAATATGATATTTTTAAAAACTAATTTTACAATTGAAAGTTATTTTTTAGACTAAAAGTTTCATTTTTAATAACAACACAACAGCAACACTTACTTGCAGCTGAGCAATTTGTTTATTCAAGCTGTTAATATCTTCAGTGACAATGTATGTTAGCTCCTGTATTTCAACTGGTTTATCATCAAATAAGGAGCGCTTTTTCGCTACTGTAAATATCAAAAAGAAGGAAAACTATTAGTTAATTTTACCATTTCATTTCTCAGTCATTTAAAGAAATACAATATTTGAACATCTGAAGCTAATTTTTAAAAACTAAAACTTACTTAGAGTTAATTTTTCAAGCTTTTTGTAAGTGTTTCCTATATCTTTTCCAATTTGGCTAAAAATAAAAGAATTCAATAAGTGCTTAGTTTGCATAAGTGTTATTTTCCTAATGAAAGATATTATAATTGTTACAAAATATTGACTTTGCACATTTGAATGTTTTGTGAAAGTCTAAACTAGAAGGAATACATCTTGTAAATTATGTCAATCAATTTAAAACAAATTTTAAATAAAATCCCCTTTAGAATTTAAACATCTTTTGGCACATTATTAAATTTATAGTTATATACAAATATTAATTAATTCAAATTAAATGAAATATTAACATAACATATCCTTTTCAATAAAAATTAATTTCTGTTAAAAAATGTAGACAATAGATTTTTTTTTCCACTATGAGCAGTTCAATCAATATTATAAGAAAGGTGTTATAATGTATTTCTTTGTCACAGAAACTGGTATTTGAACAGAATTTAATAATATTGATTTTTGTAACATAATTAATAAGAATTAAAACTTTTACCATAGTAAAAATAAACAATAATAACTTGATAAATATTCACAACACACACATTATCCAATTTTAATATATTTAATATTATAGACAAACATAAAATCCGCACAGACAAAAACTAAGACTACACAAAATACCAACAAACCAAATTTAAAACAGTCATATACTGTCTAGCAGTATCAATTTTTCTAAAATGTGTCCAGTACACAATTTTAATGTGTCAATTTAAATTTTAAATGTGAACACAATTTTAAAATGCATACCTAATACTATTGGCAAAAATAAAATACACACAGACAAAAAAGTAAGACAACACAAAATACCAACAAACCTTATTTAAAACAGTCATATACTGCAAAGCGTACTTATGCAGCAATATTAAATGCGTGAAAAATGTTAATATATATTCCCTAAAATGTATCCAGTATACAATTTTAATGTCTGTGACAATTTTAATTTTAAATGCATAAACAATTTAAAAACTAAAATTGTCACACACATTAAAATGATCAGATACTTTCAGGGATACTTACGCAGCAATTTCTCGAAAATGTGTCCAGTTTTCACTAGCTCTTGGGTTCTTCAGCCTTTTTGTGGGCACCCCCATATCCTTCATCATTCTGCCTTCTTTGTTTCTGACAACAGAAATGAATTCCCCGGTTCGGTCTCGACAAGTCATGCTGCTAGTGAATGCAGAAAGCGGAAGCTGGTTGAATTGCTGCCTAGTAGATTCGCAAGAGGCGGAGAGGGTTTCCAATTCAGAATGAGTTCTGCGTCGGAGAGTACTCATTTGAAGAAATGACTCAATGCAGCATCAACTAGAAAGAAAAGGGATTTATTCATTGGTGGATTGGCAAATACCTGTAAATTAGAAATATACAAGCCTCTTATTTGTTTTTCGTGGTAACGGTTCAATTATCGTTGTACTAGAGCTTCTAATGGTGTCGTAATTTAGAGCCGTCATCACCGTCAAGTGACGAGCCGACTTTGGGACTTTGAAGTATCCCACCTCCCTCTTACAATATTCAAAAATAGAAGATAGGTTAGATTTTCAATTATCATCACACTAGAGCTACACAAGGGCTATTGGCGATGGTCGTCATAATTTAGAACCACAGTAAAGTGAAGAGCTGACACCTGAGTAGGTGCCCAACACAACTTTTAACCTTTCAGTCCCAATGAAAATTTGGCATCAGCATTTTAGAAATTTTTTTCTGATCGTCTATAGCCACTTATGATATCAAAAAGCACATCATTCGATTCTTCAAACTTTTTTCTATTAGAAAATATTTTTTATTAATCCAATAGATGTCAGCCCTATTATTTTTTTTAAATTATGATCAGAAACATGATGATGCCAAATGGCATCACTGGGACTGAAAGGGTTAAGGAGGTCATACAACACAGCATTGGGACCTTGAAGCTTCTTTAATGTGCCCTCTCTTTACATGGGTATTATTCGTCAGACTTTTTAGCAGCACAGACTGTTTATAGGTGGCAGTTATTTTGGCAATGCTTGGACAAGAACCCAAGACCTTTCGCATTCAAGGCAAGAGCCTTAAAGACTGGGCTTTCCAGCCCAATAGGTACATTACAAATAATTAAGCTCCTTATTTGGTTCACTGCGGAGTTCATATAACCTTTCCTAATTTCCATAAAAGTAAACCCTTTTTTTATCTTATTTTGCCAAATGTTTATCGGATCAAACATGCACATTCTGTTAGTTCGGAAAGAAAAGTAACAAACAGTTTAATATGTAATGCAAGGGCCAGAATGGGTGCGCTTCTACAGCTAAATGAACAAATAAAACAAAAATAAAACATTTATAACCATTCAATTGAAATGTTACAAAAATCTTTTTTTTCAGTTAATTTATAATACATAGGTATTATAGGAAAATAACATGATTCAAAGGTTTTTTCATTAGGTGGCTCTGGGTCAAATTGTATCAGATGTGCATGTATGCCCTACATTTTAAACTGTAAAGTATAAGGGAAATAATTAAAAAAATCCTGAATTACCCAATGTTTATATGATTTAATAGAGACATAAAAACATAAGTGATCGAAAGAAACTGTTTCTGACATATCAACATTGTTGTGTACCTTGTACAGAAACACAAATTTTCATGTTCTATACTATATATTTGTACTTCAAAACTATTGAAGTTAAGTTTTTTTAAAAACGACTTATACATGTTACATCTTTCCATTTCAATATGATAAGCAGATGAAACGGTAAAAAAAAAACTTCGATTGAGGAAGTTATTTTAAAAATTTAAACTGACTTTCTTATGAAATAATATTTAGGTTTTAAGGTTATTTTGTGAAGAAAAATTATAAGTAGTGTCTTACCAAACAAAACTTAGAGAATATTATCGCAATTATTATTTCTAAAAATTAAGTTTACAAGACGCTTAACCTTAAAATATTGTACGGAAATAGGAGGAAATGAAGTAATTTTTTAATCCCTTTTTCACAATGCTAAAATGAACTTAAATATTACAGGAATAACATAAAAACACAATTTTCAAAACAAGAACTTACTATTGTTTGATAAAATATGTATCAGGTACAATATAAACGTCAATGATGACGGACCGATGGTTTTACAAAAGAGCCACTAAAGAGACAACTAAATAAAAACAAATAAAAGTATGTGTTGAATTGATAGAACGGATACAATAATTTAAGGTCCCGTTACGTGTATAAAGTCAAATAAATGACGTCAAAAATATAAGGTTGTTTATGATGATGATTTTTGAAAATAATTGACAATACAAGCATACAAGCACTTTGTATCAAAACAGTTGGGCAGCGATCGGGTAGATGCAAATGATTGAAAGTTTTAATTTATTTTAATAAGTTTAAATAACCTCCTTAGTCCTAGAAAAAAAATCGTAAGTCCGTTCTTGTGGCCATATTGTTTGTTTGGTGCAAGATTGAACTAATATTGGTATTAAATCTTTTTAGTTTATCGGATATAGTTTTTTTTTTTAATTTATCATATTAAAAATAAAAAAAAGTTGTCGTTTCTACGACTCGTCATAGAAAAGGGGTTGCCAGAGCCTATAGAAATTGGACTTGTTTGCCTGTAGTCATTAGCTGAGCATAAAGGAACGGCCTTCACGCCTTGGGTGACTCTGCCAGGAGAAAAATCTCCTGACGAACTTCTTCCGTTCCGCCCAGGTACACCCCCTCGCCACTTTGAGGCTGACTACTAGGACTTGAGGGGGTAAAAAATATACTCAGAAAAAAAATGCGAAATGGGGTTGTTTCACGGCGGATCTGGCAATAGCTCTGAGGTTTTGTTTTCATGTCTCTCGAATTACTGTTGTTTTGGTATTCGGGAGTGAGTTTTCGAAGAGAATATTTTAGTTGTAAATTTTTTTAAATTCCAACTTCTTTCAATGCAAGTTTTCCTTGATAAATTATTAAAACAACCAACAGCACAGCAAGAAGTTGTAATTTTAAAAAATAACAACTAAAATAACTTATTCTTAGAAAACTTAATTTCGAATATCAACAAAAGTAATTTGAGAGACATGAAAACAAAACCGCTGAGCTATTGCCACAAGGCCATTATCTACTTTAAATTAGCATAATCCCGTATTTGTGTCTAAACTTTGCAACGTACAAATTTCTAGTTTTATGCAAAAAATTTTTATAGCAAATCAAACAATTGTTTCAATTATAGCATTTCAAAGTATTTTTTTTAATATGTTTACGGGCTTTTGTAAAATTTAGAATTGTGATAGAATTACAACTAAATGACGTCATTGTCTAAACTTTTGCATCGTACGGTATATTGTTTAGAAAAGGAAAATCCGCTTGTAAGCAACATTTCATTCTGCGCCAAATTTTGGAAAAGTCCAGATTTTCGAATTATAATCGCATTACATCTTCACCGATTTCAAGGTACATGATACACCCGTGCAACTCCGAGTATGTATAGCTATTTGGCATTTATTGTTTAATAAAAAAAACAAAGGATTAAACACTAGTACACACAACAGAATGAATCTCGAATTGAAATTGGGACCACATTTATTTTCATGAAAGTTGGCTTTCCCTAGTAAATACTCTCTGCGTAGTGAAACAGCTTCTACAGAAACCAAATTCACTTAGAAGACATGGTTGCTGCTTTTATTCGCACACATTCTATGCCTTTATTTCGAAAAACAATGATACTAGACTTTACACATACTAAGCGCTCAATTAAAGTATTTTATAAAAAAAATATTATGCATACATCATAACATAATGGCAAATGACTTGTTATACGATGGGACAGCAATTTAGGTTCCTGGTCACTTATTTGGTTTAAATTTTAAGGATTTAATTTAAATTTTACAGTGCAGTGAAGGAGTCAAACCTTAAATTACGAGATCCTGCTTCAATATAATCGGACTCCTTTTTATTAACCAACTATTTGGTGCTAAAAGGTTTGAAATTATTTTACTATGAAAATATTCTACTTTATTAAAACCGATTCGGAAATTCAAAACCCCCTTCTGAAGGAGCAGAGCCGTAACTTGGACATTTTATTGGGGGGGGGGGGGGGGGGAGGACCACGTTTTGGCGCCCTCTTACATTTTTTTGGAGCCTCGTCAGTTATGAATCACTATTAACGGCTAATTACATTAATTAGTACTTATGAATTAATATAACTTTCTAATCAAAGTAATAATTTTTTATTAATTACTAATTAAACCATTTTTAATTAATAGTTAAATAATTATTAATTGCTACTTACATCATTATTAATAACTAATGGAATAATTTTTTATTAAAAATTAAATTATGAATGACTAATTTAATTGTTAAACAATTAAATTAGTCATTCAATGTGTAAATTGGTTCAAAGTGAATTAACCTAATTTGAAAATATCAACACTGAATTAGTTATGATAAATTTACACCTATAAATTATTGGCTTGATAATTAAATGGACCTTGTAGAAGTAAATTAGATAGTACCTCGCAGAAATTTGAATTTTTGGCATAACATGCATACAATATTTTCGCTACTGAAGTCCAGCTGGTCCAACGTCGAGTTACATTTGGGAGCAGAAAAAGATAGTGCAACTGATAATTAAACTACCCATTTTTACAGCCCGAATCGAAGCTTGCAAGCCTGTCAAAGAGCAAAGAGGGCAAAACTGTTAGGTAGTTTCATACTTTGAGAAGTACCAACAGACTTAAAAAAAAATAATATTGTGTCTTTCGAAAATAGTTTTTAACTAGTATAAGTGTTTAGATCTCATGGGGGGGGGGGGGGGGGGAAGGAAAACAATAATTAGTGAAAGATTTCCGTTACTTTTTAAAAATACCAGTATGTTCTTCATACCAGTTTAAACTTCTGTTGTTTATTATAAAATCTTAGGGAAGGCGCCATTCACATGAAATTTTGGGCTAAAATAGCGCTCTAAAAAATATTGAGGGGAAATAAGAAAATAATGATACAATTACGTATTATTGTTAAATAATTGTTCAAAAAAGTCAATTGTTAAAAAGTTAGTCCCCCCTATAAGTTACGGCCCTGTGAGGGAGGTCATTTAGTAAGATAGTTTCGATTAAAAAGAGCAACATAATTTACCTAAAAACTGCAACACTAATAAACTAATGCTAAAGTTTAATTTCATATAAGATATTTCGTATGTAACTCATTTCGGAATAAAACTGACCCCTTTTTTAAAATAAAAGTTTGCACTTAAATATGTAAAGACTGAATAAATTAAAATTTTATGCATTAAGATGTTGATGGAAGATTAGTGTGGCATAGTTTCAGAGGCAAGGAAGAATATCAAAACAAAGTATGTAACAAATAACAGTTTATTGGCAACCATTTACAATAGTTACTGTTTGTAAACCATGTTTAATTCTGTTTTACCAAAAACGAAGATCCAGGTTAGTTTCATCTTTGATTACATCACAGGATACTTTAGGATTGTTCGGCCTAAATTAAAAGAATTTAAAAATACAATTATTATAATTGAAATCCAATGATATATGTTAGCCCTAATTATATTTATAAGAAATTAACTATTTCTTTGGCCCACCCATGATGGTTGGCTGTGTTTTAACTGCTCAAAAGCTGTTTAGATTTAATTAGCTCTTTTAGTGATCAAGTGAAAAGGACTACCCACTTAAGTGGGTACGATAACGTAATATCACACAGGGATAAGACAATGCACCACAAATATACTTCACTAGCTTCTTTACGTAGTATTTTTACTTATAACCATTTACATAAAATTTCAGTAATTATTAATTTACGAATGGCACAAATAATCGTTTGTATATACTCTATAAAAAAAGGGGCGTAAATGAAAATGGGTTATGCTTTTTCATATTCATTTTCTGCTATACACACTTAATAACAATGCTGTTGAAAATCTTGTATACTAAGAACTTCCTCAAACATAGCGAAATGATATTCGTTTCATTATATTGAAAAAAAATTAAGATTTTTTATGCAGGCTCTAAAATTTAATCCATTTTAACAATTTTGATTCGTAAAAGGAAGTACTTACGCTTCCACAAAAAATGCGTGTCTCTGAATTTGACGGATATCCGAATTTCTGCAAAGGACACCTGCTAGAGTAGTTTTTTGAATTTGGGCTATTTGACCTGTAAAAATAAAAAACAAGCACGATATTATGAATTCTTTAAATATCGTAAAGCAAACCGTATACATTTGTTTTATCATTATTAGTGTTATTTATACAAATGGATGTTAAAGTGCGAAAATTACATTTTTATTCAGTTTTTGTATTAGGATGCACTTCAAATGCATTCATATTAATTGGAGACAATTCATTCCCAGATAATTAAAAATACCTTTCCTTGTAGATAAAGATTAAAATCAAGTTTATATGCTTAAATGCTGTGATTTAGGTAACAATTTCAGTCTATCACACAACGGCGGTTAAATTTAATTTTTGGTAATAACCAAAACTTAGAGATTTATCTATAGTAGTTATCTAAGTTAAAATTCTCAAAACAAAGGGTGAATTTTACAATGACTAGTTTCTCATGCATTGAGTTAAGTTTAGATACAGTTTTGTTTGCTTTCGTTGGTTGAACGTTTTTTAATATACAGAGGTTATATACTTCAGACCTTAGGAGTTGGCGTAAAAAGTCAAATGTTGGTCACCAGATGAAATAATAGAAGTATTCTTCGTATAAAAATAGTACTCACCAGCTGATAATGCTCCTGGATGTTGCAGGTTTTCGTACCAGAATCTGTCGCCAAATTTGAGCGCCGAGAACTGGTTAGAGACTATGCAAGTCAGAGTCCGGCCAAGGATACCGCCATTAACTGGCAGTTCACTCACACCTCCGACATATAGGTCCACCTCATGTACACCATGGGTTCTGGAATAAATAAGTTTATCATTAGTAGACTTGTTTTTTAAATTCGAAAGAATTAAATCGAAGAGTAGGTATTGATATAATGAAGGTGTCCGTCCCCCTCTCGAAAATTTATTCTATCCATCGGATTTTTAAAAAAATGAAATAAAGGTAAAACTTATTTTTTGTACTTTCTATCCGTTTGTCTTTGGTCCAGACGAATATCTGTCTGGACAACGAACTGTCTTTCCAATTGGAGGGAGATTAAATTTTTTTTGGTCATGTTAATCGCTGTTGAAACATCAAGCACGAGAGCCTATTTAGATGGTTTGTTTTATTTACATTTATTAATGTAATTTTGAGTTATTTCGTGTTGTATTACTAAAGATTTTGAAATATGGTTTTTACAAACCTTCATGTTTATATTCAAGAACAAGCTTGTTTCGTTTTTAACCAATTGCTTCTTATGATTGGAGTTCTACTGCATCTCATTAAGATCGTTAAAACTCACCCGTATATGGCCTTTATCCTCTCCAGTATGTGGTCCGGAATCTCGCCCCTGAGGTCCGAGTAGTCGTGGACTGGCTTGAGCTGGCACGCGTCACGCCACTTGGTATAAGGGGGAATGCCGTGGTCGCGCCCCCGTTGGATGTTGATGGAGAACAGATCCTGACCTATGCCGTTTCGGATTGGGGCGAACAGGTGCTGGGTTAGCTGAAAGGAAAACCGCGCCGATCCATAAATTACGTGATGCAATTTTTACGATTTTTTGCTCCCTCCCTCGGTGAATTTCGTGATTTTTGGCTCAACCCCCTATCCGTAAACTCACGTGACAGCTTTCAAAATTCGTATTCTTGAAAGTTTTGATTTGGACGTTTGATACTTGGATAACTTTAAACCGCACACTACACAACGACCAACCTCATTGATTAGCGTACGATTATAAAGTACTTAAAAATCTCATACGTTGCACATTTTGTCTATTTTTCCTTTGTGAAATGTGAAAATACTTTGAACACGTGTCCTTTGGTCTGACTTGAAACTACTAAAGAAAACCGAAATAAACGAACACCAATCGAATCTATATGAAACGGATCTTTTTTTCCCCGCCTAACACTTCTAAGTATGGTTCAGATAAATCAACGATAACGGTTATGCACACTATTTTGCCAAATTTAAGCCCAGAACCAAATTTTACAGGAATTTAACTATTTTTTCGTAATTTTACGTTGATTTTTGGCAGGGAAAAAATTGTGATATTTGACACCCCCACCCTAAACGATGAGATTTGGTGATATTCGGCTCAACCCCCTCTCCCCCTAAGCAAGTCACGTGATTTATGGACGCCCCCTTAAATTGTGGGTTAACATGAAGGGTAAAATTGAAGAGTCCAGGGGAAGGACCCTTTCATCGACTGGGAATCGTTCTGCATTAGGTCCGCTTGGCGATATAGCGAATCATCGCCTAAACTGGTGAAGAAACCAGTTTTGCCTTAGTTTTTACACCCTGCTCGAGCGTCAAATTCTCGGGGATCTCGGTCATTAGAAAAGTAGTGTAGAACTTAAAAAAAATAATCTTAGTTTGAGTTAATGCACTAAAATGAATTAAAAATATCGTTCTTTTGATTTAGAAATTAATGTACAAGTATGTTACTAGCATGTATTTTTTTTCTCGTAAAATACGCCGATATTTTTTGCAAAATAATGTTAATCGGAATTCTATTTACCAAAATACAGATTTACTAACGTGAATAGCAAGTAAAACCTAAAAAGTTTTAAGATTCTAAGTAAATTAAAAAAATTTGAGCTACAATTTATCTACCGATCGAGATTCACACAAGACACTAGTCCGACGCTTGAACCGCGTATAAAGAACCAAAGGGAGAAACTGGTTTCCGACCCCCACTACTCTCCAAGCAGATATCGAAACGGACAAATTCCGAGTCAATAAAGTTTTTTTTCCCCCTAGACTCTACAAATAAGATTGAGATACTTGGCGAGAAGTGAAGCCTGCTGAAAACAATTCGATTTTATGCATTATAATATAACAAAGCGATGCGAGGACATCTTTTGAAGTGGGTGGTGCAAAATGCCTAGTTTAAATCTTTAAGGGACACGGGAGTCTGGTCTCCAAATCATTCGACAAGGGGAAACTAAATCATTCACCGGTCTTCAAATCATTCAGTGAGTTAGTTAAAGAGTTTGAACTTTCCTAGTACAAGAGCGTTAAATTCAGACAGACTAAAACTGTCGTATATTACTATTTGAGCAATCATAGTTAATAAACTGTAAGTATGATATTTTCTCCCCGTCTCGTGCGAAAGCTCTAAATTGACTTAGCATTGCGACTGATTATTAGTAGACAGTTAGTAAACAGTTAAAATTACCGGAATCATTAGGTATAAAAGGGCCTTCTAGTACTTCCGATCAGCGATACCTTTAAGGCGGAATGAGCCCTCTGGACGGCGGGTCTCCAAACCAAAGTGCATCAGTGGAGAAAAAACTATTTTCTCTACCACATTTCTCCGGCTGTATTGAATATTTTTGCAAACGGTTCTTTTTATATGATAAATGTAGCCGACTTACAGGTCACAACAATCCCACTTTTTGAAATTGGTTCGAATATATATTTTTTAAATTTTCAATAAATAATGACACAAAATATTCGAAACAATTTCAAAAAGTGGGATTATAGAGACCTGTAATTTATCTACATTTATCATTTAAAAAACATTCGCAAAAATATTCAATACAGCCGGAGAAATGTGGCTTAGAAAATAATTCCCATTGGTTTAACACTGAGGCACTTTGAGTCGATCGGGCCCATTCGTCGTCTTACCTGAGTAGAGAAAAGGCAATCCACCGACTGCGCCCTCTGATCCGCTTGTCCTTCGAGTATATTGACAAGCGGATCGCCTTTAGGCTCGCAAAAATCGTCCACGCTGAAGAAGTCTTGACTCAGCAGTGGCGATGCCGAGTAGCCCATGCTCTTGCGCATGAGCCGGGAGTCGACCATAGAGTGGCCATATCTGAAGGCCGCAGCTGAGAATACGTTGTAGATGGAGGGGTCCACTGTGTCGTCGTAGCGATAGCCGTGCTCGGAAGGCGAGAAGAGGTTCATGTGGCGGACTAGGTTGTGGCCGAGAATGGCGGGTAGGTACTCTCTGAAATGGAATATCCAAGAACGGTTATTAATACGGTTTAATTAGCTTTTTTACTAAAGCTTGGTCTTATTTTGAATTGACAAATAAAACGGCCAACACCTACAGTGTCCTCACAGTTTGGTCAACCGTTGTTTTAAACCCCACAAACAAATCGACCCCAAAATACCGACAGCTAATACGTCTAAACTGGAACGGTCACACCTACTGCAACGCTAAATATTGCTTTTTTTCCCCAATAACAAACTCCACTCTGCTCTGTTCGAATTGCAAATTGCGGTTTTGTGAGGAGGCTGACACATGAAATCAGTCTAGTAAACCATCTTACACTGCCTATGCATTCATCTACAGGATTTAACAGGCCTTTCTACCCTAAGTATTTTTTTAGGTGTTTATATTAAAAATTTGCTTATAGGGCGGAAGTTTCGAAGCCTTAGAGGACTGATAACCAAAGCTATACCTTTTTCGATTGATTTGTCTTAGCCTTGGAGCTGAAATAGCGTCGCAATAGAGCTACACGATGGCAATTAGCGACAGGCATCGTAATTTGAAACCGTGGTCAAGTGACGATGCAGTCAGAAAACAGAACGGATTTTTTTTACGCCACACAAGCAGCTTGTTTCAAATGACGTAATCCCAACAGGCTTTCATTGATACATTTTCTTCGATCGGTGCTCCGCGTTCCTAACGTAACATTAATTCATCAATCGAGGTTCGAAAAAGAATTCACCTTCATTCATCATTTCCGTTACCATTCAAGACCCGAAACATGCCCATTCCCTCAACTTAATGAGCCCTGTAGTTAAAAATATCAAACAATCACCCATCAACCTTTTCTTTAGATTCTAAACACACATTCTCAGCTTAAAGACCCAAGTTATTATTTTACTCACCCATAAGTTATGTGCTGCAGCAGAGCTCCAACTATCTTCCTGGCTACGTGGAATAGAGTATCTTGAGACCAAGGCTTGTGGCTCAAAAGGTCCACAATGCGGTTGTGTTCTCGCATCCATATTATGTGGAGAGAGGCAAGCACAGGATTCTCGTTGGCACGCCCTTCTCCTGCAAATACGAACAGACTTCTTTTGATGTACAATGGTAAATACTACGGTTAGGGTCAGTTTGATTTATCGTCTCACTATAGCTACGAAAGCCACTGGCGTCATAATTCAGAACCACAGCCAAGTGACGAGCCGACACTCGAGTAGGCACCCAGCGCAACTTTTAAAGGCTATATCGATGCAGCGTCGGGACATAGGAACTTATTTATAGCGTGCACTGCCTATACACGGGGTATTATTTGGCTGCTCGGCCCGTTTATAGATCGGCAGTAATTTTGGCTCATGCCCAGACCCAAACCTGGGACCTTTCGCCTGCAAGGCAAACGCTTTGACCGACTGGGCTCCCCAGACCCTGGTAAAAACTAGGGGTGTGTAGCACTACACGACTTTAAATGTGTTATTCAGTTTTAATTGAAAGATTACATACCTCATAAAGTAATTTCAATAGCTTTAAAACATATAACGTTTTATGGCAGCTACCCTTTGTGAATGAGAGATTTTCTCGAAACCTTATACGTACAATAAGGAACTCTTATACTAAATTTGAAAGCTTCGTAGCTGTTTTAATACGAGCTATAGAGTGGTTTTAGATAGAGATAGACTGACCAAAGTTCCAAAACCCTTTTTTCGGAATCTGCTTCTTTCAGAAAGGTGTAGATAACAAAATCCCCATTTCGGATTTTTGACCAAATAGCAATACTTTCATTAAGTTATATTTTACATTGGGTAGTTGAAAGTACTTAAGACTTCAAATAAAATTATAAAAGGTGAATTTAGCCTGTTTATGGATGTACATTGTTTTGCTCGAAGACTAAAATGCGGTTTTAGAACAAGATTAGTTTTTTTTAATTGAGTGTATAATCTCTACATCGACGTTAAATTGGCCAATAGGTTCAAAATATTTTGCTTTATGATACTAGTAGTAGAAAGTAGTAAATTTCAAGTAGTATCTAGAATAAAAACGAAACTCGTTTGTCCCTTATGAATTACTGAACAAGTCGACCATTTGCATTGTAGCTTGGCAGCAAATATAGTTCATACTCAAACACATTTGTAAAAAAATACACTTTGGGCGAAAAGTAAAGTACGAAACCACAATAGTTTGAGAAATTTTAAAATACCGTAACTTTCCACGAGTACGATTACTTTTGACTGCCACTGTACAGTTAGCGTTTTAGTCTTTAATTCAGGGAAATATTAATTCAATCTTAATATCTATTACAACGCGTTTTCAAGCTATTAACAGAAGAAACTTTTGTTTGGTTGTATTAACGTTACACTGGCAGCAACTTTGGAATCTACGCTACTTCTTTGTCATAGAGAAGGGAAAGCGCAGCAACTTAGCTTCGATCTGCTTGCGCTAACCATATAACAAAATAAATGACAAATTTTATTTGGTTCTTAACACCGCCTTACCATAAGAAGAAATTTCGGTACTTAAAAAGCATAGTTTTTTCCTTTTAAAATTACGCTCAAAACTAGTGGAAATAGTCTATCTTCGTTATCTTAACGGACGAGTCTAGCAGTAAAAATCATAACTCCAAATTAAGGACATAATTTTGCAATTCATTGTAAAACGGAAACACTAAAAGAATGTATTCAAATACTGACCTGCATGGAAACACCGTTTATCGCATACTCTATGCGAAACTTTGCATTCACGATCTTTTCGCAAAGGACAATTCCATGCGTCTACCATGAGTTTTGCTAAAATGTCAATATAAAATACTCAATTATTGGTCAAATATAGTTATCTAAGATATGTCATATTATAAATGACAAGTCTGTTTTTAACAGTCCCTGTCATTTAAAATTGCTTCATCGATACAGTATAATGGAAAATATTTTTAATGCTGTAATCAAGCCATAATACATTTGTTATTTTAAACCAAGTTCCTGATTTTAGTTTTTTTTATTAGCAACAAAAATAGTTATTTCAATGATAATTTAACGAGTTATTTTTTATATTAAAAATTCTAGTCATGCATCAACCCAAAATTTTGCTCGTCCCATTTAATTGACGGCTAAGATGAAGACGGAACCTATGCAGGTATTTCCTTTGCCTGAAGCCTTAACCACCCATTGCCGTCTTTACAGACCAAGTGAACTCTATCCACTAAATTGAAAATCCTGCTCATACCAATAGATGAGTAATATAAACTTCAATTTTTCAACTATTGAAAAGTGCAGTAGAATTCCAATTATCCGAAGCGTTGCCATTTATCCAAATTTCAGGAAAAAATCCACCCGGTCTATCTGTCACGGTTCGTCTTTGTTGGATGTCATGCCTAGTAATTTTTCTGGCATGATATTCAATAGAGAAGAACAGCAATAGATAAGCCGAGTATAAAAGTTTATAATTAGCATATAAACTTTTGTACTAACTGTACCCGCTTTTAAATTAGGTGCTCATCTGTCATAAAAGGAAATTGATTAAGCCTTTTCTTCCGATTAACTCCAATTATACGAATTCAATTTTTTGAATGTGGTTAGGTCTTAATTACTTCGGATAATTGGTGTTATACTGTAATCATTTTATAGTCGGGTTATGCCAATATGGGTTTACGTTCCATCCTTTTAAATTTAAAATGAACATAAATCCAAAACTATCACTGGAAAAACTAAAGTCTTCTGGTTTGACGGTCAATCAGCACAGAAAAGAAGCAATGTTATTTAGGGGCATTGGATTTGAGCTTTGTTACTTATAAACATGTAGGTTTGTAACAGAATCTGTCACTTAAACCGCTTCCACACAAAACTTGTGTTAAACAGGTAAAAAGGAGCCAAACACAGCATTAATTCTATATTAAACATTTACATGCTAAATTTGGCTAGTTTTATTTCTAAAATTCAATATTTATTACTTATCGTTTGCAAAATTTAATTTATATTTCAAAGAATAAGTATGTAATATTTCTCGATTTTATATAGTATGAAAATATTTCATATCAACATACAAAGAATCTCGTAGTGAAATATATTTGACGTCATTTCAAAATGATCGAGTCGCAAAAATAAATTTATTTTATTGTCCTAAAGAATTAAGTTTCTCGGGCGATTGTTGCGAATGGCAATGGTGATTTAATTCTATTAACAGGGCCTTTAGCTATTTTTAATTCAAACTTTTAACGCCAAAATTAACTATTTTCATTAATCTTCTTTCTCAGATTTAATAATTAGACTATTGTTTGCTAAATTTGTTTCAAGTTCGAAGAATAATGATGTAATCTTTTTTAATAAATATTTGTGTTGCCACAATTTCCCATTTACATTTAATTCGAAAATTCACTTATTTATAGTTTGTTAAATTAACTTACAGTTCAAAAAATAAATAATTTGTACAATTGATGCTTTAAAAATAAAAGCGAAACTTTGCATATTTTTTTTACGCCAAGTTAGAATTCTCTATGCATCTTTCTTCATACATATATAATGAACTATCAAAAGAACTCTATTGTGATATTACAACAATCCAAAATGAATTATATCACATAAATAAATATCCTTTTAAATGTTTTTATTTGAAATAAAGTTTCTCGTACGTTTAACGAAATGGCAACAGTGAAAATATTGAATAAAAATGGAATTTGCATGCTATTTCAATGTAGATTAAATTTTACATAAACTTCTAATTTAAATTTTTTAATGAAATTCGGAATGTAGGTAGCCTAATATGATTTTTTGCTTTAAAATGACGTATCCCACTTGTCTGTGGGACTTGTGGTTCTTTCTGTGAAAGTGGGTGATGGACGGACAGACAGGCGGACTGAATGATTATAAAACCTTCCACTTTTTACGTTATAAACGTAGTGTGGAAGCTAATATGTAGCTCTTTCTGGAGAAAGATTTATTGAAAAACCAAACTTGCCTCCTCTGCCATGATTCTCCCTAAGCCTACGCATCTGATCTTCTGTGCTACCATAAACAACAGACGCATCCAAGAATGAAGTTAACTGGTTCATCTGTTCTCTCGGGCGTCCTGAAAATAAACAAGGTTTGTAACAGAATCTGACAATTAACCCGCTTCCACACAACATTTGTGTTCAACAGTAAAAAAGGCGCCAAACGCAGTATTAATTCTATATTAAACATTTACAAGTTAAATTGGGTTAATTTCATTTACTTTATTTCGAAAATTCAATAATTATTTCTTATCGTTTGCAAAATTAATTTATGTTTCAAACAATAAATGTAATAATCCTCGCTTTTATAAATAGAAGCAAAATATATTATATCAACATACAAAGAACCTGTGAAATATATTTGATGACATTTCAAACTGATTGATGTCGCAAAAAATAAATTTCTTTTTTATAACAACGCAACGTGCAAAAAAGTTCACTTTTTAGCTTCCACACTACGTTTAAAACGTCAAAAGTGGAATGTTTTATAATCGTTCAGTCCGTCTGTCTGTCACCCACTTTCACAGAAAGAACTACAAGTCCCACAGACAAGTGGTACACGTCATTTTGAAGCAAAAAATCAGATTAAGCTACATTCCAAATTTCATTAAAAATTTTTTAATTAGAAGTTATTTAAAATTTAAATAACTAAAAATTTAATCTACATTGAAATAACATGCAAATTCCATTTTTATTCAATATTTTCACTGTTGCCATTTCGTTAAACGTACGAGAAACTTTTGTTAAAATAAAAATACACTTTTGAAAAAATATTTATTTATGTGATATAATTCGGTTTGGATTGTTGTATTATCACAATAGAGTTCTTTTAATGGTTTATTATATATATGTATAAAGAAAGATGCATAGAAAATTCTAACTTGGCATAAAAAAATATGCAAAGTTTCACTTTTATTTTTAAAGCATCAATTGCACTAATTATATATTTTTCGAACTGTAAATTAATTTAACAAACGATAAATAACTGAATTTTCGAAAGAAATGTAAATGGTAAATTGTGGCGACACAAAGATATTTATTAAAAAAGATTACATTATTATTCTTCGAACTTAAAACAAATTAAGCAAACGATAAAGTCTAATTATTAAATCTGAGAAAGAAGATTAATGAAAATAATTAATTTTTCGTTTAAATGTTTAATTACAACTAGCTAAAGGCTCTGTTTGGCGAATTTCTTTCTGAGGTGTATAAATAGTTTGTTTCCTGTTGAGCACAAATGTTGTGTGGAAGCGGTTTAAGTGACAGATTCTGTAACAAACCTACTTTTTTTTATATCATATTCATACATAAATCGTTGCGAAAATGACACATAACGTGCTTACGTCACAGACAGTGCCGAAAGTAGTACTTTCGGCACTAGTGCGGTAAAGTAAATAAGAGTATCTGACTGGTAGAAAAACAAAATGAGTCATGAGTATCTCCATGGAAACTAAATGATATCAAAACTCGCTTATTTCTATTGGTTCATTACTTTTGCATTTTCTAATATCTCCATGGAACCTTCAAGTACTACAAAAATTATTAAAGGAAATTAAATAAGACAAAAGAACAAATTTCACGCCAAACACCATCAATAGTATAAACCTCCGAATATCGCCATGGAAACTAAATGATGTCATGAAAATCACTCATTGGTAGAAATACTTTTTTGCACGTTATTATAAAAAATATTGTAAGCAAGCACGTGCCAAATAATACTTTATTAAGCTCGTCATTATCACGAGACCGTACTTAATAAAGTATTATTTTCGGCACTAGTTGTGCTTAAATAACTATTAATTTATTACTTAAAAGAAAAATTTTCTCGAGCGATTGTTGTGAATGGTAATGGCGACTTAATTATAATAAAAATGGATTATGCTTTTTAAACGAGCATTAAATTTGGCAGTTTTAGAATGATTGAAGTACTTTGTATTCAATTTTTTTTCCGAGATTCTCAAAATCTAATTTTGATGCGCTGAATTTTTTGACGCAACACACTTGTAGCGTGTAGCATTTGTTGTTTGCCCTATGAAAGTGGGTGATGGACAGAACGATTATAATACTTTACACTTTTTACGTTATAAACGCAGTGTGGAAGCTCTAACTCATTGCAACAAAACTAGTTTTTTTTTTAAATCTTACCATGAATTACATTACAAAAGCTGTAAAGTATCCACCAAAAATGCTCTTCAAATGAAATTTAATTTAGACTTATTTTCGTGAGCCATATTGTATTTGTTCTTCTCGGAGATTTAAACAAGTCAAATATTTCTAAGGAGGAATGGATGTCCCATAGAGCTAACGCATTAGTTTTGAAATCACAAAAAAGTGGCAAAGATATTGCTTTGCCATGCAAGAAGTTTTGTAACAACAAATTAAAGCAACATTTAGGAGAAATTACCTGGTTATAGATTTTCATGTTTCAATTACCCCAAAATGTACAGAAAAAGGCGACGCTATTTTTAAAATTTATCGATTAATAAATAACCGGAAGCTACAGGGTGAGGCAAATAAAACCGGCCCCGGTCTAGAGCTAGGAATACGTTGAAATGCTTGGCGAGAAAAACTCTTGAAGCCGCCTGAAAGCTTTCAAGTGGAAATAAAAGATTATTCAAGCGTGCAATGGTTTCACTTGACAAACCTGTTTTTGCATTGGATTAGCATCACATTAG
Source organism: Oedothorax gibbosus (assembly GCA_019343175.1). Classification (NCBI taxonomy): domain Eukaryota; kingdom Metazoa; phylum Arthropoda; class Arachnida; order Araneae; family Linyphiidae; genus Oedothorax; species Oedothorax gibbosus. The sequence continues at coordinate 31,011,744 of CM033271.1, forward strand.
AGCTACTATGGACTATTGACCAGTTCAGATCGTAGTGCGTCAGTGTGAGTTGCGACTGTGTGAGTGTAAGGATATCAATTCACAGGTAAAAATGAAACTCATGGTACAGCAGAGAGTGTTCATTGTAGAAAATTATATTAAAACGAATTCATGGAAAAAATGTGACAAGTTGTTTGTTCAAGAATTTAAATGTGTAAAAGTGCCAAAAAAGAGTACTAGGCAACGATCAGTTACGAAATGGCGTCAGCCAGGATCTGCTGTCAACAAGTTCAAAAACATTCTGAAACGGGTCTGAACACCAGATTCTGGGTTTTGCAATCAATTTAGAATGTTTTGCATTAACAAAACAAAAAGGTCCGATTCTTTACGATAAATAACAACCGAAATAATCACTAGTAAGAACTTTTTTGATCAGCTCTACAAACCTTGTTTATATTTCATTTCAACTAGCTTTTCCAACCATAGCGTAGTTGCCGGCAAATAAGTCGCCAAGCGTTTGTTTGGGCTTAATATTGAAGCGATCAATCGCTTCATGTTAGCAAACCTGTTTTGTATTGGTTTTTGACTTGGCAACATTTCTGTCGTATTCTTATCTCCACGTTGGGGCCGGTTTTATTTGCTTCATTCCTTTTAAATTTGTTCATTTTGCTTTTATGTCGAGTCTCATGCATCGTGAAAAAAAAAATGCTTTGCATGACGAAACAATAATTTTGCATTTGGATTAATTTGCCTTGGATTGCTAAACTAGTAAATTTTCTCTACGGGACTGACCAACGACTGAATATCCATTTTAAGGGTAAAACTAGGTATGAAACAAGAACTTTTAACTTGTTTTTAAGTTTTGGCAACAGGTCAATGTTATTTGTAACAAGTACGACATTGTACTATGATGCAATTTAATCATTAACGGGCACAATAGTTGACAATAAAAAAAGTTGTGAAAAAATACTAGTTAGCGATACTGGCAAAATGCACGCAAGGCGATATCAAATCACGTAAAAATCGTACCTCATTCGAAAGAACTGTCAGTTCTTGCTAAACTAGATTTAATATTTGAATATGATTAAAATACCATAGCAGCCGCGTACACGATTCTACAAGGTAGAAAACGCCATATTCGGAGCATCTTACCCAGAACTGCAAAGGGGACGTACATAAATTACGTCACGCAAAAATTTGTTTTTTGACCCCTCCCTTCCCCCTATATCACGTTGCGTCACGTTTGATCGTACCCCTCCCCCTAAAATTACGTTACGCTGTTGCACTCCCCTCCACCCCTCAAAGAAAAAGTTAGTTTTAATATTTCCCTTTATTTCTGAAATTTGAAAAACAGCATATTTATCTATTTTCTTAAAAATTAACTTGGAAAGAAAAAAGTAAAATTTCTTGGTTATATAATGTATTCATAGGAATAGACCGACATTGTATTTACATTTTTGTCGTCCAAGGACTAACTAGAAATTCGCTAATGTCTTCTAAATAGGGGGTCTGGGTGTAATCGGATCTGTCTAGTTCTGGGTCTTTTGGTGTTCGTACAGTTAGCTGCTAGTCCTGATTGGTCAAGATAGCGTCGCAATTTAGCATGTTCCGACAAGGTCTGTAAATTATAGGACATGATGCCAACGTTGTGGCAAATAATAATCTCCCCATCCTCTTTCTGAAATAAAGTGTTGTGATAAAAAAAAAGATTTCAGAATTTTTTTCACAAAAATTTTATGTAAAACGGATTTTCCATGCAAAAGTAATTTTCCGAATCGTTAGGTCACGCAAGTTATTACCCCTCCATGTCACGATCCGTCACGTTGGTGCATACCCCCTCTGTGCGTGACGTAATTTATGTAAGTTCCCCAAATTTGGCTCTAGTGTTACGCTTATTCTACCAAACTACAACTCGCCGGATTTATCTACAGTAGAACTCCAATTATCCTAATTAATTGGGACCCAAACACATTCGTATAATTGTAAATTCGGATAATTGGAGTTAATCGGGAAAATGGCATAACCAATCAATTTATTTTTATATAGCGGATGAGTACTCAATATAAAAGCAGGTACAGTTAGTACAAAAGTTTATGCAAATTGTTAACTTTTATTCCCGGCTTATCTGTTGGATGTCATGACAAAAAAAATTGCTAAGCATGATATCCAACAAAGACGAACTGTGGCAGATAGGTTTTCGGATAATCAGCAACGCTACGGATAATTGGAGTTCGACTGTAGGTAATAACACTTTTTCGGATTGTGTTGGTCCCTTCAAAAATCCGGCAGTTGGTACATACGACACGGAAATTCAGAAAATAGTTAAAAATCCGGTATGGCCGGGCTAAGCCCGGAGAGTTGACAGATTTGCTTACCTATGCTAATTGGTGTGCACGAGTCTGGATTGTATACGTATGCAGCTGAACGGAGCATGTCCAAGCAGTGACCTCTTCTGTAAAATCCATCTTCGTAGTTCATTCTTATGGGGAAGCAGTCTTCATGGTAGGGACCATCCCAAGTAACTCCTGTAGCATTGAATCTCGGACAACATTCAGGTGCTAGAGTGAGACAATGTAATTTATATTTAGTTCCAATTACGGCAATAGAAATAAGATGCTGTCGAGTATACCTCATTGCGAAGTAAAAGATGCAAGAGTAGAGGCACAGTAACTTTATTCCACTCGAGCCAAAGAAACTTATCTTGTTGGTCAAGAACTTTTCAGTAATTTTGTGATAGAATTTACAAAATGCCTAGCCCCTTAACTCCTCAGTTGCGAATATCATTGGCACCTTCATTAACAAACAAAATTGCCATTTTAATTTCTTTTATTTTATTTTAATTTGTCCAACATAAATTGTTTAGGACTACGGTCTTAATTTGTCTATTTTTGTTTATTAAGACAAATGCGCTTAGAAAAACAAGCTTCCAATATTTTAGCTACTGGGCATAAAGAATTAAAATAGGATATCTCTTGTATTTCTTGCACTATGGCTTTTTATTTAAAGCAAATGAGGAACATTTAAATTTATCGAATAGTGAAACATACCTAAGAAAATGCACACTATTAAATTTTTAAAAATAAAAATGGCAATTTTGTTTTGCCAACAGGGTCTAATTTGCCAAGTATGGCGCTATCGTTGTCGGGTCATTTGTGGTTTGGGAAAATTTGAAGATTATTGTCCAACATCGACACCTGAAGCCTGACCTTAACAGATTGCAGCGTCATCAGGGAATCCAAGGTTACCTAGCGAGCGTTATTAACTGTCACACAAAAATCATATACATGATATAAATTTTTTTAAATACAATATTTCTAAAACGGTGGGTTGTTCGTAATCAACAATACGATAACGACGCACGCGTAGGAAATCGAAGCATCGAAAGACGTGGTCCTAACAGAAAGTCAGTGTTAGCCAAGATTTTATAACTTTTCAACAAAAAAGTACATACTTTTAACTTCGGTTTTATTTCCCTCCCTTGTCGTCACCTTGATTGTTGGAGTTAGGATCAGATCGTGCGCCAACGTTTGTCCCCACATGGTCACCAAGCTTGTCAGGTGGGGCAAAGTCGAGTTCGTAGTTTGTTGCCACTGACTGGATACCCACTGGTACACCTGTCGGGGTGATGGGAGCGGACGGCCATCTACACGAATTCTTGGAGAGGTCAATCCTGTGAATAAGTAGTTTAATTTTAGTTGGGAATGCCGATTATATGAAATAGTGCAAATAAAATATGGGTTAAGAGATTTTTCTAAATTTTAACGCGAAAATCCTAGCTACGGTTTTATTTAATAAATAAACATGGAACTGGCAAACTAATGCGACCAAGAAAGTAGGGGTTAGAAGACTTAAAGCGAGCTGAACAGATTTAGTTTAGTCTGAATTATTGTCGCACTAGTGCTATGCACGTGGGCTATTGGCGACGGGCGTCATGTTTTGCGAGCTGAAAAGGTATGAGGATACAATTTCAATGCAAAATAGCAATTATAACTTATAGACGATGTGAAAACTGATATCTTTCAAACTATAACAAGTAGGTTTGTAACAGAATCTGTCACTTAACTCGCTTCCACATATTTGTGTTTAACAGGAAAAAACGCGCCAAACACAACATTAATTCTATATTTAACATTTACAAGCTAAATTTGGCTAGTTTCATTTATTTTATTTCGAAAATTCAATAATTACTTATCGTTTGCAAAAATTTATATTTTATAGAATAAACATGTCATATTCCTCGCTTTTAAATAGAAAACATTTCATATCAACATACAAGGATTCCGTAGTGAAATATATTTGACGTCATTTCAAACTGATCGATGTCGCAAAAATAAATTTATTTTAATTTATTGTCTAAAAGAATTAAAGTTTCTCGAGCGATTGTTGCGAATGGCAAATGTGATTTAATTCTAATAAAAACAGGGCCTTTAGCTATTTGTAATTCAAAGTTTTAAACGCCAAAATTAACTATTTTCATTAATCTTCTTTCTCAGATTTAATAATTAGACTTTATCGTTTGCTAAATTTGTTTGAAGTTCGAAGAATAATGATGTAATCTTTTTTAGTAAATACTTTTGTCGCCACAATTTCCCATTTACATTTCGTTCGAAAATTCACTTATTTATAGTTTGTTAAATTAATTTACAGTTAAAAAAAAATATATAATTTGTACAATTGATGCTTTAAAAATAAAAGCGAAACTTAGCATATTTTTTTTATGCCAAGTTAGAATTCTCTATTCATCTTTCATACATATATATAGAACCATTAAAAGAACTCTATTGTGATAATACAACAATCCAAACCGAATTATATCACATAAATATTTTTTCAAAAGTGTATTTTTATTATAAAAGTTTCTCGTACGTTTAACGAAATGGAGACAGTGAAAATATTGAATAAAAATGGATTTTGCATGTTATTTCAATGTAGATTAAATTTTTAGTTATTTAAATTTTAACTAAGCTTCTAGTTTAAATTTTTTAATGAAATTTGGCATGTAGCCTAATCTGATTTTTTGCTTTAAAATGACGTATCCCGCTTGTCTGTGGGACTTGTGGTTCTTTCTGTGAAAGTGGGTGACAGACGGACAGACGGACTGAACGATTATAAAACCTTCCACTTTTAGCTTCCACACTACGTTTATAACGTAAAAAGTGGAAAGTTTTATAATCGTTCAGTCCGTCTGTCTGGCCGTCTGTCACCCACTTTCACAGAAAGAACTACAAGTCCCACAGATAAGTGGGATACGTCATTTTGAAGCAAAAAATCAGATTAGGCTACATTCCAAATTTTATTAAAAAATTTAAACTAGAAGCTTATTTAAAATTTAAATAACTAAACATTTAATCTACATTGAAATAACATGCAAATTCCATTTTTATTCAATATTTTAACTGTTGCCATTTCGTTAAACGTACGAGAAACTTTTAAAATAAAAATACACTTTTAAAAAAATATTTATTTATGTGATATAATTCAGTTTGGATTGTTGTAATATCACATTAGAGTTCGTTCTTTTAATGGTTCTATATATATATATATGTATGAAGAAAGATGCATAGAGAATTCCAACTTGGCATAAAAAAAATATGCTAAGTTTCGCTTTTATTTTTAAAGCATCAATTGTACTAATTATATATTTTTTGAACTGTAAATTAATTTAACAAACTATAAATAAGTGAATTTTCGAAAGAAATGTAAATGGGAAATTGTGGCGACAAAAATATTTATTAAAAAAGATCACATCATTATTCTTCGAACTTTAAACAAATTTAGCAAACGATAAAGTCTAATTATTAAATCTGAGAAAGATTAATGAAAATAGTTAATTTTGGCGTTTAAAACTTAACAAGTTTTTATTAACAAAGAATTACAAATAGCTAAAGGCCCTGTTTTTATTAGAATTAAATCACATTTGCCATTCGCAACAATCGCCCGAGAAACTTTAATTCCTTTAGACAATAAATTAAAATAAATTTATTTTTGTGACATCGATCAGTTTGAAATGACGTCAAATATATTTCATACGGAATCCTTGTATGTTGATATGAAATGTTTTCATTCTATTTAAAAGCGAGGAATATGACATATTTATTCTTTAAAATATAAATTAATTTTTGCAAACGATAAGTAATAATTATTGAATTTTCGAAATAAAATAAATGAAACTAGCCAAATTTAGCTTGTAAATGTTAAATATAGAATTAATGTTGTGTTTGGCGCGTTTTTTCCTGTTAAACACAAATATGTGGAAGCGAGTTAAGTGACAGATTCTGTTACAAACCTACTTTTTACGTTATAAACGTAGTGTGGAAGCTAAAAAGCATATACTCACTATTCACAACCTTAGATCGTAATAGAGGATTTTGGCGTATCACAGTTCTTTAAAACTTGCAAACTTTTGAATTTTTAATACTTTAATTCTGTCTCTATAAAAGTTTTGGTATCGGGTATAGAAATTTTCAATCAGTTAGGTGTATTTTGCACTTTGACTATCTTCTAAAATACTTCAATTTCAAATTTTCTATATCAATGATGAACCAAGGTCAAGATTTTTAGTTTGGGGTACTGTATAACCCCCATATCCATTGGCTATATTACAAAACTTCACATGGGTTGAACAATCAAGAGAGCCTCACCATCTCCGTAAACAGGCGGCAGCCACCTTCGGTAAGGCTCATCAGTCTTGCCCCAGCACGGGTTCTTCAAGTTGTTGCATCTTCCATCCGCGGTCCTGTAGAAGTGTGCGAAGTCGCAGGACATTGGAGGCTGCAGAGGCGGAACACTTACGCCCTGAGATTCAAGCAGCTTGATGACTTCCCGGGGGTGTAGCTCTTGCATACGCAGCAGTCTGGCGGATATGCTGACATTGTCGACACGGGAGGACCGAGGAGAAAGGCTGAGAAAATGGATAGGTCTTAAACTAAATAGGACACGGTAAAAACTGACATTCGAGAAAAGTTTATGTAGGATTTGTGTGTAAATGCCTTAAAAGTTCACTGCTGTCTAACTGCCAGTTACTGGCCCCAGCATCATAGTTCACTTTCTAGTTTCCCCATACCCTGACTTGGAGCTATCATTTGATATAACCCAAAAACTAAAGTTAATGGTTTATAACTATCTGACATAGGTTTAATTTATGTCATTTTAGAGCTATACGTGATCCATTTGCGACGGGAATTACGGTGATTATAAACTCAATAGTGAATTTCTGTCAAGTATAATTAGCTGGAAATCAGTTTTATATCCTGGCCTCCAGAACAGTTTGAATAAGATTCTTTAATTACATATTGTTCCGATTTATTTATTGCTACTGCAGCAGTTTGCATACAAAAAAAAATCTAAAATTAGCACATATTGGAATATAGTACTGTTTCAGTGGTGTTAAACTGTTTACAGGTACACGCACGTATTTTAGTCGTTATAATCATGTGTATCGTAATTAGTAGGCACCCTGGAATGGGCATAAAGAAAAAAATTAGATCAATTTGTTACACGAGTCGTGCCTTTAACGATTTGCAATAGTCAACTTTATATTATAATATAAATACAAATGATATAAAATAAATGATATGATGAATAATAATATATTAAAGATATAAATATAGAAATTTTCAAAATAGCAAGTGCGATCGCGAATGTGGGGTAAAAATAATTCAGCGATAGGTAACGGGAATTTAAAGAAACAGTTTAACAGTTTAGTAGAAAACAAAAAATATGTACTGATACGCCGATTAATACGCTTCTGTTAATTTTTAAGTAAGATAGTTTTTAAACTCTTCGAAAGATTCTTTAAGGTTATATTAGAAGGCAGTTCTTTGATCGCCTAAGGCTGCCAACAGAAAATGCGGTTTTTGGTATAACAGCTAATTTCCAACATATTATATTCCTGAAATATAATACAACTTTCAACTTCCGCATAACATTCCTGAAAAAATATTTAGGAAATTAGTTACAGTATTAAGAAACTAGTTTGTTCAAAAGGCGCAAAGTGGCTTGGCAGCAACTATCGACCGAAATTACGTTTGTTCTGCCCCCCTAAAAATTCCAAAAATCCCCTTCAAAATGCATTCTTTAAATACAAAAAGATAGGCAAAGCCCTCCACGTTCCCTATTGCAGAAATCACTTTTGCAATTATCTCAAGTTTTTACTTACCTAAGAAGATCTTTAGTAGCCTTGAGAACCTGCTCTGAAATTCTATTAATCAAAAGCTCCTGTTCACTGGGATTATGCAACATTGCAAGATACTCTGCGGGAGTAGTTTTATCTAGAAATAAACTTTACAATGTATAAGAGTTATGTAAATAAAAAAAAATTAATTTCAACTATCTCGAAACTTCGCAAAATAATCTCGAATGGAAGAAATTAGAGTTGAAATTCCCGTTATTTAATATAAATACTAGCAAATAAATACCCGTTCTTCGCACGGCTAAAAGAATATCAAATCGATTTAAGTATATGCGTCATTTAATTTGCTGTAGGATAATAAGCTTTGCATTTGTTCCCGTTCATTATAAAGAATAAAATCCCGTTACTTATATTGCTTTAAAATTCCAAAATAAAAATACATGACTATAAAATGCACATCCTCATATCACAAAAATCTTTCTCAATACGAACTTACTGTCATCGCAATTTTCCTGATAATTCAAAATTAACCATAATTGTATAACAATGTTACTTCACGTCAAAATCTCCATTCTGGGTTTAAAAACATTTAGCTCATTGGCACGTTCAATTATTTTTCAAATCATTAGTTTAGTTTCTGAAGGTAATGGCAAGAAAATAAAGCCATTTTAATTAATTTTTGTGTTCATTTTAATTTCTTCTGTCGAATGGCAACTCGAAAGGGAAAAAATGATCGGATTTGAGCGAAAGTGGTGTATTTCAGAAAATTAGAATTCTCTAAATATGGAACAAATATGAAAAAACTAAACCTCAGGTACACACGTTGGTATTAACGGGAATCTATCTTAAAAATTTCGAATTTTTGAGGGCAGTACAAGTAGGTTTTTTTTTATTATTATAGATATCCACATTTTCATTGTTACAACACTTTTCAATGACACTACACTTTTATTATTGATAAAAAATCGATTTGTTCTCAAATGTACGCGAAATGTAAAAAGTGGTTAAGTGGTCAGTAATATTTCCTTACGTTGACGGTAAGAAGCGTAGTGGGAATTCTCCAATGCACTTGATCCTTATTAAATTGAGTGATTCAAAAAACATAATTAGAGTAAGCACAATTTAATGATAAGATCAAAATAAAATGTTGGACATTCATTTTCTTTGAATTACCCAGTTTTCTGAATGAAACAAGTTTTGTTTCTATAATTTAAAATATTCCAAATCTACCTGATTACACAAGCTATTGGTTAAGAACTCCGTAATTTTGAAGCACAGTCAAGTAACGATGCCAACACTGGTGGGCAACAAATGAAGCAATATCTTATAGTGTAAAAGTTGTACCATGACTTATTTAATATACACAAGCCCTTTCAACATGGTGACATCAAGCTGCCCCTATTGCCACTAACCAACACTAGTCCCACCTACTATAAATGTTAAAATTTGCTCTGATCTAGAAGCACGAAGTAGATAAAAATGTCCTTGTGGCTAAGAATGTGATAGTTTCCTATCGGAGCAGTAAGTAGAAATAAGTAAAATATGCAATATTTTTTTGATAAGCATACGAGAGAGTCCAGAACACATGGACAGTGCGTCAAGCGCATATTATATATTTCCGTAGTTTATAATTGGTTAAATCACTGAGGTTTCAATTATTTGTTCTATTTCGAGTTTTAGATAGTAGTTGTATTGGATAAGAGTTCAGTTTATCTCCCGTTGTAGTTTAACGCCCGTTTTAAGAAATGTTTTATTCTTATTTTGGAAAAGAAAATTCTTCTTGATAATAAGTTCCCACCTGGTATTTCAATAAATTCAGAAGGTTCACGTATAACGCTGCAGGACATTGGGACACATGCCAGCAATGCGTACCTAAAGAAAATATTTTTTTTAGATCATGACAAGTGCCAAATATAAGTTTTTACAATATTATCATACAGCTAAACTAAATAGCTACAAAAAAAATGGAGAATTATTAATGCTTTGATAATTTTTTTAACCCTTTATTGCATTCTTTTTCAGTTTGTTAAAAAATTTAGTTTAATTTCTTAAGCTTCCTATATTTTGTTATGGGTAAATAGTTTAAAAATTTTAACATTCTTTTCCGCTTGTCAGCTTAAAAATCACAAAAATTAGGATATGAAATATCGTTTGGAAAACCAACTTGTTTATTAATAACAGTTATGCACTTGAATCACAACAATAATTTTGGGCAAGAAATATTAATAGCTACAAGATTTGTTAATTATCAAATTATTTTAATCAACTAAACATATTTTTAAATATAAATTTCTTTGGTTACTTTTTCATTAGTAGATTTGATTCATAATTTAAGACATAACATTGCAGTTTTTTTTTACAAGAAAACAGATTTGATTAATTGATGCTCTTATAAACTTTAAACGTCAATCCGCTTTAAAGCTGTTCACTTTAATGTAATCGTTAAGTAAGAAACACACAAAATTAAGTGTTTTTAATTATAAATGAACCCCAGTTAAGATAGCACGAGGTAGTTCCATAAGGAATATTAAAGTTGAAGAGGAGGTGTTTGAAGTCATTTAATTTTTTTTCATGTGACATACCTGGCTACAGAAGTTAAGACATTTAGATCTAATAATAATCTATTTTTACAGATAGATTTATTCAAATGTGGTCCTGATTAACCGGGGAAAATGCCAGTTAAGTTACATATATAAAAATCAAACCGTAAAGAATTTTATTACCATAAATTAAAATGCTGGGTACTTTTCTGAGGAAATTTTTATATTTTAAATACAGACCCTAAATCAGGACCATTTAATTCATAACAAATTTTGATTCGAAAATATACAAAAACGAACTCACCCAAGAAACACCAACAGATACATGATTTTCACAGAGTCAATAAAAAAAAGGAGAAAGCCAAAGAAATATTGCTTTATATGCAATTTTTTAAGTGACCTGAGAATGCCAATGCATAAGTAAGAATTACTCGCAAATTAAATGGCTAATAGTTATTTGAAGACTTCACACTAGAGCTATGTAATAGGCTGTTTATTGACGTATGTTGAATTGATTTAATTTATTAATATTATCGTCAGATTGGAACTGCTTCTGTGAAGCAGATGATGGTTTGTGAACTATTTAACTTGAATAGTCTAGGAACTATGCTTCGTAGCTTTAAGACACAGAACACTTAAATTGTTGATGTCGCAACCTCAACCGAGGTAGAACATTGGCAGATTTAACATGCACGCATCTGTGGGGACTCGTATCTCATTTACTATTCGTTATCCTATAAAGCGGATTTGTATTAAATTTGTTTTCACAATTAATCACTCGAGTACAATTAATATTCTGTAACAGAATTTCCGTTGGGTGCCATCTCAGGTGTAGACTTAGTCAGTTGACGACGGACTAACTTACGAGGGTGTGATCAAGCTCTATATCATCAGGCAAGAGGCTAGAAATAGCAACAGAAAAATATAACCATGTTCTTTACCTTTCTTGTGACAGAGGATAGAAATAGACAACTGGAAACGCGTACCACCTACATTAAACCTAACCTTCTTGAGATGACCTCCAGTGTCCGAAATCGATGATCATAGAGGCTTTCGCAGAGAAGGTTCTTGATTCTGTCCTAGATATACTATAGACGTATTCGGGTTGGAGAAAAATTCCTAAAAAATGACTGCGGTGCCAAGTACACTGCGAAATACGTGCTCGTTAAATCTGTGGAGTCGAAATCCCGACTGTATTAGCGTACGATATCGCTCGAAGTTCCGTGGGGTGCCTGTTCAGGTGTCGACCTCTTCACTTGACCAGGGTCCTAAATTACGAGGCGTGTATTGGCTGTGTAGAGTCAATATAAGTTTGGAGCATACTCAAAAATACTACGGGTGATATCTGGTATAAACGTGCCTTGACCCACTAAGGCATGGATGTTTGTGTCTGTTGAGTATATGCGGAGTACGTGCTCGTTAAATCTGTTGGGTCCGAAAGTCCTGTGGGCGTCATTGCGAAGTTACCCACGGGTACAGGTACCTGGAGACTATTTCCCTCCCGTTCAGGGACATGTCTAAATTGTGGAGGTGGCGATAGATGGCAGCATCTGTCTTATATGTGTGTGTATGTCGTGTCTGTCCTTCTTGACGATGGTTTATAAGCGGGTCTTTGTGACCAAGTACACAAGCCTGAAAATATATGTCCACCAACCAACGTGCCTTGAGCGAAGCAACTATATAAACCCAACCAACCTTTGAAATTGACCTTTAAAAGATGCTGAAGGGGGCTCCAGACGTCAGAACATCAGCCTCTCATACAGAGGGTCCCGCGTTCTAAAGCCGGCCACATCCTATAAACGGATTTTCGTTGGCAAAAAAATCAACTTAATTACGAGGATCTCCGAGTACACTGGGGCAGACGAGCTCGTTAAATCTGTGGAGTCCAAAATCCCAACGGCGCGGGCGGCGTTAGCATAAAATGTCGTTCGAAGTCCAGTTGGAAGCCTGCTCAGGTGTCGACCTCGTCACCTGACCGCGGTTCTAACTTACGAGACGTAATTTGGCTGCATTATAGATCCTAAAGGAGGCTAGAAATAGCCAGCCAGAAACGATTAAATTACCATAGATGCTGAATACCTAAAATGTGCCGACCCGGAGGCGCAACGGTTAGGGAGCCTTTGGAGCCTCTGAGTTCGGGTTCGAATCCCGGTAAGGCATGTATGTTTGTGTTTGTCGAGTATATGCGGAGTACGTGCTCGTTAAATCTGTTGGGTCAGAAAGTCCTCCAAGTTCCCATACCAAATCAATACCTCTGGGGGTGACAAGCCAATTCTGGGGATCCTCTAGTTGGCCTCTGTCTCTAAAAATTAGATGGATCCACTTATGTGTGTGTGTTGTGTCTGTCTTACTTGACGAAGGTTTATAAGCGGGTCTCTGACCAAGCACACAAACCTGAATATATATGTCTACCAACCAACCAACCTAAAATGTCACTGAAATTTTTACTTTAATTCAAAAAGTTTCGATAAAAGCTGCTTTATCATTATCACAAAACTGTATTCACAGTAAAACAAACATATCCAGGAATTATTAAAAGTTACATAAGTTGTTTCTTTATTGTTATACAAACTTATTTTAGACTTTGCTCGGGGGGGGGGGGGGGGGCAATAAAACAAAAAATTTGAAGAATTGTTCGAATCCTGTAAAAGTTTTTTTTTTATATTAATACTAATCATTAGTGAAAAAAACATTCAGTAACTGTCGAAATATCCTGTAGAAGTTCTTTCTTTATTATAAGACTATGTTAGCAGTAAAACAAACATTCGGGAATGATCAAAATATCCTGTAAAAGTTGTTTCCTTATTATAAGACTATGTTAACAATAAAACAAACATTCGGGAATAATCAAAATATCCTGTAGAAGTTGTTTCTTTATTATAAGACTATCTTAACAGTGAAACAAACATTCAGAAAGGATCAAAAAATTCTGTAGAAGTTGTTTCCTTATTATAAGACTGTGTTAACAGTGAAACAACTATTCAAGAACGATTACTATTTCTTTAGAAGAAGCTTATTACAGGCATTGGATCACGGTAAAATTATAGCTTATTTTAATTGCTCCCTATTAAAACCTGAAGCATTTCTTTTTGATTGATTTAATTGTTCTCCTTATTTAAGGCTCGAAAAACAATTTATGCTACTTTTATTTAATTATTGATTATAGGGTTTCGTTTGATCGAAAAACTATTGAGACATTAAATATTAACTGGATTATAGAATAAACACGAAGTTCCAAGAGAAATAGAATAACTCACTTCACTGCTAAATGTTGCATTTTTTAAAATGAAATTTTGAAATTTGTTTAAGATTTGTAAAACCAATATTGTAATAAGCAATACATAGCTTTATTTTAAAGTAATTCGGATTCATGTAAAATTATGTATTTTAGTACAAACTAACAGCTGTTGATAAATAGTTTTTTCAATCAAATTTATTCTTAAATTCAACATGAGAAGAAATTCATTGTATATAGCAATTTTAGTAAGCAAACTCTTAATACTTATTTGTAAGAATAGTTAATTATAGTAAATTGCGTTACTATTATAAAATTTTGATTTTAAAAAAGAAATATATCCCAATATATTCGGTAACAAATAGTTAAATGTGTGATGTTTGGAAATTCGTGAAAACGGACCAATCAAATTTGAACGAAATAATGAAGCTAAGGTCTCGCCTTTAATCTATTTAAATTCATATTTAACTTTGAATTAGTTATCCAGTTTAAAAATGTTTTCCTGGTTTAAAAATTAATATTTTAATCACAAATATTTAATTTAACTTTTATACATGTTTTTATTTAAAAACGTATTATTTTAGAAAAACATTAAAACATGTAATAAACATATGGAAGAAACTCAATGTTAAAGGCCATGTTGTCCTTTCAATAGACATATGGAAGAAACTCAATGTTAAAGGCCATGTTGTCCTTTCAATTGTCTTAGTTACAATTAAGCTCTGTTTGGCGAATTTTGTGTTTGAGTAATTCGATCATTGTGTGGTGGCATCTTAAGTGACATGCCCTGTTACGAATCTACTTTTTTTAAAAAAAAGATTATACTTGTTATCGATTATTATAATCCACGCGTTGTTTTTACTCTCTTTTTTCCGCACGAACCTCAATAATTGGATTATTTTTACAAATTGGATTACAGAAGTAAAAAAGTTTATCCCTCGCGGCGTATATACGCGGCTTTCTTTTCTTTTCAAATCAATATAAATCCGAGACTCAATATGTTCTTGATACCTGGGAAGAATCTGAAATGGGTTCACAACACAGTTTGACGTACATAGCTTTCAAGTCAGATGAAATTCCCCTACTTTTCTCTGATCTCCATAAAGCATTGAAGAAGAAAAAGGACTACAGGCACTTCGCACGAAAAATCAAATTGGATTGCAATCGGTACTCTGTTACTCCCACCATGAGTAGTCTCGTCCATTTGTGGTACGTCAGCTATCTCTCCAGAACCAAATGTCACAGTCTACTGCCTCATCTGAGGGACCGCATGATACGGGATTTCATCAATACGCTGTATTGCACTTCGAGCAGCTTTGACGAGATTTTCCTGCTTCTGTTCACGAATGCCAAGTCGAGATACATGCTGGAACAGAATAGAGATCTGGGTTTGTCTTCCGAAGATCTGAAACGTCTTGCCGAAGACTTTCTGAGGTATGCCTCAACGGCTGGTCTCCAGTTTTATGTGCATAAGAATCAGCAGAAAAGTTTGGAAAACTTAGTGGATTATCCTCTGAAGACTTTCAGTCTTTGTCCTTGCACCAAAAGACCTCTGTATGTGGCTCTGTATCTTAGACGACCAGACACAGTTCGCCTGCTGCTCAACTGCGGAGCCAGAATTCCTTACGAAGACATCTGCAACTGTAATGGAAGAAACGCCGGCCATCCTCTACAAAACGTGCTGGACATCATGAAGGCTCCTATCAAAAACAGTATTGCATCGGACACTTTAGATATGTTGGTCTACAGGGAAAGATGCGTGGAATCATTGAATATACTACTTGTTGATATGTCGTACACCAGTCCACTTTGGTCCAAATTGTACGTGACTCTTGGAGAGTTAAAAGGACAGGAATGTGAAATTAAGTTTCCGAGTTTAAAGCATATAAGTCGAGCTTATATTCGCCTTTTATTGAGAAACAGTCGCTCATTGCCTCAACTTGAATGTTTAGCAAAGCTGGGATTGCCTCATGTTTTAGTATCTTATCTATATATAGACGACACTGAAACTCTTTGATTTCTCTGTAATGGATTTAGTGGACATAACTTTTGACAATTTTAATATTTTAGACTTTCAATAAAAATAAGCTGACCTGCAAATCTTAAACTGACCTCCCTAACAGCTGCAGTGCTTACGACACCATACTTTTAGCGTGTTTTGTTGGCGATGCTTTTAAAGGGGGAATTGTCTCTAAATCAAAGTGTTTCTATGCTAATCCAATGAAAAAACATGATTTTCTAAGCCACATTTCTCTGGCTGCATTGAATATTTTTACAAAATTTTTCATACGATACATGTAACAGGGTTCTATATTCCCACTTTTTGAAATTGGTACGAATATTTTCTAGTAAAACTATTTATGTTCTTCTAAAACGTTCTGACCAAGGCTATTAGCAAATTAGTAGGGTAAGTAAACGACACGAGTATATTTCAGTATAATTTAACGATAGCGGATAAAAAACACATTTCCTTATTAAATAATGCTTTTAATATAAATATGGTAAAAAGTGAGTGAAATGCTAATATTTAAATTAATTATTATATTATGTATATATGCAAATTGGCCTTGTACACATATCATTAGGAATCAGTACTTAAAGGTCTGAGCTCTTTGCAAATCTCCTTAAAAGGTTACTTACTTTTTGAAATAAATGCTTGGAAATATACATTTAAATATCTATATATATAATACTCTTATACGGCGCCCAAATTTCCTTATATTTCTATCTCTGGAATGGCAACAATCGAAATGAACAAAAATACTACTAATTTCAAAATGGCCGACTGAAAACAACAAAAAAGTGTTTCTTCAGGAATGGCTTGAAAAAGAGGAAAAATAACTATAAATATTATGCACAAAACATAGTTCGATACGGCAGAAAAACATTGAATGTATTTTTTTTTAGAAAAGCACTACGAAATAACACAAGGATTGACAATTTCGGGAATGGCTGCAATAAGGCCAAAAGATGAAAAACAACCATAAATATTGTGTGCAGAATCAGTAAGTTTAAACTTAAACGTGCATAATATTAGGGACGTTTAATGTTTGAAAATTTAAATTATAATTTCGATTGACTGAACTACCAAACACAATTGCTAATAAAATAGGAAAAATTCAAAATGGTTTTGAATATAGTTTTTAAGCGTTGACGGCTACTACAGTTTCCAATTTATTTACAAATGGATCTTAGTCAAGCAGCGAAATATTTTCTCAATAATAACCATTAATTTATAAGCATTAATTTGTAATTATTTTATTTTAAAAGGATACTAAAGGAGGTTAACCTAAAAGACCATGTCCGGATTTGGCGCCAGTCGAAAAATGTCGCCAAGTCAAAATGACAACAAACCGTGCGTTTGCCAAGTCTGTGAAATGAGAACAAATAATTACTTAAAATGCTGCTCAAAACTGAAAATGTCTGCTGAGTGAACATGAAAGATTTCCTTATTAAAAATTATCGTGGCATTTGCGATCGTAGATCGTAGCGATATTTTAAAATAAGAAAATCAGAACTCAACAGTTTGCTGCAAGTTCAAAAACAATGTGCACAAAAAATTATTTAAGAAATGAGTTATTTTAATAATGAATAGTTTTTAAATATATTAATACGATTTAAGAATTCTTAACGATGAAGGAAATGGACAGGATTAATTTATAAACAAAGTATCAAAATAAATTCTCTAATGCAAACAGGATACATATAGAAAAAAAAACTGAACTATTTGATAGTTATTCGCTTAAAATACAATCTTTGGCGATTTTTGTAGCCAATGGCTGCCATAATACGAATTTGGCGAAAAAATTGCCGGACATGTTCCTTAAGATTAACCCTTAAGGCTAGACTAAAATATTTCAATGAACGGGAGCGAGCGAAGCGAGCCTGGATCGCGAAGCTATCCACAGGGAACTGCGCAAGCAGTTCCCGGGGGTTGGGGAGCGATAGCGAGAAGGGGGCGTGCCCCCTAGTATTTCATATTTTACATATTTTTAGTCATAATAAAAGAATAATTAAAATGTATTGTGAATTAATTAAAAAGCGGATGTAACTGTCCCAGGTAACAATATATATTGCAGTAATATTGCAAATCAATTAAATACAAGGGAATACTGAAATAAATATTCATGCAATATTATGCAACGTAACATTTTGTCCATATATCAGCAATATTGCTAATTAACTAAATACAATATTGATATAGATATTATTGCAATATTACATTTGAAAACCATGCATTCTGTAGTGTGTGTAGATGTTAAGTATTATAAAATCATTTAGATTTCACAAATTTTGTCTCGTAAAGCAGCCTTATTCACAAGGATCCATGTAATTAAAATTATGAATCCATAAAGTAAGATCTACATAACAATTTTTCAAGTTTTTAGATTAATTTCTTTAAAATATATTGTATTTAAATAAACTCAAACGGGGGGGGGGGGGGGGAGGATATATTGAATACCTTATGTTCTTGTTGCAAAAATATTAATAAAAACTATTTTCAAATGTCTTTGCTGTACCAGGATACTTAAGCCAATGTGCCAAGTTTGTAAAGTTTAGTTTCTAACTCTTAAACTCTAGAAACTTGGTACATTGGGTTCCAGATCCTGGTTGCATTCCCAAAACGATTGAAATTAGTTTCTAGTATTGTTTTGCAACAAGAATGTAAGGTATTCAATATATCGTTTGAATTCATTTAAACACATAATATCTTTGTGAGAAATTAAAACTTAAATATTTCATATGTAGGTATTACTTTATGGTCACTAATTCATAGTCTTAATTACATGGATCCTTGTGAGTAGACTGCTTTATGAGACAAAGCTCGTGTAATCTATATGATGTTATGATGATACGTAAGATCAACACACAGTTCAGAATATATGGTTTTCACGCTTTTTGGAAAAAAATTTTAAAGGCACCTTTTTGTTTCATACAGTTAAAAAATTATATTTCTAAAAATATTTTAAAGCAACAAATTTGTGCTCCTCGTATCAATAAAAAGATATAATTATATCTGAACAAAGTAAATACTAAATTAGGTGACTACAATTTCAAAATAAATTTTGCAAATTAGTGTTTCAATTCAGTAGAAAGATCGAAACATTAGCCTCAGTTAATATGGGAAAACACTCTCATTCAATCGGAAGAATGAAGACACGAAAACGTTTCAGGTAGTCATATTTGCAAATTCTTGTGTTTTTGAGTAAGAGGTTCCTTTTTCGGTAACAGTTAAGGTCCTCCTCCTGTCGAATTAGAACTCCGTTGCAACTATAAGACACAAAAAGTTTTACAGCATCTGCAAATCATAAGTGAATAAATATTAAAACATTATTTTATGTCAATTAATATCTGAGCGTTAACAAAGTTGTCTGTGCAATGAAATCTGACTAGTTTAACACAAAAATTGGAACTCACTGTATAAGTGCGCTGCAAGATTTCACTGTATTGTACCCTTGGTAAGTTGAAAATCTATCTTATAAGTTGACTCTGAAAAAAAAATACTTGGTAAACCTAGCAGGTTTCACTGTATCATAGAGGCAGCCATTTAGTTAGAAATTTCACGTATTATTAGTAAGAAATCTTAAACTTTATGTGTGACATAAACGTAAAGTGACTTTAAATGTGACATGGAATTTGAGGCAGGGAAAACACATAATTTTCTTTATTAAGCTTCTAGAAAAGTTTAATAATAGAAAATTTCAATTTCTGATAAAACTAGAATAGCTTATTGTGTTTTTGATGGCACAAAATGGTAACATTTTAAAAACTTTCCCATTTATAGCAGAATTCATGTTGGCAGACTACTAAAAGGTTACTCTAAATAGCAGAAGAAGCCTTTAGAAGTCTGAACTTTAAAAAAAAAAATTATTTCCATTTTGTCAAAAACGAAAAACAATCATGTAAATCGAAGTTACCCACAAAAAAAACTAAAAAGAAAATTAAAACAACGGATTGATGAACTTGATCTATAGGAAAGAAATTTGGGGTAGTGAAACGTAAGACGTCTCACAAAATTCCTTAATTTTAGTTGGAATGAAACAGCATCCATAAACTTACAATTCATAGTACCCGTAAATGCATTTTCGCACTTTTAACTATAACTGTCACGTTTCAAAATAAATAAAATTGTCTGTGTGTTTCGTTTTATATTCGACAATCATGTCAATCGTTATAATAGTGTTTTTTGTGAAGTCTTTATGATTAATTGAATGAAATGTTTCCCCGATTATATTTTGCATGAATATTGAAATTTTACATTAATACTGAAAAATGTGCAATTTTATTTGTAATTATTTAGTTGTGATTTTTAACCTTAAATATCATCCGAATTCACTTTAATTTGTCTACTGGTGTTTCAGTTATAAAAATTGGAGTGTAAAACTTTCAAAATTCGAAGTAAGTGTTATTTTTCTTTAATTTTGAAGCTAAAATTCGTATAGAGATATTTTCACATATGGTCAAAATGTCGTGCAGCAATATGTAAAATTTCAGTTCTAAATATGAAGTATTTGCTAAATTAAAAAAAAAAACACTAGCAAATTCTATTATTGGCAACCAGTTTATGTAATGTTTTAATATTCCTTATTTAAGTTATATTTAATCAATTAAAAAATTGCAATGTGACATATACACCATAGTTTTTAAAATAAAACTTACTAGATTTCATTGGAAGTCCAAAAAAAAGAACTTGTTATTGTGTACATTAAAGATTTAGTAACAGAAACGCAATTAATAATATAGTATAGATGAGATGCTATTTAACTTGTTGCATAATTATGTATAAAAAAACATTTTTGTATGTTCAATGATTGGGGTATTTTTTTTTTGTGTAAGGCTTTCCCAATATATATTTGAGTCATTCAACTGTCTTCCTTGCTCACTGTTGCCTTTTCTTTGATTTGATTTTCAATTATCTGTCATACTTTTTCTGCTGCGAGAGTGCAATGACCAAATTGTATCTACCACAACCAATAAAGAAAATTAATCATCATATTGCATTCAATATTTGTTAATTGTTGATCTAGGATTATCCTGTGTGGGGTTTTAACAGCATAAACTTATTTTAGGAGTTCACCACTAAGGCAAAGTCTTTATCGGTATTTTTTTTTTATTTCTCTTTACTTTATTAGTTTCTTTACTTATTAATTTAAATTAGTCATTTCTAATTGTATATGTTGAGTATTTCTGTAAATGATATTGTGAAGCTTTCTCTATCTTCAAACCCTAACCCGCTCCACTTTTATTACAAAATATCACACTCTCCTATTAACAATATATTAATCTAGCATTATGTAACATGTTTATTTTTAGGATGATTGGTGTGACTGTCATCATTTTCCTGCTTGTGTTAGTGGCGAGAACGACTTCTCAAAGAATGGAGGCATCTCCGTTTCCAGCCGATAGCCATTTTAGTATGAATATCAATATGCCAGACGTTAAACCTGCTACAGTAAGTATGACAACTCGAAAAATGAATAAAATCTTCTTTGTATAATTACACTTGTATTGTATCAAAAAATGTCCCATTCAATTGTCTAACTCAGTGTTCAAAAGTTATACAACAGGCTACCTCTTAACCGGACTCAGTTCAATCAGATATCCAATTTAACCAACTTGTTTTTTTAATCTTTAAAATGTAAAAATTAGCTAAAACTGACTTGTTTCGTAATCATCTCCCATCCATATGATGGTGATAAAAAAACGTTTGGGAAAAAAGGCAAGTTTCAGATTTTCTAGGATTTAACAAAAAAAAAATTATTGACTTTATTTATGGTATGTAACTTGCAATGTGTGAATACGTTTAATAAAATGGTGCATTTCTTTAATTGTGTATTTATATGGCAAATATCATCAATGTATAAATGTGCAATCAATGTATATCAAAACCTTAATTAATTTCACCTTCTCTGGTTTAACCAGATTTTCGATTTGCCGGCTTGCCCGTGGTTTGATTTTTGATTTTTTTTCAAAATTATATATTTGGTCTTGGGATTATATTTTCTTTGAAATTGGTTTGTGTGCATGCATTACTGTCTTTTTTTTGTTATGCGAGGGCTTTTTAGTTCGGGAACTATTTTTTAAAGAAAATTATGAGCTGATAAATTTCTATACCTGAGGCGGAATGAACCTATTGCTGTAGGATACAGAACTATTGGCTATAAGTAGAATAGTACTAAGAAATGCATACATCTAAAACGAAATTGTCTATTTTCAAATTAAAATGAAAATATTTGATTGCAGTTATTAATATTCCATTAATTTTTTTCAGGCTGATAGTTATTTATGTACGGCTAAAAAACTTGACCCTCAGGAGTCTTATATTGGTAAGTATATAAATGAGGAAATTATTGAATTTGTGATATAATGGCTTTTAGTTCCTGTTTCA
Source organism: Oedothorax gibbosus (assembly GCA_019343175.1). Lineage (NCBI taxonomy): Eukaryota > Metazoa > Arthropoda > Arachnida > Araneae > Linyphiidae > Oedothorax > Oedothorax gibbosus. The sequence continues at coordinate 31,034,018 of CM033271.1, forward strand.
TTGAATCACATGCCACTATTAAGGCAATTTCTGCAGTCACTCTTTCAGAGAACAGTGCCGTTCTTGACTGCCAACTGGTGATTAACTCCATGATTGAAAGTGGTCGCATTGTCACTTTGCAGTGGATTCCAAGTCACTGTGGAATCACCGGTAACGAGTTGGCGGACTCTCTTGCCAAAGCTGGGTCAGGCCTTCCTCAACCGGACGTGCTGTTGAATACAAGTCAAAAGAATGTGCATCAATGTGTAGTTTTAACTCACATGTAAAATTGCAACAATTATACAAACGGAAGATTTCACCTTCTGGTAATCCAATTTCGACTACCAGGCCAGTTCGTTTGCAATTAAATTTAAGACTTGGCATGACTATTCTTAGAAAGCACTTACGATTTTTGTTGCGAGGCTCTCTATACTTGGACATTTTGAATATGGCTGTAACTTACTGAGGGGGAACCATTGACTGTGGATCTGGAACTTCTTTAAGATAGGCTAGGAAATGCTACCTGAAAAAATTGTTATTTTAAATTTGTTGTGGTGTTTAAACCTTAATTCTTCAGCCGAATAGATTAATGTACGGAAAAACGCCCTAGGTCATTGGGTAGTATAAAAAAGAAATTTTAAAAAAATGCTTTGTTCTGTTTTATAGTCCTTGGATTTAAATTTGTATTTATTTAGCTATGTAATTGAACAATTTCGAATTAAGTGTTAGTTAAGCATTTCTATTTCTAATACTGTAACTTGATTCTTATTGAAGAATCGAAATAAAAGAATCGAACCTTATATATAAAACAGTCACATTGAGAAAATGTTCTTAGTACTACATCATCAAAACTGTTGTATTTTTAATAAGGTATAGTGTCTTAAAAATGTTCCAATTTAATGACTTTAAATTGATTTATTTCAGTAAAATATGAACCTGATGTAAATGTGGATACTGCACATCACATGCTTTTGTTTGGATGTAAAGATTTACAAAATCAAAATCATCTATATCCAGCCCATTGGTAAAATTGATTCTCGAACTATTACTGACGTTTTAATACCAAAATGCTACATATTTTTGTAAATATTTCCCATTTTTAAGATATTTTAAACTTTTTCTATCACTCAATTGGTTCATTATATTTCAGGAGCTGTGCTCTTGGAGATCTATGCTCTCATATGTCTGTCATTTATGGGTGGGCTAAAAATGCCCCTGCTATGGAACTACCACCTGGTATGTTTCGATTTTTTGTTGCATACATAGAATTTTACTTCTGTACATTAAGAGGGATTGTCAGTCCCATAGAGCTAATTGCATTAGTTTTGGAATCGCAAGGAAGTACGGCGTTGCCATGTTAGCCCAACATAACATCGAAATGAAACAAATTTGAAACAAAAATGTTATTTAATTATATATTTTTAAAGGTTTAAAATGCCAAAAATATACAGCACATGGTGACACGATTTTAAAACTTTATCAATTAATAATTAAATAACCGGAGGTTATTTTCTTTTCAATTTTGTTTTAAATTGATGTTATGATGATTCCCATACCTGGTAAAAATGGGATAATGGGACAAAACAATTCTTTTGCAAAAGTTGTGATTTCAAAACTAATGCATTAGCTCTATGTTACTGACAGTCCCTCTTAAATTGATGGTAACAGTAAACGAGTGGTAACATTTGTAAAGAAAATTGTAATTGCATTTTAAAATGTTTTTTAAAAAAATTTAGTGCATGATGTGGGGACAATGGACAGGAGTGTCATTTAAAATTATCTTGAAGTAATATTTACAGCTATTTCCTTGAAAATATTTTGTAAAAATATATTAGAGAAATATTTTGTCAAAAAAGAAGTACAACAAGTCACTATAGCATATTTAACCGCAAGCGATACAAATTCACTTATTGGAGAATCTCTCTAACATAATAAATTAAATATTTGGTTGTCAAGACTGATATTAATGTAATTTATTTGATTTTGCTTCTTCGACATTGAAAAAAACCCTCACAAGAACCAGAACTTAAATTAGTATCTCTGTGACCGTACAATAATAGTAATTTCTTAATAATTTTTCATTGTCTGTCGATTATTATTTCAAGCCAATCTATACCCTATACGGCTCATACGACTAGAACCAAATGGCTCTTCTAGAATCTAATCATAGTCTTAAAACTATCTATAGAGTAATTTACAAGTTGAAATAGATAGTAATAAAAAAAAATCTGATAATAAAGTGCAATCTGATTTTGATAGTTAATTGTTTTGTTTAATATATGCATACTTTAGATATTAACATTGGTATTCTTTATTCCTGTAGATGTTGGATTTTTAGTTAATGGTAATAGTTCCATACATTACCTCATACTTCAAATCCATTATGCAAATCCCTTACCAGGTAAAAAATTTATTTTAAAAGTAAATAAATTTGCTATCATATTGATTTAAATCGTACTATTAAATTGTTTCGTCAATTTTTAGAAGGAGTAACAGATAATAGTGGTCTTAAACTGCATCTAACCACTCAAAGGTTAGTGTTAAGATTATTACTATTTCTTAAATTAAAAAAAAAAAAAACGTTCAATATAAATTCAGATGTTTAATTTTTATTTTTATTTCAGACAAAGATATGTCACTGGAATTAAACTTCTTTTAGCTAATATGGCACAAATACCTGCCAGGACACCATGTAAGTATGCTTACAAAAGTTTGAGTCAGGTTTAAAAAGTTAGTTTCCACAAAGAAATAAGTATAACACATCACTATTGACGTTGAAATTTGGAACAATGTTTTATTTTAAAAAAAGTTTCGAATTTCGCTATCTCAATTATTGGTGTTTCAGTAAACACTCATGTATCCTGCATTTAATTAACCAGAAAGTTATTTTTAGAGAAAGAAAATTTGACAACAATGCCAATCAAATCTCTTTTCACACTAAAAGTACAATTGGGTACCAAATTTATTGAAATCTACAATAATGGAACTATACTTATAAAAATATAGTTGGTTTCTTAATATCATATATAAAATAAAATATTTTCATATCTTACTACGAAAGTTCTTACTATCTAATACGAAACACTATTACAGTTGAACATATGAATTTCAAACACATTGAAAATCAGAAAATTATCTTGCATATTAAGTCTCATTTTCTTAGAATTCTCTATAAAGTTTTTAATGTGTGTTGCATTCTGTAATCGTAATTCTCTGGTATTGTAGTGTATCATGTGGATTCTAATTGCAAATACGAAGAAAACTATCCTATTCACCCTTTTGCCTACCGTGTGCACACGCACAAATTGGGAACAGTTGTCACCGGATATTATTTGCATTCAACAAATAGGACTTTCAACAGTTGGACTTTGCTTGCTAAAGGGAACCCTCAGTGGCCACAAGTAATGTATTTTCTTGCTTTGTTTCCTTCAGAGTTTTTAGAGGCTTGTATACACATGCAGATATATATTGAACGTCTAAGAAGTTGTTGTAGGTATACTTAATCTTAAAAAAAATTCTTTTAATACTTTTCTTATAGATAATATTAATGATACAAACTGTTTGCTAAGTTTTCAAATGATTGTTATTCTAATTGAATTTAAAATAAATAAATATGTCAGTATAATTATAAAAATAATTGTAGAGTTAATAATTGTAGAGTTACAGAGTGATCCAACTACAACAAAAAAAATATCCGCTTAATAGCTATGTAGTATTTACTTGCTATCACTTTTTTATAACCCTATGTTAAAGTAGGCATTTAAAAAATAAATATTAAAATAATAATTGGAAATTAAGTATATAGTTAATACAGCCTCTATTAAAACTATCGTTTACATAGATAGAATGCCAGCCCTCAATTTTTAAAATTTATCTTTCCATTAAATTTTTCATTGGAACATTATTGAATTAAAACTCCATCTTTATTCACTCAATAAAATTTTTACTATAGAATTCTTCATTTTTTTTCTGTACGTTATTTCATATTTTTTTCCCTCAGGCCTTTTATCCAATGGAACGAAAGCATACCATTACTACAGAAGATGTCATGGTAATTTTGTTTTTAATGAAATTTCTCATTGCTTGACTTTATATGATGCTGTGATGCAATTATAACTATAAAGATATGCCTTCTAATGATTTACTTTTTAAAACCAGTTATATAATCCACCTTATATTAAAATACAACGTTTTATTTTTAATAAATATAAAACTTAAGTGTAGCAACGTATAACGTATGGAAGATTTCTAATATAGAACAATTCTCTCATCTGGAAACAAAGCTCTGCTCATTCTAATTATAATTAGCTTCTGCACACTTTCTTCTTTCTTTTCTTTCTTTAGCTTCCGTAATTTGAGTACGACTGTGATTGAAATTATCAAATCAAGATTGGTGCTTTCACTGTTTTATTTAAACAGTAATGTTATTTTATCTTCCGTGTCTATAGTTTAAAGCGAAGTGCTATTTAATGTGTGCAAAACTGCATTTTATTTAGTAATTTATTAAGCAATGATGTTAGTTTGATTATTAAGTTTTATCTTTATAAGTATACTACTTAAAATTGTGGTTTAAGTTTTCAAATTCATGTACTGTGATTTTTTAATTGAATCCTATGTTTATTTTAGGCTGCACGCTGTACTTACAATTCTACTGATATGAATCACCCTGTAAATATTGGGTAAGTATTTAAAAGTTTTCGAATTCAAATTTGATTTTCAGTTTGTTTGAAATGTTTTCTTTTTATAGTTTCATGTTTATTTAAGTTTACATTTATTATAGTAAACTGCTTAAGTAGCTAACTGTAACTCACACCATCTCAGTGTAACTTATAAGTTATATGACTTCAATAGAATGTCCTAAATATCTTATCTCCTTGTGAGAGTATGATTATATATTTTTGAATTTAAAGGCATAATTGTGGGGACCTTGTGCTATATCCTCTTTCGACTTGGGATACACATTTTGGCCAATTAAGTACTACTATTTATACAATTGATGACAAAGTAGTTAGAAGGCTTTATACTCGTGAACATCCAATGTGCACAATTTTGAACATAACTTTTTGCATTTTTGTCTTATAGTAATGTCGGATTGTTATATTAGTTTAGTAAAAAAAATGTCTATGAAAAGCATTTTTTCTTGCACTAAGAAATATTTTCTTTCTATGTTTTAGCTCATATTTTATCAAGTTTACATTTATTTCTAGTTATTGAAACTATGTAAATAGCTAATTTTGACTCCCACCATCTTAGTGTAGCTTTGATGTAACTTAGGATATTACCAACCCATGTTTGTATTAAAGTGGCCCTGGTGATAAAATTGCCAGGGCATACAGTCCTGTGATAGCCAGGATAAAACTTCACTTTATTAGGTATTTTACATTCAACTAAAATCTTCGAATAAGCTAAAACAACCTTCTATAAACGTGACCTGGAGCCAGGCTGTTTCCAAAATTATATGTTCAACGCGAAGTCATATTCGTTAAACCTATGAAAATATTGCTAAGGGAAAGCCTGAATAAAAAATCCGATAAACCTACACCGAAGTATCTTTTCTGCAAATTTTAGAATTGTAACAGGACATGACTTCTTAAACAGACATCTCTGCAGAATCGGTATCAAAGACAGCCCTGTCTGTCCCATGTGTTCGAGTGGAGAAAACATGACAACTTTTGACAACAATCCCTTGACAACTTTTCTACAAAGGCTAATCTTTATTGGGCTGCACGAAAGGAAATTGTCTCTCCGACTGATTCCTCGACAAAATTAAAAGAAACATTTAACTCAAATTTACCTATGTTATTTCTAGTTCTTCTTCCAATGATGAAATGTGCAATCTGTACATCATGTACTACACTGAATACCGCAATGCCGCATCTGGTCAACCTCTACCATGTATCGGAGTCCAGTACCGAGATCTTGTTGATTCTCTTCCGGATGGCAACGACGTTCCACTTCCAAAGAACACTGAAATGGAACAACAGGCTGTTGGGCACAATCATCATACCTCCGCCCTCACCTATACAGGTGTAGAACAGGAACAGAATTTTGATCCAAACAGTGACGTTGCTGATTTGGGTGGGAAGACCACTGGGTTGTTTAATAATGAATACAGTAAGTGGATTATTAGCATTTTTGTAATGTAACTTTTTATAATTAAGTATTTCTTTTAGCCTACTTTCTTTTTTTAAAATTCAAAAAATATTTTTAAAAAAAGGAAATAGGTGTTGACATTGTGGAGATTTCTGTCTGTCTGCCTGTCTGTCCGTTGTACTCAACTTCTGTTGTAACAAACCTATTTTAAATATTCTTTTTTTGGTTTGACAGGTATGACATAGGAGGCCTATATTTCTATTTATAACTGTCTGTCCATAATATAAGAATATCTTTCAGTTTTAAACTAACAGAATAGTATCCAATTTTAGTTCTCTTCTAACTTCTTGTTGCATTAAAAAATTGTATTGGTACTTGTAGCACACAATTTAAGTTTGTATAAGCATATGTTTCGATATATTTTCACTATCTCTTTACTATGGTTATTTACAGTAAATTTCAGCTACTGTATTTGAATAACTAAACTAAATAGGGGTTAAGTCCAATGGAGAATTTCTTCTCACTGTTCTACTTTACAATATTTTAGTTAAACATGAAGCATGTAAGAAAATCTTTCAGTAGACTTACCCTTGCTTACATTTAGTGATTAATATACTGTATTTTTATACTTATGCTGTAATAATATGTATACTTAATTCCTACTGTGTTTTGTTAGTGTACCAAGAAGTACATGATTGGCCAAATAAGGCGCTGAGATTCGGTCAAATAAGTGCAGTTACACTGGACAACAAGAACAATGTTGTTATTTTCCATCGAGCAGATCATGTTTGGAATGAACAGTAGGTCAACTTTATTTATCCTAAATCTAATATAATATTATTTTATGTTAAAAGTCTTTAAATAATGTTGCACTGTTATTTTTTCTGTATATGGTAAACTCTTGTTTAATTAGATTTCTAAAGCAATTGAAAGAATTTATTATGACTTGGAAAATCATCTCTTACTTTAAATAATAACTTTTGAAGATTTTCTGTATCTTTTTAAAATCAGATTTATTAAAAAAAAAAAGGTAGAAATATAAAGATTAAATATTTGTCTCTAATTTCATGTTGAGCAATAGTTTTGCACTTTGTATATTATTTTAAAATATATAATTACAATTAACTGAATTATCGAATCATTAATCATGTAATACTTTTAGTTTTTTTTGCTTGAAGTTTTATTTAAAATATAATTTGGAAACGAAATTATACATATGAATTATTAATTTCCTTTCATTTCCTTCTAACAAAAAACTCAATTATTATTTTTTAGAACTTTTGACTATTACGACCGTTATAACCTTGTAGATGATGGTCCTATCAGGGCACCAACGGTCGTCCATTTAGATCCCATTACAGGTCTATTAGTGAGAGAATGGGGAGAAAATCTGTAAGTAATACAGACCTTTGCATCTAGTCATGAACATTTTTATAGACTATTCTATCTGTATGTTTACTAACAGTAACATTTATACCCTTTATTTTTAGGTTTTATATGCCCCATGGTATATTTATCTATACTGATGGAAGTTTTTGGTTAACTGACGTAGCCCTTCACCAAGTAAGTTTTTATGTGTCATAGGTGCCATGGAATTCGACGAATCAAATCCCTTCACAACAATAATGAGTAATATAATAATTAAAAAAATATATTGTCTTTATTTTATTGTATTTGTCAAAGACATGTAACTGCAATTCTGTAAATAAGTCAATGCTCGCAAGTCCATAGTAATGGTTGTAAAAAAGCTTAAGATTGTCTTAATTGGCTTTGAATCGTTTTGTAGGTTATCTCACACTTATATCAGACCCTCTATTTTGAGGATAAAATATAACTAAGACTTTCAGTGTTCTGAAGGAGCCTTTGAATTTCAATTTTAAAAATCATAGGCATATTTTATAAATATTGGGAATTGTATTTTAAGAACATTTGAGCTTGAAACAAATTGTTTACAGGTGTTTAAGTTTACTGCATCCAATCTAAAGAAACCTGCACTTACTCTGGGTGAGAAGTTTGTGCCAGGCCATGACAAGGGACATTTCTGCAAACCGACAAGTGTGGCTGTCAGTAAATCTGGAGAATTTTATGTAGCAGATGGGTGGGTTATGGAATTTCAATTTTATTTCTTAACCACTTTTGATTAAAAAAATAATAAATTATTACTATCAGGATTAGCATATTGAGAACAGTTCATTTAAATTAGTATTTTAATCAATTGGGATCTTGTTAAATATTAATAAACATATTCTTATCCATTGTAAGTTATCCAATAACTGTATGTCCATAACAACTTCTTACTAAATACTTTTTATTGTGGCCTTTTTTTCAATCTTTGCCAACTCTGCCTTGACTAATAATTAAATAAAAAAATCAGGTAGCATTTTAAACTTGAGCCAAAGTTACCATGAAGGGCCCAAGCTGTCCCTATCTAGTCATGTAAAAAAAAATGAATTTTATAATTTTAGTGCATTCCAAACTGTGCAATCAGATGTAAAGTGAAATTTAGTTATCCTATTAATTTTTACTGTCTTTGGGTAAAAATCACTTAAATGTTTGTGTTTTATTCCTAGGTACTGCAATTCAAGAATTGTGCGATTCTCTGCTGATGGTAAATTTTTGAGCCAGTGGGGTAAACATGATAATTCATTTGAAAGTAAGTTTTCTTACACAGTTTTTTTTTGCTTTGATATTATAAAAGTTGAGATTATAAATTAATAAAAATTAGACTTTTTTATATCCTTTTTCTATTTTTTTTACTTTCAATTTTCCAATATGAAATATAAGGTAATACAAGTACTGCAATGAGGTTTAAGATTCAAGACGGAGATTATGTGTTTTTTACAAGTTTTGGAGTTTGCCGATTCTATATAAGTAGTTTTTTTTAAAACTTTGGTCTATCTCCTTAAAAACCACTGTACTGCTCAAACTAAGATAACTACGGACTTCAAATTTAGTAAACGAGTTTCTAGTATCTGTCGGACATCGGAATAAGGTTTTCGAGAAAATCATACATACGCAAATGGTAGCTGCCATAGAATTTCTTAGGTTTTTAAAGTTATTGAAATTTCCTTATAGGGTATAAATTACTTTTAAATGTATTGAGTTGTAATTGAAAGTCGTGTTGTGTTACACAACTCTAGTTTTAAATAATATTTGTAAAGATAGTGTGACTTTTTTATTTATGTATTTACTAACTCAGCTCTGTGTTGATTTGAGAAAAAAAATCCTTTTTTTCTGTAATTAAATTTAAACAAAATATATCAAACTGTTGGAAAACATCTTTTAAACTAATAACTATCATTTTTATAGGTGTTATTGAAAAACTTTTTAACTGTAAGTTTTACTTTTGAAAGTCTTACGCTTATATAAATATGCACCATACGTTTTAATAATTTTGCACCGTTTTAACATTAAAAAAAATAATCTTGAAATTATAACAATGGCATTCACCAGTCAAGATTAAGCTTTGAATATCTCTAAATTATGAAATAAGCGCAGATATGGCCAGCCAAAATTGAGAAATGAACAGAATAATCCTGAACTAAAGTTAACCTGAATTGGTGAATACCAGTGTAAGTTAGCCTTAGTTAAAAAAAAGAAAGAAAATCCTTAGAAGATTTTTGCTCAATAAGCTACTGATTATACAGTAGAAACCCTCTTAAAAAAACAGGTTTAAATGGGAATTAGGGTAAGCCGGTTTAGCAAAATTCCGGTTAAACCAGAGAATTGAAATTAATTAAGGATTACATATACATTTGATTGCATATTTACACATTGATATTTGCGTTATAAATAAATGCACAATTAAGTAATAAAACCTTTTCTTCAATTTATTCAAGCATTATCAGTTACATACCACTAATAATCCATAAATATTTTGTTTGTTGAAGTCTAGAAAAGCATAAACTTGCCACATAGTTTAGCCATTATTTTTATCAGCATCTTAAGGATGGGGGATGGATAATGAAACAAGTAATTTTTAGTTAAATTTACATTTTAAGGACAAAAGAAATTTGTTGGGTTAATATGATTAAATGGAGTCTGGTTAAGAGGAAGCATACTGTACTATTAAATAATAAGGCTATTTTGTAATTTATATAGGGAACCCGCCTGTTGGAAGTTTCAGGATAGCCCATAAAGTTGTACTACTTGAAGATCGGGACTTAGCATGCGTTGCTGATAGAGAAAATGGCCGAATCCAGTGCTTTGCTATGGTAACTGGAAGATTTCGTTTCCAGATTCAAAGGGAAGAATTTGGAGGAACGTTGTATTCTATTGCATACGCTCAGGAAAAGGGTAAATTTGTTATGAAAAGTGGTTTTAAGTATGTTTAATATAATTAGCATTTATTATTTTAATTATGTTTTGTAAGCCTGATTTAATTTTCATTAAATTGTTAATTTATATGAAATTATGTTATACTTTAAAAAAAGAATATGTTAAATATTTAAAAGAAACATGTTTGCATGTTTTAATTTTTTCCTCCTCTAACTATGCATATGACTGTATTTTAATTAATTCATAAATTACTATAAGGCATATTTTTAAACATTGGACATATTTGTTTTGACAGACAGTGGTGTAATTCATTATGTTCAACTTAATAGATTAGAAAATTCTATATTGCATATACTCATGAACCTTATTCTTGCACTTAATTCATCATTTACATTTTGTAATGTACTCAATTTTCAATCTAAAGAATGGTGCTTAATTTTTTTTATTGAATCAGTGATTCCTAGAGGATTAGTTTTTACCTGAATATACATAACAAACAAAAATAGTTTTGGTTTTCAGTCAGATGCGTGTATTCTTGTGATGAAGCAGGATCTCCATTCTGCAAAACACGTCAATATTTACACAATAAAACTAATTATGCCAAGAATCAACATTGTTTTCTTTATGTATATTCATGTATCATGCACAAAGTTGTGTGCATTCTATGAAGATTTGCCCTTAGTTTAAATGCTTTTACTACAAGTATATATTCTAAATTATTTTCAGGTCTGCTGATTGGGGTCTGTGGACCAGGAATCTTTCAAGACCACATGGTGCGGGCATTTGTATTCAATGTCACTGATCAAAAACTGTTAAATGTTTTTGCTCCAGATAGTGGGGTAAGAATTTTATTATTAAAAATCTATCAATGAAACTCTATTGATTTTAAAAATTGTTTAAATTAATTGGTAGATTTAATGGATACAGAACAAATTCTAAATGACTTCTTGTAGGCGAGATTTTAAAATCTTTGTTTTGGTATCCTGGATATTTTTAATTATTATATTATAATTTTAACTTGTATTTATAAATTGCTTACTTTGAAAGAAATTTAAGAAATTGTTTAAATTATTTTATATTTTTTATAAACTATTTTTTTTTTTGTAACATCTTGTGTTTACACTTATTTTAAAACATTTGCAATAGTAAAAATTAAAAAAGGAATTGTAGTTTCACTAATAAATCGCCAAAAAAATTGTTTATAATTATATTTTTGGATTACATTTTGTAGTATATCTCTAATGTAATTTTTTTTATTTATAGTCATTTAGTAGACCGCATGACATAGCTATTCTACCAAGTGGAGATGAAGCATATGTTTGTGAGATTGGTCCAAACCGAGTTTGGAAATTTTTACGAGGTAAGAAAGCAGGTTTATGAGGTTCAAATGTAAAATAGTTTGTCTTGCTAAGATATTTAGTTGCCTTAAATGGTTTGGAATGCAATTCATTATTTTTTTCAATTAGTAGCAAATGTTAAAGTAAATGTACCTCTAATAAAAACTTATGGTTAACCATTTTTATTTTGCATAAACGTTTTTACATGCACACTCATTTCATGAAAATTGATCACTATTTAGATGCACATATTCAATTTTCTACAATATTATTTTAAAGCACACATACACCCGCCATATTAATCAGTAGTAAAGGCTTGGTTGTGACAATATTTCTAAAGAAAAGGAATTTCAAATGCATTAATCATATCAATTTTGTGAATAAAAAATATATTTAAAAAAATGCTTTTTAAAGAATACCTCTCTATATAGCTGATGTTGGAAGAAAAAAAAGCAATTCGGAATAAACAAATACAGTTGAAGGTCTAAAATCTACACCATTTGGAGCCCCAGCAGATTTTGTAGAATCGAATTGTGTAGATTTTAGGTCAAGACCTGTGCCGGATTTCGTCCTAGGCCTACAAGGCCCCGGCCTTGGGGCCCAGTCAGGAAGGGGGGGCCAAACAATCGCCTAACAAATTGAAAATTGCCAAGAAGAGTAAAGAATTACGTAAAAGAATAGAGAGTAAATAAGAAAAGAGAGTAAAGAATTACTAAAGATCTCTAACATAGGAGAGAACAGGATTATTCTGATGTTTATTAAAGTCGATTAAAAATTATGTGTTCTGTACTTGTGTATTTAATTTGCTAAATTTCCCAAAATAGCTTCGAGATGGTGGGGAGTCCCAAATGTCAAGAGCCTAGGAGTCTTTAAATCCGGCACTGATCAAGACATAAACATTAGATGTGCTTTTGAACGTACACTATAAATCTTAAGTACTATTAACTTTTTATAAAGGCCTTTGAGATAATATTTGTTTGAAAATATATCAAACACTTATATTATTCATAACTGTTTAATTAATTGTCTGGAATTTGTGCTAAACCAAACTTCATATAAATTACCTTTTAATAGACTTCAATCCTGTGCACATTTCTGGTACATATCCGACTATCCACTACATTAAAAATGTTTCTTTCAGTTTACCACAAAACTACCAAGAAAGTTCTCAAGATCCCTGACTTCTCCATTCAAGCAAATGCTAAGAATGACATATCACCAGTCGCAAAGAGCCACAGCTCAGGAGACAAAACCACTGATGACGAGGAGGACTCAGGCAGATTCCAGACTTCTGTCATCATCATGTGTCTGCTGGCCATCCCGATTCTTTGTCTAGTTTTGGTGACTGTAGTTATAAGGCTTAGAAAAAGAGGTAAGTGGATGCAGTACCTTCTTACTATGTCCCACATGAAGGTAGATTATGGCAGGAGTGCAGGAAATGTTTTTATTTCAAACTTTCACTCCAATACAGTTGAAAATATCTCCAAAATTTTACTGTACATTATAGGCTTACATATCCCTGGGTCAATATTAGACCAGTTCCATGATGTGTGTGATCCTGATAATGTCCAAAATGAAAAGAGGGTCTTCATTGATGGGCAGGATTACATTAATTTTGTATTGCTGTTTGTGTGTATAGAAATTTTTGTGATATACTAGTCGGAACTTTAACAAACCTATAGACTGATCTTGAAACATGTCCAAGAATTTAAAAGATACAAGTTTTAATCTTATTCTTATGCCTTATATTTGTGATGCCTTATATTATGAATGACAAAGAAAAACAAAGACTGGTCAGAGAATTTTGTAATTCATTGTTAAAATTAAAATCAATTGTATGTTTTTCGCAAAATTTCTCCCGACTTAGGTTTGCTGGATGGGGCATATTCTACACCCCTGGGTTATGGTTTCTCTTATTTACATTTCCGACATTTTTGCTTTTAGAAAATTGTTCTTAAACAAACTATTGATTCAAATTGAAACAATATCCTTTCACAACAAAAATTTAAAAGCTAAAACACAAAATAAGTATATTATCAAGCAAATATCATGCATAAGGAACAGGTAATGATAAACATTAAAATTTCTAATTCATCATCCCATCAACCTAAGTAGCCAACCCTATTCTGCTGTGGGCAGGTAAACTGCAGTATCTATACTTCTGACTTGTTGTAAGCACTCAAAACCTCTAACCTAAAAAAAAGCATGCTAAAAGACTGTTTATTTTAAGGCTAAAATAGTCCAGTTAATTGTTGTGGTTACTGCAGTTTACCTGCCCACAACAGTATTGTGCTATTGATTAACTTCCAATAAAACCTCAAAACAGCATCTGGCACATAACCTTGCATCAGAATCCATTCTAAAACCCACATTCCTTTTTAGGCAAATTCCAGCAATCCTACTTTGGCAACCTGAAGGGGTGGTGGGGAGGGTACAAGACCCCCCACCCCCAGGACAAGTTCAATCTGGGCAGTCTTCTCAACCCACATAAGGGCTTCGATCGAGTGAACCTTGAAGAGAGTGATGCAGACGGAGATGAAAACAGCGATTCAGATGTGGAAGAGTTCAGCGCCATTGCACGAAAGACTTAAAATAATTGAAGTTTGTTTTGCAGTAAACTGGGGAATTAATGGAATTTGGTGGCCTTAGAATATGTGTGAACTAAGTCCATAAAAAGCTTCTTTGTGCTATCAAGGTTTTAATAAGAAAGCTTTATAACAAAATTATCCCTTAAAATTTTTTTAATTGCTGCTGCCTAGCAGATATTGTCTGAACTTTTTTTCATTATGGCACTGAAATTCTACATAGTTAGTGCATGCAATTGCGCTGCTAACTCGAAAATGACAAAAATTGGACTTGGTTTATTTGTATTCTGAACCCTCCATTTTTATGTCTGAATTGGTGGTGTTTTTAAGTGACTGTACAATTCAGCACCAGATTTATTGAGTGTAAATGTATTTTTAAATTTTTTTTATTATTGAGAGTAAAAATGAATTTTTTAGAAAGCAAAACATCATGGTAAATTCATTTCTTTCTAAATCAAACATATAACCCACCGAGTTATGTGTAAATGGGCACAAGTGGCATAAGATCTAAATTTTCAACACATAAATTTAAAAAAAATCGAATTATACTTCTGTTGGTAAAAGGTCTTTAAAAGACTGCTTCATTCTTAAATTAATAAAAAACATTGTTGAAAAACTATAATTCTCTAGACAAGTTTCTACATCTGTATCCCTCAGATAGTTAAAAGTAGTACATAATTCCATTACAAACAAATATTAAAAATTCATTAATCCCAAGTTTTATTCCTCCAGCATTCCGGGCAAATGAGCTTTCGTGTACCTAATGTGATTCCTTTACAAATTTTTTAACGTGAGCTATATGATTGACTTCTTACTTATCATGCTCTCCTATTAAATAAAATAATCAGTGTTTAAGTGTAATAACTGTTGTTCAACTTGGCATAGTTTTATATTATTTATTTGATGGAAGTTTTTTTTCTTTCTAAACTTTTTTTTTTATCATGGTAACATGTGTTGCAAATTCTTTAACTGTGGGATTGTCCAATTAAATTTAAAAAAAAAAAAGTGATTGGGAAAATAGGAAGGAATTGGAAAAGTTATTTTTTATAATTGCGTGAAAAAAATCCGATTTTTACATTATAATTTTAATATCAGACGCATGCGTAAAGTTATACTTTTTAGAAACAGTGATACAAAATTACTTTTTTTCACCCAAAAGCACTGAAAAAAAGTACTTTTTTTCACTCTTTTCATAAGATGCCAACATTTCAAGTAAAATTTCTATTTCATAATCTCCATAAAATCCAGAAATTTATTGATCTGCTTTATTTATAAATATTATGCGCGTGAATTTTATTATTATTTTTATTTTTGAATCAGTATCCATGTTCAAATGTTTGACTTTAAACTAAAAAATTAGTTTACCTTTTGCAGTTCCAGAGATTTATCGATGCCGATCTTCTTTACGTAAAAAAATTAGCACGTGAATTATTTTTGAACCAATGAGATTTGATTTTTTTCACGTAATTATAAAAAATAGTGTGTGAAACACGTGTGAAAAGTAAACTTTTTATATATATAATACACGTGTCATTATTTCACTCGCTCGTACCTCGCTCGTAAAATAAAATCCACTAGTTTTAAAAAGTGTTACTTTTCACACTTGTTGCATAAATAACTATTTTAAAACCTAATAACTATAAAATGTAAACTTTTTATATTGTCTTCATGGGAGTTTATTAGTATGAATACCAAGCCTTTGAAAGCAAGTTAAAATACTGAAAAGTAATGCATGATACTGAGTTCTTGTATTTATACATTAAGTCAATAGTTAATAATAATTGTGGTTGTTTCTCTCTGTTTTTTTTTTAAATTCTATTCGTGTATTCACCAAAGTACTTTTTGTAAAAGATTTTTGAGTTATTTTATGTATTTCTTGTTTTCTTTATATAAATCTTCTATCCTTGTTTTTATTTACATAAGTTTATTAACTTTTTTTATCGTATAAAGTTCATCCATATAATAGTAAAAAAGGTTATATTTTGTTGTCTGAATAATCCTGAATGTCAACCTTTCAGAACCACAAGAGCCTGTCATTGTTGTAATAAGACATTTTATTAATTTAATTATCCATCTAATCGTAAATGTTTTTAAACAGTGTGGGTTTCAATTGATAAATGTGTGCACAATTTTTTTTTTATTCTAAACAATATTTAATGAAATTTGTTTTTAAACAAAATATTGGTCTACCTCCAATTAAAAAGAAGACGCCAAAATTTTTAGAAAAATTTCCATGTCACCATGCTTGGAAAATAAATAGGAAACTCAAAAAATTGCTTTAATTTTTCAACATTAGTGTTTCCTTTATATTTGAAGAGCTTAGTGGAAGAACGTGCAAGTGACATTTTTAAAAAAAATAAGATTGCCAGATTTTTGTGTCAATAAACATGTTATTCCTTCCAAGATAACAAGTTCCCCCTTTTTCATAAACTTAAAGTTAAGTAAATTTTTTTATTTTTGTTAAGTGCCGTTTTTAACGAACAACTTTAACAACAAAACAATCCGAAGGTTTCCTTAAGGTTTGCAAACAAAAACTTTAAAGCTCATTTTCACCTTTTTGTCACTTAGCATATTCTTCCACTTGGTTCTTCATTTCCTAATCATGGCAAGTTCTATGTTGTAGTTTTTTACAAACACCATGACAGTAAAATTATTCGTTAAATATGCATGTTTTATCTAGTGGCTTGGCAGGAATGTAAAATTCCTTAGAAATATTAATAATGTCGTTTTAAAAAAATGTTTCTGTAAATATATTTTCTGCACAACAAATTTTTGCCTTTAAATTGAATTAATTTGTTAACTATAGTACTAGATCATATAATCAATTTTTTTTCAAATTTTTTAAATTTCAGTTATGTACCTAAATAAATGTTAATACCCTAACAGGTCCTTCAGAGGGTGAAAAGGTTGTTAAATAATTTATTTTAGTATATGTAGTTTATTAAAAAGTTTATTTAAATCTATCGTGTTTGATAATTTGTATATTGTGATAATTTGTCAAAATCATTTTTTAAACATTATTTTTATTTTGTTTGAAATTTTATATGAATTTGTATCAGCCTCCTTGAATTGTACATTTTGTAAATACTAAATGTTTTAAAAAATGAATAAATATTATAAAATTTTGACAAACCCTTTTTAATTGGCAGCTTTCTGTATGTAAAAATTTCTGTGAACATGTAAATTATTTAAATAAAATTTCTTTGTGGCTTTTAACAAATTTACTTATTTAGATGATTAAGTTTCTTGTAATGCTTTGTGGTTGTTTGGCACATACCTCACGAGAAATTTTGAGCTAATCAAAATTTAACCTGATAAGTTGTTTCTCCCTCTTAGACTTAAAATATAATAAGGCAGTAATATTTAGAACAAAATTTCAATACTTATGTGTTGTCATTTTTAAAACTTATGACAGATTAGATAATAAGACCAGTTTAGAAAAACAAGATTAGTGGTTTTGAAACACCTAAAAAACTTTTTTGTACTAGTTGCATGCAAATTCAGTTTTGTAATTTTTTTCAGTTAATCTTGCTTTCATTTAATAGCATAATTAAGATTTTTTAGAGAGAAATCGAAGGAATTCTTATTCAAATACAATGACAAGTTAATATTGAGTTACATTCAAAAGGATAACTTGGAAACCCTAAAAATTGACTGATATAGACTGATATCCAAAATGTACTAAGAAAACTAATGCCCACTCTATACAACTATATTTGTCAGTAGAGAATAAAAAGGCTGTTACACAAAAGTTTAAGCACTCAGTTGGTAAAATGATGCCCTACTAGCGAGATCTTAGGTAAGGTTGGATTAACACACAAAACATTAGATTTGGGCTATTGGTGACACACCGTAGTTTTTGACTGTGGTCTAGTGACGAAATATATCCTAAGAGTTTCTTACCTAAACTTGAATTTTATCAGGACAACCCTATAAACATATTGCAGTAAAAAAGTAATCTAAAAAAAAATCAATATAGTTGAGTTGGTGGCGAATGAATAGTGTAGTTTAATTTCTTAAAGCAATGAAGTTGTGTTTAGTCTCTACTTATCCCATGACTGTGTTTGAAAGTTCATTCTAAATACCACAATCATACCTAAAGAGTACATTCTCACCCCCCAAGGAAGGGTACTCCTGTGTTTGACTAACCGATCATTTATTCCCAAATGATACCTTTTGGAATCATAAGCTTGCGATTGTTTTCTCTCACAAAGTTAAACTATCGCACTTATTTCAAATAAATTTTATCAAATTCTTCATAAATAGTTCTATGAAGTTATACATTCTTTTTGAATCATTAGATAGAAGAATTGTGTATTTTGAAGAGTTAAATAATGTTTGTTTTAAAATGTTAATTTAAATGTTTGTTAAATGAAAAACATGGTAAAACCAAATTTATTTCTGAAACAATTTTATTAAATAAATTGGTCCGAAATTCTTCATGCTGCATTTTTAAATGCTTAAAAATTAAATTTTAACTATTTTTATCAAATAAAGTTTCGAAAAAACTATTGTTGTAAGTTATTCAAAAGTTGTGATTCCAAAATTTATTAATTTTAGTTTAAAAAATTAAGATTTATTTCCCTGCTTTTTACCATTTCATTCTGGGTCAGTTTTGGGCATTAATCAATTAATTTGTAAATTATCTTGCTAATTGACTAAAAAAGTAATTGCAATTAAATTAATTACAATTAAATTAATCGCAATTGAACTTTTAATTGCACCTTGCAATTCAATTAATTTGATTAATGTATGTCAATTGTAACTCACAATTTAAATAATTGCAATTAACTTTTTTAGTTTTTTTATGAAACAATTAACTTTATGTATTAAAACGGAAATGAGTACAAATTAAAAAAAATTATTGAAAATTAATTAATTGTTAACTGTCACTACTACAGTTAACAATCAATTAATTGTTAATACTACAGTTAACAATTAAATAATTAATTTTCTACAATTACAATTGATGAATGTTAGTTGTTGTGGTTACAATCACCAAAGAATTAATTGTTAATCTTTAATTGTTCTTGCAATTAAAATTTGCCCAACACTGGTCAGGGTGCATAATGAGTGTTTCACTAATTTTAAATTTTTAGAATAAAAAACAAAAAGTTGGACTGAAAGGGTTAACAGGAAAGTTTTTCTCATCTATCCTGTAAGTAATTAAAAATCCTTTCTATTAGAAGTTACAATGGCTTCTATTCAGAAATTAGTATTACCTAGTCTTTCGAGTTTTTTTTACATTTCCCAAAGTCTAAGATACTGACAATTTTTTTTAGTTTGACTATCTTTAAAGTAAAAGGGTCCCGAAGTAGAACTACACACGATTGTTCGCAATGGCCTTCCTAACTTAGAATAAATGACAAAAAAGCAAGGCACTCAGCACACCCTCACTGCAACAGAACACTTTGTCTGTATACATTGAAGCATAGCGAATTTAACATGTACTAGGGGTCTAGTAGTTAGGTAATATTTCCCATAAAATATATATAATTAGAAGTGGTTAGAGAAATCAAAAACCCGTTTGATGGGTCTGGGACATAATCCCGAAAGCCGAAATCCCGACAAGCCAAATTCCTGAATGGGTCAAAATCCCTACAGGGTCGAAATCCCGAAAATAGACTTTTTGTCCATTTGTAGATTTTCTTTTTAAATATTAGAGATTATTGTATGTGAGTGAAATAAGTGAGTGGAGTGTGAGTTGAGTGGAGTGCGTGAGTGATTGAGTGGAGTGAGTGAGTGGAGGGACTCACTCCACTCACTCAATAATAATTTCGACCCATTCGGGATTTCGTCCATGTCGGGATTTTGTCCCAGTCGGGATTATGGCCTTTCGGGATTCTGGCTTGTCAGGATTTCGGCTTTCGGGATTTTGTCCGGAATCCGTGTTTGATCACCCTTTTATTAAAACATATATTCTTAATTAAATTAATAATCACCATCTTATTAAAATAATGAAAAGTCATTACAACCAACTAATGTACAAATTTATTACAGCTACAGTTTCAATTCAGAACTCAATACTCATTGACTTATCAAGTCTTAAGCATCATTTATTTTTCACGTAACACAATGTTATGAAAACAGATGTTTTAAAATATGAAAAAAGTCAATACACATTGGGATGAAATATGTAAATATTCATCACAAGTCTTCATCTTAAACAATGGTTACCTGAAAAAAAATTGAATAAAATAATTACATAAACTAAATAAAAGAATTAAAAGAACATAACCTTATAGCATGTTACTTACAATTGCGTGAAAAAAAAAATGATTGATTCAAAAATAATTCACGGGCATAATATTTTTAAATAAAGCAGATTGATAAATCTCTGGATTTTATGAATATTATGAAATAGAAATTTTACTTGAAATGTTGGCATCTTATGAAAAGAGTGAAAAAAAGTACTTTTTTTCACTGCTTTTGGGTGAAAAAAAGTACTTTTTATAATATCGTGCAAAAAAACTAACTTTTTCAAATGAATAATCGTGGCAAAATTGATGCTTTTAACGAAATCTTGTTTCAAAATTACTTTTACGCGCTAGTGCGAAAAAGTAAATACGAGCATCTGATTGGTGTAAAATTGTTTATTTGAGCGTGATATTTTATTCGGCGGCTTTGTGATTGGTGTAAAATTCTTTGAACGGGATTCTTTATTTGGTGTCTTATTTCCAATTCTAATCTAAGAAATACTTCTTGCACGTGATTTTAAAATAATCATTAATATAAATAATCACCTTCAAATCATTTGAACTGATAATAAAATAATTAATAAGCCAATCAATAAATGCCAATTTAATACATTTTTTTGCATGTTATTATAAAAAATAGTGTATGACAACACGTTGAAAATAGCCTTTTTTAAACTCGTGAATTTATTTCACTCGCTCGTGAAATAATTTATTCAACATGTTTAAAAAAGCCTTACTTTTTACACTAGTTGCATAAATAACTATTTTGTCACTGTTTTAAAAATTCTCAACTTTTTGCATGCGCCTGATATTGAAATTATAATGTAAAAGTCGGATTTTATCACGCAATTATAAAAAAATTCTTTGTACAACTAATTCCAAGATTTTTCTGTTAGAATAGAAAATTTTTCCAGAGGTTAAAAAATAACTACCTGGTGAAAGTTACATAATTTACATTTCTGTAGAACTTGCTAATTGAACAAACTAATTGAAAATGCTGTAGGGCTTACCCAGAAGTACATTGTAAACAATTGGGAAAATTTTAAGGATAAAAATGTGGGGACCACTTATGTATTGAGTCAATTTAGTGTGTAGGGGATATCAGCTTCTGAGATTTATATATGAAGAGTACAAGGGAAAAACCGCTTAATTTCGTAGAAAACTTTCCTCATCAGGCCTCTTTGGCGATGAAAGCGAGTCATCGCCTAAACTGGTGTGAGGAAATCGGTTACTCACTTTGTTTTTCTCTCGCGGCAACCCTGATTTACGCCAGAGATCAGCGGACACGAGTCACACGTTGCTACCGCGAAAGAAGAACCGAAAGGAAAAACGGTTTCCTGTCGCCAATGTCCGCCAAGCAGATACAATTACGGCACTACTCCTAATAAATAAAGTTGTTCTTCCCCTGTACTCTTCATATGTTACAGATGTTTTTTTTTACATAGTCAGAAGTAAAATAAAAAGCACTGTCACATTGTGAACTATAGCCGGATAAATATATAAATCAGGGATTGGAGTAACACGTTACTTGTAACAGTTACTTTTTTTGGTAGCGTCAAATAACGCCATTAGATTCTTTAGAAAGTAACTGTAACTTAGATACTTTTAGCAGTAACGAAAAATTTTGTTACTTCTCATGCTGCTCTTCATATTTTAGGTAGCTAGGCATTCACTGTAATTCATTACTTTTCATATTAACACTTTACCGACCGGTAGCAGTTCGAACATACTATGCCCTTTCACTGCCCGCTCAGCCGCAGATCGTCCAAGACATTGGCTCTGTTTCCCAATAGCCCTCATGTAGCTCTAGTGCGACGATAATTCAAAACTAAACTAAACTGGCTCGGTTTCGGCCTAGACTTACACGCGGGAATATATGCGCTTTTCTTAAACTCTGGTAAAATTGTACGCTTTGTGCTATTGTAGGGTAACAAAATTTAATAAAATCTTTTACTCGGATCGGTCGTGGATCGAGGCATAGACTGAACACGGCCTAACCTAACCAAATCTAACAGAAAGATCAAAAGTCGATTAATCGACGGCCCGTCGGTATGCGCTGAGAACAAAACGTTGATTAATCAACGGCCGGTAGGTAAAGTGTTAAGTAACAACTGTAACTAGTCACTTTTCAAATAAAGTAACAATAACTGTAACCGAGTTACTTTTTAAAAGTAACTTTCCAATCCCTGATATAAATTAAATAGAAATGAATTTAATACTTATGATGGAACAGTGGAAGGGATTTCTTTATTCTCATTTTCCAATGCACTTTTTAGGGTGATGAGAGAAGAGGGACAAGAATTTTCCAGATTGACTCCATTTTGTTTTGCATCAGCCAGCAGTGCAGTCGCTTCTTCCCACATACTATTTGAAACTAAAAATAGTAAAATATTTTTAAATGTCGTAATGATATTGTGCTTTTCAAATACTAACTAATTAAGAAAATAATTTTATTCTGTTTGCTTATAAACTACAGGGTGGCGCAAATAAAAGTGGCTCCGGCATATAGATAGGAATGCATTGAGATGCTTGGCAAAGAAAGCTATTGAAGACGTCTGAAAGCCTTCAAGTCGAAGTATAATATTATTCAAGCTTGCAATGGCTTTACTTGGCAAATCTGTTTTTGCATCGGTTGGATTGGATTAGCATCATACATGGACTATTGATTGGCGAGTTCAGGTCTTAGTGCGTATTATATGAAAAAAGCGCCTTATGCAAATTTTGTGTCTTGCAATCAATTTAGAATGTTTTGTATTAACAAAAACAAAGAGGTCTGATTCTCTAGAATTAATAACGGCTAAAATAATCACAAGTGGGAACTTCTTTTGCACAGCTGTACAAACCTTCAGTTTATATTGCATTCCAACTAGCTTGACAAACCATAGCATAGTTGAAGGCAAATAATTCGTCAAGCGTTTGTTTGGGCTTAATATTGAAGCGATCAATAGCTGCACTTAGCAAACCAGTTTTCTCATTGGTTTTTAACTTGGCAACAATTCTATCTTATTCTTATTTCCATGACGGGCCACTTTTATTTGCGCCACAATGTATTACATTGTTTATGAAAGGAAATTCATTTCTGAAATCTTAATTTTACTATACATAGGTAGCTAGCAAAACTAAAATTGGCCAAATTCATTAATTTGACATTAATATAATACATCACCACACAATAATCCAATCGTTTGAAATAATGTTATTTTTTCCACACAGAATTGCACATTTTTTAAAAAATTATTTTCAGAGAGGTGTACTATTACATAAATTTTTTTCTATACATACAAAGTGTAGGTATCAAAAACATTAGACAAATATATGTTTATTTTCATATATGAATGTACTAGATGGCTTTTTATCTTTCATGAAACATAGTTAACTTAATCTCCTGTGTTTAGATTTTACAGGTCTTCCCCACTATGAAGCTTTGTGTACAAATAGAGCAGAACTATTTCATTAATTACAGGTGAATTAAACATAAAACACAAGTCCAGCTGAACTATAAACTTATTTTACTTGGAAGATAAATATTTAGAGATTAACTACATAAAGGTATCATTAGTGTACCTAATACATCCAACAATGTTCCATAACTCCTCTCTTTCGTCCTCGTCTTGATACCACTTTGAAGATTCAATTCATCAATGTATGCTCTACCTAGTTCAATCTGTTGATGAAATACATGAATAAAATTTCCATACTTTAAAATAAAATTAAAAATAAATAATAATGAGTAAAAACATTTTATGGGTATAAAAACACTATTAATATTTAAAGTTGAACTTAATATGGCACACACATTGCAAACACCCAATATAATAAGATTACTTATAATGTAAATAATAACAAATATAAGTCAATTAACTACATAATGTGAGCTTTTTTTAAGGAGTAAAAGTTACTTACATTACTATCTTGTCTTACAACTTTAAGTATTAATGAATCTACTTTTTCCACTGGAATTTTGTGCATCTAAAGTAATAAAAGACCATTTAATTTAAATAAAAGACACAACAGCAAGTCTTAACTAAGTGATCATTAAACAAATGGAATAAAATCTACCTTAAAAATATCTTTTGCTTTTTCTAAATTTCCCTTTGCAAAATAGAGTGCCCAAACAATCGATATTGGAAGATCAAAGTTAGCATTTAAATATCCTTTGGCTAACTTGAGAACTGCAAAAAATAATGCAAGAACACACGAATAAACATTACAAAATGAAACTTTAATAATTCATAAGTGATACACATGAATAAGCAGTCAGGAACAATGCTTTAGCTATGCTGGGTTCTGTTCAATTCAACTTAAGGAGTGATTAAATTATAAATAGCTTCTAGACAAAGCCAGCAATTTTCAACGAAATGTGTCTCAAAACAGGCCTTTTTTAAATACAGAAAGGCTTCAAAAATCATTAATATCTTTTCAAAATAGTTTCCTTTCAATTATTAAAAGAAAATTCAGTGTTTTATTATATTTTACTTCAACTATTTTTGTTAGTTAACTAGTATTGCACACAGTATAGTCCAGCTAGTTACTAGTATAGTCCAGCCATTCACGACTTGCAGAACTAAAATGAAAGAAAACAAGCTCAAAAGTTACATTAAAAAACGAACTTATTGCAAAAATTCATTTACGGATGCAAATTGAACAGTTAACTCTTAGCTTTCAACCAAAATAACCAATGGCAGGAAAGAAACCCTTGCATTACTGAAGATAATAGGGAAATGTTTAAATGCTTACGAAATAAATACTTACCTCTTTCTTCAAATTCAGAATGCTGCAATAGTCCTTCAAATGCTGCAATGCAAAATAACTTGGAGCTACCTTTGGATTGGTTGGTTTCTAAGTCAGACAACAGATCTTCATATTTTTCGCTACGAACAGAAATCACGAGAAACTTTGTATGGCAAAAATTATTTAATTAACCATAATATTTAATTTGTAAAAAAATATTCATCTTAAATTCATTGAACAAATTCATAACTTTTAAAACAACTAAAATTGCTGAAATTTTACATTAACTTGGAATTTTTTTTTCTCAAAATTTGTTGTTAAACTTTTTCTAAAAACAAACAGTAAACATTTACAAAAATACAAACTAGAATTTACAGACGTATAAACTTGTCACCTGACTGTCAGATTTTCTAGCAACACACACAATATTTAAAAGGATGAATGAGCCCAAATAACGGAAGGTCTCCAAACCGAAGTGCCTGTGTGTTAATCCAATGAAATAAATTATTTTCTAAGTCACATTTCTCCAACTGTATTGAATATTTTTACAAACAGTTATTATTTTTATATGATAAATGCAGTTGACTTACTGGTCCCTATCATCCCTCTTTTTAAAATTGGTTCGAATATTTTGTGTAAAAAAATTATTTATTGAAAATTTAAAAAAAAACAAACCTATTTCAAAAAGGGGGATTATAGAGACATGCAAGTCAGCTACATTTTCATACAAAAATCAATTGTGAAAATATTAAATACAACCATCCTAATGTTGATTAGAATTTTTTTTTACTTGGATTAACACAAAGACACTTTGGTTTGGAGACACATGGTCATTTGGGCTCATGCACCCTTAAGCTTGAGTCAAAGATGTACCGATCTGACTGATCAAACTATTTTACGTACCTAACAAAGTGACTTCTGGCATAGTAGGAATTAAAAAACACTTTTTTCAACGTGAAATCTGGCACAAAGCTGGCAAGAGCTTTCAAAGATTCAGTGTCACCACTAGCTGAATATTTTTCTAACAAGGGCTTGACAATGAAACTTGCATTTGCAATGATACAGCTCATAGCTTGAGAATTAGCCTGAAAATCTAGATAAAAATGAAACAATCAAAATTAGTAATGTGCGTCTTTACATATAAAGCTTTATAAGAAATATATAAAATGTATTTACCGTTGGTGCGTTTTTCTTGAACCAACAATTCAATGAAATTACTCATTTCTATGGATGGTATAGACTGGATGATACCTTTCTTCAAGCTAGAAATATTTTATTAAAACAATTAGGCCAGATATAAACCTATACAATTGTCACTATTTTTGTTCAGAATACAAATTATAATCAAGTTCCTGAAGAAAATATACACATAATTTTCCATAAATTTTCTTTAAAGGTAATAGGAGCGGTAGTGGGTCTCTAAACCGAAGTGTCTCTGTCCTAATCCAAAGGAAAAAAATAATTCTCTAAACCAAATTACTTTGGCTGTATTCAATATTTGTTTTTAATATGATAAATGTAGCTGACTTAAACGTCCCTATAATATCAATTTTTGAAATTGGTCCAAATATTTTTTGAATTTTCAGTACATCATTTTACAACAAAATCTTCAAGAGTTCTTTCAAGATCAATCAAATCTTCTGGTTTGGAGATTTGCCTTTCAATATACGTATTATACATTTAAATTTTATAATAACACATAATATATACAATAAATATTTTTTATTTCAAGAACATGCCCATTCTTACTTTTGAAGTTTCTCTAAAGCTTCAGACACATTTTTGTTGGTGACAGATTCCACAAAACTTGTTACTAGTTCCGTGTTCTGAGAATTTAAAGGGGTCGACATTGAGAGAGAGGAGGAACTAGACTGATTATTCCTTGCCAAAAGACTGGACAGCAGAGCTTTTATCCTGTCACTAGGATCAAAGAGCTTTTCTTTTTCTATGTGCTGGTACAGTTCGAGACTCCGCTTAAAGTCATTCCTTTCATCTATATATCAGTATTAAAGTAAATATATGAAACAAAACAATAAAATAACAAAATTCTTAAACATGTAATTTAAAGAGAGACAGGATTAGTTTGTAATGTATAATTTTGTGTGCAAGTCAACAAAAAAAATGCTTAACAAAAGACTAGTAAACAATAATGAGGCCCAGTGGCTTTGTGGCACTTCGTGTTGCCAGACCACAAGTCCGGGGATCGAGTACCAGATAGGGCGAGGTTGACTCATCCTTTCATCCCTTATGTGGGTTGATAAAATGAGGACAAAGCATGCTTGGGAACTAATTACTGGGGTTTGCGAGTGAGGTAGGCTATCTGACCGGGACATATGCCAAGCACCCCAGAGTCCTTGGTACGGAGCTGATATGGGCATGGCAGGTCATGGCCCACTAATTTGCTGTTGTGCCAAGGAGTTTAGTTTACGTAAACAATAATTTTTAAAATGTAAGGAATAAAAGGCTTTAAGAACTAACCATATAATTTAAACAGGTGGTAGAATATTTTTTCCTTTCCCAGGTTTTCGACGTCTTGCACTAAAGGTAAAAATTCTTCTAATTCTAAAACCTATAAATAAAAAGTATTAGAAATGTTAGATAATTTGATGAATTTTTCATGATATTACAACTTTTACGGAATTCAGTAATGTTCAAGAATTTACCAAATTTTACACACTTACTCTTTTTTGCTTATACAGTTGCATACAAATATCCTCAATAAATATTGGATTGTTCTTATTTTTGATGCTCTATAATAAAAAAGTAACAGACTATAATTAATATTAAAATATTGAATGATGTATTAAACAAATAAAATATAATTATGTGGTTTATTTCTACCTAAGCAATGCTGTCTGTTGTTTCATAAGCTTAATATATTTTACCTGTATCACACTTAAAGCTTGTGTCTTTCGTCCAGAATCCATAAAAGCAATGGCTAGCTCATAAAGTGCAGCATGTTCTGGTATCAATTGACTCGCAATATTAATCACTATCAAAGAATAGAAGCATAAAGTTTAGATTCAAACAATGAATAATAGTTCAAGGTTAAGATTCATGTAATACTCAAAGGAAAAATTCCTTAGATTGTCTTAACTGTAAATTTGATGCCATAATATATTTAACAAAGCAAATATTAATACATAATTTGTAAACTTCAAAAGTTAATTAAGTGTTTACGAGCTAATCACATTAAACTCGAATGAATATATATATATATTTTTTTTGTGTGTGTGGGGGGGGGGGGGGGGGGGGTAACTCAGACCTTTTTCTCTCTGGGGTTGATAAATGTAAACAATCATCAAGCTTGTTTAGGATATTAACTGAGGATTCATTGTTAAACTAGCCATTTGGCATGAACACTTGCTAGCAATTTATTTAGCACCTTAAGAAAAATTAGTCGGTAGCAATTTAATTAGCACCATAGGAACCTAGCCTGATGGGCCTAATAGTGCTGGGCAAAAATTAAATATCACAAACTTTTTCAACAATTTAATTTATTTTATTTATAAACCAAATTTTGAATAAAATAACGAACAGAAATAAAAAAAAAATTAAAATTGTAATGTATACATCAAATACAATTTATTGCATATTGCTTGTTAAATTTATACAGTTAATTTTTGGGCTTAATGACCTGTATTGCTAATGTGCCTCATACAACATTTTTTAAGACATTTTTGTATTTAAGTTGCGAGATATGTTAGTTATTTGCATAAGTTTTACGTCTTGTGTCTACTTAAAAACTATCATTTAAATTTTTTTTTCTATCACGTTAAAAAATACAAAATAAAATACCTGATTTAATGCACTGTTGATCATCAGCAACAATGCATTTCTTCAACAGAAAAGTAAGACGTGGAAGCACCCTATGATTTGATACACATTTTCTGAACTCACTAATAGCACTATCCAGATCATTTCTACAAGTATAACCAGAAAAAATCCTTTAGTTTTCAAATAAAAGTTTTAATGAAAAAACTTAACTAAACTATACAATTGCATAAAATAAACAGATGCTAGGAAGGTGTTAAATAATTTGAATCGTCATAGTCAACACATAATAGCTATCTACTCAAAACTATAACACAATTAAATTGCTTTTTGTTAAAAAAAACATCTGTCTGAAAAGTCAACTCAAAGTTGTGACCTACACAGGGTTTGAAATTTTCAGTCTCTAGTCGAAAAATGCGACCAAGTTCTACAATTATGTAACAACAAATAAAAAGTTAATTTTGGATATTTTATGACTAGTTTTTCAAAATCGTCCACACCAACTATTTTTATAGTAGTTTCCAACTACCTTGACAATTTTCACAGATCCTAAAAATATTATTAAACCCTTATATTGTGATCCTAAAATTGCAAAAACTTGACAGATAACTTGAAAAATCGCACAACTAATAGCGAGATCTATACATTTTGAGTTTCTGGTGATCTGAAAATAGCAAAATTAATTCTGGCAATCTTCACATTCTAAAAGTGAGGCGATCTTAAAATTCGGTGATCAAAAAATAAAAAGAACATGATATCCAGAAAGTCCTCCTATCATATATGGTGATTTCTAAATTTGTGAAGCTCTGGTGATTATCTAATCATGATACTCCAGCCATTGTATAATTGTGAAACTTTGGTGACGTTATAATTGCGAAAAAACGTTGATTCCACAATCATGAAAATTCTGGTTAATGGAGTCCAGAGTATGTGGATAAATTTTTTAAAAAATTCTAAATTTTTTTTCTCAAAAATTCTTTGAGTTAATGTGCATATATGCTCTTAATAGTTTTAGCCATAGGTTGCTCAGATATTTCTCTCTGGAATTTCTAACACTGGACTTACAACTTATTGATTCAATTGAAGAGCTTAGTGGAAGAACAGGCTAAGCGACATTTTCAAAAAAAAATTAGATCTTTGTGTCAATTGAACATGGTATTCCCTTCTTTAAAGATTAACAAGATACCTACTTTTCATAAACTTAAGTATATTGTTGAGTTTTTGTAAGTGCCGTTTTTAACGTATCTAAGTGTAAAGAAAAACTTTAAAGCTCATTTTCCCTTTTTGGCCCTTAGCATGTTCTTAAACTAAGCTCTTCAATTATGATAAGCACTTTTAAACCTGGATACAATATTTGTAAAATACAAAACAGCATTATTACCTAAGTAAATGTACCCGTATTAATGGTTCATAGAAAAAGGTATTCATTTCAAAAGATTTTGCATGAGACAAGAGAGAGTCTTGTATACTCTTCACAAATTCACAGTCCCCAGTTTCAATTGCTGCAATAAACAGTCTCCTTATAGACTTAGCGACAATATCTGGACTTCCAAATATATGCATCTCTCGACATTCCCTTTCAATCAACTTCTTGGCTTCTATAAATTGAAGAGAATAATATATTACAAAATATCAATGACACCATAACTTTTTGTTTATGGTTGAACACTAGATTCAACACAAGATATATGGCTGAATCATTTTTGTATTACATTTGAAAATTAACAAATGATTTTTTATACTCTGATATAAAAAGTTCCAATTTAATAAATAACCTGCTATGGCAATAAAAAAATAAACATAAAAATAAAGTAAATTATAAAATTTATACACAAAACTTTCTTTAAAATAAAAAATACTTTTAATAGCAACAAATTATTTGAACAGATTTTATAATCAGAGTTACAATGTTATTACAATGGGCTTGTTTCACAGAGGATCTGGCAATAGCTATGCGGTTTTGTTTGCATGTCTATTTTGATGTCTTCCAACAGTATTGCCACCAGTTTTAGGAGAAAAACTACGAAAAAATACCATTTAATTCTAAAAGTACAAAAACATTCCATAAAAATACTAGCGAAGCGTTTCACGTTTTTTTAAAGTCACTAAAAAGATTCCAAAATGCAGCTAGTATTTTTACGATATTTTTTTGTAATTTTAGAATTTATTTTAGAATTATTCTAAAATTACAAAAAATATCGTAAAAATACTAGCTGCATTTTGGAATCTTTTTAGTGACTTTAAAAAAACATGAAACGCTTCACTAGTATATTTATGGAATGTTTTTGTAATTTTAGAATTAAATGGTATTTTTTCATAATTTTTCTCCTAAAACTGGTGGCAATAATGTTGGAAGACATCAAAATAGACATGAAAACAAAACCGCATAGCTATTGCCAGATCCTCCGTGAAACAACCCCATTAGGAGAAAAGGGGGGGGGGGGTAATGGATGTAAAATATGGGTAAAGATTTCTTCTTATATTCAATAAGATGACTACATCAATTGGCTGGGGTATTACATAAGTTACAGCTTGTCTGTTTTTTAACCATGCAAATCTAATCAAATGCAACAGTTGAGTCTGAGCCACTGTACTTTAATGCTATTTTGTATCTGGATGATTTTTTTCGGCCACTTAAGTGGAGCGATACATGTAACCACCTGAATTTTGATCGTTTTTCAGAGACGTTATTAAAAGGGAAGAAATACATTAATCGTTTTAAAATTCAGTATTTTTATACATTATACATTAAAATACAAAAATTAGATTTTTTTGTTTAAGTTTTTTCAAAATGGCCGCGTAGTAACTCCTCTCCTGAGACCCTCGCGGATAAAAGTATCAATCGGCAGTAATTCTAGCTACTCCAAAATTTATCTGAAATCAAAATTTTTTATTTGAAAATGTACATAAAACTTGCATCTTTTAGTTAAAACAAAAAAAAATCAAAAAAGTTGAAAAATTGTAAATCGACAAGCCTCAGAATAAAAAAAAATTATATTATAGTTAGAAAAAATTATTATATAGAATTTTTTTTTTACCCTTTTTTCAAAGGGTTATGGGTAAAAAAACTAATTTTTATACTTTTTTTGGCATTTTTGAGGCTCAATAAGAAGATATAACTATAGGGAAGACATATAGCAAATTATATAAGGATCGATTGAGAACTTTTTGAGTTATCTTGCCTGCCAATTTAAAAAAAGTAGTTTTAAGATAAAAGTGCTTAAAGTTTTGACAAAGCCCTTAAGCGCTGAGTTGAGGTGAAGCATTTAAATGAGTTTTTTTTATCAACAAATGATACGAATTTCATCCTAAATATTTGCAGGAATATTTTTGAGGTGTTATTTTAACTATTTATGAAATAAAATAAAAATTTGATTTTTACATGTATCGCCCCCCCCCCCCCCCCCCCTTAACTAAAAAATCCAGAACACCACAAATTGTGGAACATTGAAACCAGGGGAATTTCAAAAATATAACATTCAGGTGGATTAAAATGAAGAAATTTTATTGACAATAACTGACACTTGCCAGATTTTAAAGTTTCCTCAAATTCAAATTAGGAAATATTACAAATAAGTAATATTACACACTTAGTTCAAAATTTGAACATTTAGGTTCTTAAAAATAAAATAATTTTAAAGAATGTTAGAGAACCATTGTTAAATTAGCAAAAATTAGGATGTGTCTTTTCTTTAAGGAAATAAGATTTTTAAATCTAGAAAATACTAACCATCTAATTTTGAAAATCTTATTAAGACCTCAGCATAAATAAATGTTTTGTTTGAATCCAAACCAAAGTCAGGATACTTTTCTTTCCTAAAAATAATTTAACATATTAAACTGGAAAATATAGTCGCATAAAAAAAATATCAGTATAAGAAATTTAAAAATTACTTAATAATTGTTTTTTAATGTACGGATTAAATAAAACATATATCATAAATATGCATTAATACTGACTTAAGTATCATTTTAAGTGCAGTTTAGAACAGTAGTTATAGTACACACTTGTTTTATACTATATTTGGACATTCGTCTTATAAATTTAATGTTTATAGAGGTTAACAGTTAAGTGAAAAAAAAATTTAAGTTAAATCAATTTGTAAATAAATCGAAAGATAGTACTAACAACATCAAATAGGCGTTATCAGCATTTTCCTTGTCGTTAACATCACAATATAAGCTTAAAAGTTGAGCATATGTAACAGGTGGATAAATAACTCCAAGATTATCCAACTCAGCTCTCAATTCTTTAATTCTTGGAATATTCTAAAATTAAAATATAATTAAAGTAAACTTATCTTTATTTTTTAATAAAAATGCTTGAATAAACTATGTATAGGTTTGTAAAATAAAGATATTGCAATTTTGTAAAATTTCAATGCCCGGAACACAGCAGAACAAATAAAATAAGGATGAGTGTAAATTTTTCCATCCATACTTTTATTCATGCAATCGGTAGTTTTATAATTGCAATCATTGCTTTAAGAGCAACTACAAAACAAACTGATTTCTATCCATTTTTAAAAAATTTAATTAATTTTTACATCTTGCTTCCGAACATATTTTACAGAATATTCATTTAAATATTACATTAAACATAACAAAGTTACATAAATGCAAATGTTGAGTCTTTTACCTTTTCCGTAACATGGTCCCT
Source organism: Oedothorax gibbosus (assembly GCA_019343175.1). NCBI lineage: Eukaryota > Metazoa > Arthropoda > Arachnida > Araneae > Linyphiidae > Oedothorax > Oedothorax gibbosus. Next base: position 31,067,652 of record CM033271.1, read on the forward strand.
TAACCTGCTAAGTAGGTATGTTTCTGTAGAAACTCCTCTTTCCTAGGAGAAAAATAAAAAGTTATATTGTAATACCTTTAAATTTTTTAAAAATAACTTTACTGCATTTAAAACATAAACTTACTTTCATCAGATTTAACTCCTTTTCTTCTTGTTCAACTGTCTTATGCACCTATAAAAATTTCATGTTAATAAGATGGGATTATTAAAAAAGCACTGAATAAATTAAAAGTTGGAAGAATATCAATAGCTTAAATACAAATCTAACAAATAAATCAATTAGTACAGTTAAATAAATTATTTTATGCAAAAAATTCAGTTTTTAAAAAATTTAAATAAAAACAAAAAACACAGCTAAAGGTTTCGGCATTTCAATAAGCAATACATTCTTCTAAGTGACTAGTGCATAACATTTGAAGTTTTAAGCCATTAAAACAATTATTAGTAAGAAAATTTGCCACGCGAAAAAGAGCTTTCCACTTAAGTTTATCAAAAACACTTAGATAGCAACATAAAAAGAACACTTACTTTCGTTTGAGGTTGATTCTTTTGGAATACTCTAAGATAGTTCTAAAAAAAATGAAGGACAAACACCAATTCAAAACAAAATTATGTTAAGTTTTATTTGCTAAGAGACAAACAGTTATCCTTGCTACCATAAACCATCAGTGGACAGAGTTAAGAATTCCCCATATCTGATTTTTTAAAAATAATAATAAAAGACTATGGAATTTTTTCTCTTAATCTGAACAATAATCATACCTTAATTAATTTAATTATCTAAAACTTCTGGTTTCCATAACTTAGCTAAAAAAAATAGAACTAGATATTAAAAAAGGAACAAATTAAGATGCATACCAATCTCTGAGGATTTTTTCGATTCAATATATTCCAACACGCTTCAATTGCACGCTCATTAAACTTACAACTGTCTTTCTGAAAAACATATTTTTTGAATGTTATTACTAAGAAAAATTTCTATCTTAAAATCGCTATATTTTACCAATAAAACCCAATAAACTTGTTAAGGTTTCAGGTCACTTATTGAATAATTTAATAGATAAGAGCACTTGTACTTTTAATGTTTAAATAGCAGTTTTATTTATCCTGATATTTGTTAATAAAAAATATTTCACAAAAAAATATTCAATTCAAAATTATATAACAATAACTTTAAAAAAAACAACTTTACTTGTGTACCATAATGTTAAACTTGATACAACTAAGTGTTTATTTTTTTCTTTTAAAAAATAAAAAGAATGTACAAATTCCAAACAACTTTTGTACTGATTATGATGTAAATATATAACTATTTTTGGACATGTTTAGCATGTCAAAATATTTGTCTCAATAAAAAAGTAATCAATAAAATCTCAACAAAATTTTTTTAAAAATGAACGAGGACATTTAAAACAAAAGCAATTTTTTTTAAAATAAAAATACACTTAAATATGCTAGACTAATAAAAAAAATATTTTTAAAATAAGTCTATGAAAAAAAAGTTCAGTTAGTTAGGTAAGGTTTGCACAATAACGTCTGAATCTTTTACTAAACATCAAGTAATCTTTACTATAAAAAAAGAATTACCCTATTTTGCTCTCTTTTGATAAAATTTTGAAATATAGTTGGGTTCATCTCAATCAAAAAAGCCAGTTGTTTTCCTTGCAATGCTGAAACAATGTTTTAAAAAATTCAACATATATATGTAGGAACATATATATGTAGGAAATATATAATTGACTTAAGGCAGATTAGCAACCAGAAACTCTGTAATCATGTTATGAATATTGTTAATAATGTTAATTATATTATTTTTTTAAAAATAAATTAGAACAACTTGTTCCATAACATCAAAATATAAATTATGATGGTTGGTTAAGTAAGTTGCATTTTAGAGTTATCATCTTGTGAAAGTACCTAAAAATAACATCCTTACAGAAATCTTTCTCATAGTCAAATATCCATCATAAAAATAGTTTGGGGGGAATTTGTATTTGATAATCTTAATAATTTTAGCATTTACAGATGCATAGAAGACAACTAAAATAATTTATCCTACAGTGACCGAATATTGGATTTCAATCAATGAATTTACGAGTAAAGGATTGTGTTTATAGATGTTTTCAAGGCCAGATGTAAGAGTACGACCTATAGGCTTAAGTCCGTTTGTCTCTTTCTATAGTTTGGATTTGCTTAGCAAATTTAATTGATACCAGGGCTTGAAAAAAAAAAGAAATTTCAGCCGTCCATAAGGAGGGCTTGTCTAACAATGTACCCGTCCTCCTTTGAAACTAACCTGTCAAACTCGAATTAGATAAATAACTTCTAAATAAATAAAAAGGAGGATTACAAATACTAGAATTCATTATACAGAGTAATAAAAGAAATACTAGGTTACTAATAGTAACCTAGTATTCCTTTTATGAAATAATTTATATTCTTTTATAAAAAAATTTAAATGACAAAGGTCAAGTTATCCACACACACAAAAAAAACCCATGGAAATTCTTTTTTTCCAAATCTTTAGAAATGGTTGTTTTCTCTTCTCTTTGTCGTAAATTTGATAACGATTTTCATTTTTTTTATATTGTTGGAAAGACCACTCTTTTCTGTAATGGTTTTCACTTTTTTTATTGGTTTCGTTTCCAATTCTGCTACCAAAATAAAAGCTAATGCTTTGCTGCTGTTTCATCTTTTTGTTGTAAATATGGCAAGAACGGTAATGCAAGCTAAGTCGGGTCACATTCGTTTTTGCTTTTTCAGAAGTAGGGAAGGGAGACAAGAACTTTCGTGAAGACAAGTAACAGCAACTCAGAGGAGTAACGCAAGGAAGTTCGTTACTGGAGGCAGAAAGGATAAGTCAATATAGTGATGTCACAAGCTGGGTGGTACTTGATCAGAGGAATTGGTAATTCCTTCGTTACACGTTCAGATGCACATGCATCGAGCAACTTTTCTTTTGTTTACCGATTAAGGGAGCACGCATATTTGGTCTGACGAAGGAATTAACAGAATTTCTAGATAAGAGGGCTATTTTAGAAGTGACGCGCTAGATTCTTGTAAGATAACGAAAATTAAAAATGTAGCACGAACATTACAGGGAAATGGACGTCCACATGGACATCGGCCCGGTAGCAGAAACCGCGCAGCACGGCAGCAATGCTGCAGCCAAAATTGCCGAAACTCTTCCCCCCCCCCGCGTCACGTGTAGTTTCTTCCCCACGAACCGGCTCAACTCAAGTGGGGAGGGGGTTAAGATAATTTTAAAAAAGGTTTAGGATTAGCTACCTTCTAATTTGTAGCTGGGATCAATCTGGAGTGGCATTTTTCGCAAAATGCGATGTGTTGCACGAAAATGCGAAAAAAAATATATTGGCCGTCGCGAAAATGCATTGCCGTAATTCGGTGAAACTAAACTTAAATTTCAATAAACAACTAGTTCAAATAGCCGATTCTAATAATGAAAATACTAAATTTAATCAAAATGGGAAGATGAATTCAGATTAGATTATACTAAGATGTCGTCAAATCTCGGCCAGCCAGTGCAGTGCAATCTCCCATTAAAAGAGGAGTCCAATAATGCTTCCTGGTTTCTTATTTTGCTGCCTAGTAATTTTAAAGAAATCTACCGAGATAACGTCACATTGTAGCTGAATGATTGACAGTTCTCTGGCTCTGCATGATCGGAAGAGAATCTTGTTACTTTTGTAGCTCAAGTTCAGGCCAAGTCTGCCAACCAGATCAAGTTCTCTGATCAAGTTTCCAATTCACGGAGTCCGTGATCACAAGACCAGCTTGAATGTTGAAATACTTTTTGTTTGCGTTTGAAAATTTTTTCTACTTCCGCTAGTACTGAGGTTTCTGATTTTAGAATATTTTTAGTATTTTTTTAAATGGACTTATACACTCTTAATATATTCAGATTTTATGTTGCTAGTAAATTTCTAGTTCTTGAATTTTTTTGGAAAAGTGCATGAATATTTTTTTTCTTACAAATGTATGAACCATGGTAATAAGGATATGTAATGAAAGACCAAAAGTTGGGGATTTCAAACAACCAGAACTTGATTTTAATACCAAATGAACAGCAAAAACATGTCCATAGACAAATCTGAAGATAATCCAACACCATAAATAAAAGTAAATATACTTATTTTTTAATTTTTATTAAAAAAATTACAAATAAATGTAGTAGAATACTATTAAATAATTATTTAAATTTGCCGCGTCGTGATTCATAAAATAATTATCATTGTGTTGTTAAGCTATACTGCTAAACAAAATTAACTGCTATACAAAGATTGATTTATGTATAAATTCAAGTGATTTAATTGGCGTGAGACACGCTGATTTATAAGTAACTAATTTTTCTTGAGCATTTTGCTATACAGCTTTCTTCTACATTTTAGCATTTTTTTTTACAAAGGCTGATCCCTGCTGTGCAGTGCACCAGTAGGTGCAATGGCTTCCCGTACCGAATATGTTAAACATGATTGTACTATATTAATTAAACTTAAAAATTAAAGCATTAATTTAACAGCCGCTTGCCGGTGTACAGTAATTCTTCTGATAATGTCGCGAGGGGGGGGGGGTCTTTTTCCTTGCAGCCAAATTTTTTCTGTAAAACGTTATGCTGCAGCCACATTCCAAAAGTTCTGCTACTGGGAACATCGGATTCAAGAAATTCATAGTCATGGGAATTTTTTACCCATGAGGACGGGCGGTTTTTCGAGCCCTGATTTATACATTAACAGGACATAGTTAATTGGTTTTATTAGCTTTTTAAAACATAAAATTTGTTTAGTTTAGATAAAAATATAATTTTAAATATTAAATTATAAAAACATTTTTTTTTATATATTGTTTCTTTTCTCGAACTTTTTTGCTTTTACTACATTTTAACTAGCATTTCATAGTGAACTTGATTTGCACAAATTGATTGACAAAAATGTGATAGAAATAAAAATAGTTACATTTACAAATAACAACTTTGATATTTACAACTGTATTAAGATGGAAATTTATGCATACTTGATGCCTCTATTTCATTCAGGAACTTGTTTGGCCTCAATAAAAAGTTCAAAATCTAAAAATACAAAAATAAATTGATTTCATATATATTTATTTAGTATCTGTCTTTGTGTGGACAATTTTCATATTGGCTTGATTTGGTGTGCAAGAGCATTAAATTATTTTAAAACTAAAAATCTTTCATCATTTGCGTAAACCAAGTGTAGAAAAATAATGCTTTATGCATTAAATTTTTTCTTTGATTAATTATTCCGTGGTTTTTTTTTTAATGTTCTCTAATGTGTGCATTTACATTCCTTTTTTTTTGTAATAACTCAACTTATTATGCTTGCACTAAAAAGGGTTAAAAACAGCGCTTTAACAAATATTTCAGAAAGACTTACAGGCATGACTATCAACACAAAATATTTGTTTAAACAATAAGTATAAATTAAGACTATAGCTCTAAAATCCTCTCTATCACAAGAATTTTCATTGAATTTATAATCGCTAACTATGATTGGTTTACCATCATAAATCACTAAATTTTGGCTATCAGAACATCTAAAAACTCCAACAATGAAACAGTCTTAAACTCCGGCAATCCGAAAAGCATTTACAAAATCTTTGTAAACCCATACATATGCACTGGATTTTCATGATATTTGGTCATTTTTGCTCAAAATCATGACTTTTCCTGTCAAAATTTACCCAATGTTCAAATTCATGACTTTGCATGATTTTCTGTATGCACCGAAGCGTAGAACATATAACGCAAAAAAGATTGGTTACAGTTGAGGTATGAGACGGTGAACAGTTGTTTAAGTGCAACTTATACTTCGAGCTGTATAACTTTTTAATCAATGTAGGTTATAAAAAAAATTATCAATTTTTCTTATTGCACATTTCAAATTTATAAATATTTTATAGTTAAAATAGTTTTTAAAAAATGTAAAACAGTTTTTTGTTTTCAATCAAAAAATTTATCATAAAAACAGTGTCATCAGAGTATTTTAAATTTCTGATTAAATTTTTAAAAAGATCTTGAAAAAACTTCTTACATCATAATAGTCACTGGAATTGTAGTTGGATCGTTCATATAAAGACAAAAACATTTCCCAATCGAAACTTGCATATATTCGGACAGTATAGTTTTCCGCTAAACAAAAATAAAACAAGTTAAATACTGATTAGTATTGTATAATGAAAATAAGAAAATATCAGCAAATAACATTTTAATTCTTAACATGCATATAGAAGAGTAAAACATAAGATTTGCATGGATAGAGAATATAAAATAGAATTGGAACTTTAGAATGTTATCTGATTTGTATGCCAAAATGCTACAATATAAGCTAAGAAAAGTTTTAAAAGCAGTCGGCTTAGTGGCTGTGAGGTATTACATGTCTGCCTCATAAGCCCAAGATTACGGGTTTGAGCCTTGGCTGAGGCATCAGATTTTCTGGATGGGAAAATCATGGGCCTGTATGTCATATGATTATGTGGTATTTAAAAGATCCCTTGTGTACCTTGGCTTGGGTTCTCTTGGCAAAATTAAATCTTGGTGTACGTTAACATCCACAGAGAGTATCATGGTGCCACAAAAAAATGGCTCTCAGTTCTGGGGAATATGCTGTCTCTCCAAAGGCTTGACTGCCAATAAAGAAGCCCCGTTGGTAAAAGTTTTAAAAACATACATTTTTTAAAGTTCAATAGACCATGCCTAATTGTAACTTAAAAAATTAATATACTTGTAACAAAAAAAAGCATATTAATTTTAACAAAAAAAACTAAAAAACTTTACTTTTTTTAAAGAACGTTATAAATACATAAGAAAATAAAACTTACCCAAATATAATGCATTACGGAATTGTCCATTACAACAGTAGTATTGGAAGAGTGGATCAATTACAGCTACAACTGATAAACCAGTATCCTAAAAGGCATCAAATAAAAGTAAAGTTCTGAATAATAATTTAATAGCTTATAATAAAGATTACACCTGCATCAAAGAACTTAATTAAAAAGCAATTTTTAAAAAGTCATGATTTATTATAACAAGTTATTATTTCAAGTAACATACACTTTTGAAAATAACCTTATAAACAGCTAATCTAAAACTTAAACTGCACGATTTTTTTTTAGTATATGCCAAATAAAAAAAATCAAAAGGAAAAGTTTGTTTTTATTAACCTTCAACTCTTAAAGAGTTTGTTGGGGATTGCTTTGAAATGTTGCTGAAGCATTCTTTATATTAATTTTGTACATTATTATCAGTTATGATTTTATTAATTTAAATTTATAAGGGGCTTAAAATAGTGTCTTCAGAAACAAAAAACTATCCTTACTATTTAATAGGCTGTGCTCCCATCAGAAATATGATTTCTTATTTACTTTATTATAAAGATAGACTGCACATTGGAAAGCCTAAATTAAGGCAAACATGGCTATAGCTTACAACGTAAGCGTATTTCCAGACCAGAGACTTGCATTTGTTTTGTTTTAAACAATGCTGGTTTCACTTGAACCATTTAGTTTAATTGATACATCATGTCAAATTTATGTTTAGATTTAAACTGTACAGAGAATTAAAAATAAATATTGCTGATTACATCTGACATAAGTTAACAAATGTAAGCATTAATTAAAAACAAGTAGGTTTGTAACAGAATCTGTCAATAAAAACCGCTTCCACATAACACTTATGTTTAACAGGTAAAAAGGTGCCAAACACAGCATTAATTCTATATTAAACATTTACATGCTAAATTTGGCTAGTTTCATTTATTTTATTTCGAAAATTCAATAATTATTACTTATCGTTTGCAAAAATTAATTTATATATCAAAGAATAAATATGTAATATTCTTGGTTTTTAATAGAATGAAAAAATTTCATATAAACATACAAAGAGTCTCGTACTGAAATATTTGACGTCATTTCAAACTGATCGATGTCACAAAAATAAATTTATTTTAATTTATTGCCTAAAAGAATTAAAGTTTCTCGAGCGATTGTTGCGAATGGCAATAGTGATTTAATTCTAATAAAAATGGCTTCCTATGCTTTTTAAATAAGCATTAAATTTTGCAGTTTTTTTTAAATAATTGAAGTACTTCGAATTCAAATTCTTTTCTGAAATTTTCAATGTATTCTAATTTCGATGCGCTGAATTTTTGACGTATCACACTTGTCCGTAGCATTTGTAGTTTGGGCTATGAAAGTGGGTGACAGACAGACGGACTGAACGATTATAATACCTTCCACTTTTTACGTTATAAACGTAGTGTGGAAACTAAAAAATTGGCACAATTTCAAAATTGACAATTTGTGTAAAGGTTTAAAATATTGAGAACAATTACCTGAATTTTGGATAAAACTTCTTGGGGATTTTTCAAAGAAATGGCAGGGAAAATGAATTCTTCTAAAGTCCTATAATCTGGTGGAATACCAAGTTCCTGCATCTTTTTCAGTATTAACCAGATACCTATTAAAACAAAATATTTTTAAAAGGTATCCGGTGCAATGTCTGGTTTAAAAGGTATCAATGATACCTTTCATGCACAGATATAAGTATGAAAGATCATTTGCATATAAACTAAAACATTAAACTTAACAGGGATAAGCAAAATAGTCATTGCCATATAAAGTTAATTATTTTGTAAAACAATTAGAGTGCTGCATAATATATTTTTTATAACAACGTGCAAAAAAGTTTACTTTTTATATCATATTCATTCATAAATCGTTGCGAAAATGACACTTTATGTGCTTAAGTCACAGACAGTGCGGTAAAGTAAATAAGAGTATCTTATTGGTAGAAAACAAAATGATGTCATGAGTATCTTCATGGAAACTAAATGATGTCATTAAACTCACTTATTTCTATTGTTTCATTACTTTTACATTTTCTAATATTTCCATGGAAACTACAAGTACTACAAAAATTATTAAAGGAAATTAAATAAGACAAAAGTAAGAACACAAATTTCACGCCAAACAATACTTTTATTTAACATGCATATTTATAGTAACATTTGATCCAATGTAGTTATTAATATTTACATTTGAAGGCAGTCCGGGAAGCATTCCTTCTAAGGAAACCTGAACATCATTTTGATTTTCATAACTAATCGATGCAGTAGAAGAGTCTAAATACTATTTTGATTCAAAATAGAAAATTCTTTTACAACTTTTCCTTTACTACTTTGCATTTTCGAATATCTCCATGGAAACTAAATGATGTCATGAAAATCACTCATTGGTAGAAACACTTTTTTGCACGTTATTAAAAAAATATTGTAAGCAAGCACGTTCCAAATAATACTTTATTAAGCTCTTGTCATTATTTCACTCGACCTACGGTCTCGTGAAATAAAAGCCACTCGTTTAATAAAGTATTATTTTCGGCACTAGTTGCTTAAATAACTATTTAATACAGCTATATTTTGTGAAACATTCTAAATAATTCAGTGCTAAATCAATTAATAAAACTAACTTTGTAACATCAAGTTTAGGTTTTTTTGCTCTTAAAAGAGACAATTTAAAAAAAATTAATAAACAGTAATATTTTACCCTGTTCTGAATCCTTATAATGATCAAACAGTTGCCAGAAAAACGAACAACGTACAGGAATTCCCTACAAATAAAGTTTCAATAAAGTTAATACACTATATATAATAGAAAAGCAAATGCAAAGAGTTTGCATTAGTTTTAAAAAACCATAAAAGTTTCAAAGATGGTAGATGAGTCAAAGAAATTAAAAAGTCATCCAAATTATCAAAGTAAACATTTAAAAAAATATTATTTAAACTAATTGTAAATGTAATTAATAATATACAGCCATTATCTGCAGAAAAAAACATGTAATTATAATAAATTTTATTACAATAAATGGATTTTTTTTAATTAAATTGTATTACGCAACACATAAATGCACAATAAACTGATTGAAATTTAATATAAATTGACATTTTTAATGAACTTAAGTCCTCTAAAATCATCTGTGCTTTCCTTTTGAAGTTAACTTAGCACTCTGAATTTTTAAAAGAACCTTATTAAAATTGAATGACCACGTTTTTATTAAAAGCATTTTCAACTTACTCTCTTCTGCAATTCGTCAAATAATGCCACTGCATAATCTATAATAATATATGTATAAATGTATGGCATTTACAAAGAAAAAGACTGTAAATTACTTGAAATTGATTTTTCAATTTTAATTTGAACACAGAGCAACAATAAAAAAAACCCACAAAGCTTAATTTGTATACTAGTTAATTAAAATACTAATAATTAAATGTTAAAATGTTAAGCAGAAGTGATTTTACTTCTGAATTACACTTACCAAACTTTTCAAGTTCAATTGCATTTTTCGCACAGTTTACAAACGTAAATTCATTTAGCTGTTGGGAGTAGATTTTTTCACAATATTCCATAACTTTTTCAATGGGCTGAAACAAATTTTTTATAGAAAATGAATAGTTAAAACTTAAAACATAATGTCTCTATATTCCAAAACAAAGCATTGTGAAGTTAACATTCAATATAGCATGTCAATTTATTGTATTTTAATATGCATGTACCATTTTACATATCACACTAGTTAGTTATAGAATTCCAAATCTTAAAACTATTCATAAAAGTTTTAAATAAATCATTATTTATTAAACAACACTCAATTTAATACCTGTTCAGATCGAATTAACTGCTTCAAAAAATTGTTAGTAGAATTAGTTTCATTTTTGGTGGCAATAGTTAGCAGCAATTTAAAAGCTGTATCAAGCTTGTCTTTGTTGATCAAATCTATCATGCAGTTCAACACAGCTTGCCTCCAAGCCGGGATATCCTCAATTTTTTCTAGAACCTTTAAAAAGAAAATGTCACATTTTGTAAAGAACAATATTTATATATTTCAAAGTTTTTTTAAATCTGAATTCAAAATTAAAGCACACTATAATGCACTAAGTAAATGAATGTTTTTGACAAAAATCTTACCTAGAACAATAATTTATTCCTTCCAACTTTAAACCTTTTGAGGCATACACAATTTTGCCAAAGTGTAAACATGCTTTCACTGCATGCATTTTTTTAAATTCAAATTTTTAACTCATTAATCAAAGAAAATTACATTTTTAAGATTTTATTTTTGTGGTAATTAGAGTGTATAGACTCCTCAGTTAAATTTCTTGAAGTTTAGTAAATATTAAATAATTATTTCTTTAAAAAAATGACATGTGTTGCAGTTAGTTGATTTATTTATATGTATGTATCTCTCAAGTGAAGTAGTAAAAAGTAAATTACATGACAAATAATCTAAATGTTTATTTACACAATCAAAAATTTTAACTATCATGGTTTTTTTTTTAACTTGATAAAAACTATTGGCGGTAGATGCTAGTTTAACTTTCAGATGGGAAATTGAAAACCCTCTACAAAGCTATGCTCTTTTGGATATGAGGGACAGATATTTTAACAAAAAAAAAGCTATATTTTTAAGAGAAAATAAGAAATCAATGTATAGTTTTTATGTTTAAAATAATTAAAATGCAACAGGAAATTTTTTCATTTTTAAAAGAAAGCAATCTTTGAAAAATAAAAAATAATATACCCCAAAAAATTCTGTGTTAAATTGGCACTATACCTTATCCACAAAATCAGATTGCTTCACAGGCAAGGATGTAATTATTGACAAATAATTTGGAACAGATAGATAAATGTTATTATTTTCGGCCTCTTTGAACACTGAATTTAATTCCTTGACTTCCCCATGTTCTGCATATCCACAAGCCAGAGCTGTGTACGTATCTGCCGATGGTGCATATGATGACCTAAATAAATTTCATTTCATATTAGTATGCACTGAATTCGTTTTGGTTATATAAAGAAGAAGTCTCAAAATACCTCCTGTCCTTCTACTACTTTTCATGTTAAGTTGGGACAGTTTTTCTGATTTTATCAAATAAAGATTTTATTGCATAACAAAGTCCAGGGAGTTTTAGTAGTATACATTTTTTTAAATTTTATCATGTTAGATAATGTAAAAATTTGAATGAAAACATTTAATTTTTTGAAAATCGAAGAAAAATATACACTAAGATCCACAGAATACTTCCTGGAAATCTTTAAGCAAAAACAATTACTTGATTAACTTAAAACTTAAAGATAGTGGACCTTAAAAACTGTGCCAGAGACTTAATATAGGAATGAAAGATGGACAGGGCTTCCTCTTATTGTCAGACTACAGCTATCTGTGGGATATTGGCAATGACAATAGAATTTTCTGAACCAAGTGATGAGGTGCTAATATTGCGTAATAAAGTAATTTACATGAAATATTTGAATATGGCTGATTAAATGCATTCCAATCTTTTATTCAAAAACTAATATTTGTTTTAAAGTTGTTACATCATATTATAAAGGAGGACAGTGCCAAAGACTTCATTTTAACTAATTGCTAGGATCCTTTTGGTCTAAACACTATACTAACTCAGAACTACAGCTTTCAGTATAACATTCAAGCAATCTTTTTTTAATTATTTTTTTAACCAAATTATTATTTCTGTAACTACATAAATTTGTTTTCTTAAAAGTCTTAATGAAGCCTTAAAAAATTTAATTTTAAGATTATGTTTAATCGAAACGTAGTACTTAAAACCTAGTTACGATTTATATTAGAACTCTTTCAATTGAGGACACATTTCTAGAGTAAATTTGTTTAAATTGCAAAAAATTTTAAACTAAAAAATAAACATTTGTTTGAAATACTTATTATTGATAAAAGTAAGGTATAAATAAAAAAAATAACAAAACTTGTTTTTGTTCAAATTAACCATTCTATAAAAATTTAAAACTATGTTATTTGCTGAAAATTTTGCAGTTTAAGTTTTGCAGAGAGTTAAATTTACTTTAGCTTAAAAAACCATGTAGTTGTGAAAAACTGAATTTTAACAGAAAGAAGTTCCATATTAATTAAACATCTAATATTAAATTCTGAGACCATACCTCATAACTTCTAGTATATCTTTTGCACCAGATGCATCCCTACAACAAAATAATAAAAAAAAATATGTAGAGTCTAGTAGCAAAAATCACATTCTCTAAGGTATAGGGTCTGGTACGTTCATTGGTGACTTTAATTCAATTGGATGAGGTCCTATTAACAAACCAGAGAACCATACCATAGTTATACTTTGGAGAATGTGAGTTTTGCAACTGGACCATTCATACGTAAAACATACAAGTTACAGAACTCAAAAATGTAAAGTACTTTTAATACTCTTAAAAGAACTATTTTTCAAGTATTCTAAAAAGGTAGATTACTTTAATTTGTATGAATATCTACTATAATGAATGTGCAGCTTGGCATAGATCTAACAGAATAGTACTCTAAATTCTAATTTGCTTAAGGTATCTTACCTGGCTTTCATGTGACATTTAATTAATGAATTAAATACTGCTTCATTTATGGGAAGTCCTTTTTCTTTCATAAATTCCAATATTTCACTAAAAATACAATAAATTTTCAATTTAGTCAAAATTGTAAAATTAAAAAGTGGAAAATATCTGGCAACTTTATTATTGTAATTTGATGTAAATATAATACTATATCAAAATAAAGCACAACACTCACAGCACATAATGATTGCATAATATTATTGATTTTTGTTATTTATATAAGTTGTAAAAAATGATTTACAGTTTTAAAAACTTACACAATTTTGTGACACATTTACATCAAATTGTGACTATTTAAAACAAAAAGATGTATAAGGAGGAAAAAAAGTTCATTGACACCTCAAACTGTTTACTATTTAATAGCTTCAATCTATGTATTTTAGGCACTTTAAATTTCAAGTAAACATATATAAAAATAATTGAATAGATAAAGCATCTACAGCTAGCATAATAAATGCTTTACTTGATAATATGTTATAAGTACTAATTTCAGTTCGTTTGTATTTCCTCAGCTGAGTTGGTCAGTTTAAAAATTAATAGAAATAACTTTACACTGACATCTTATTACAGTCAAACACATTTACAATGACAATTTGTTTATAACACCATAAACTTTCGAGTCTCTTGAATTGTCCGTAGAACTTAATGTTATATCTTATTTATGACGAAATTTTTTTATTATCTCTTAGGTTATATCATTAAAAATATATGGTTGGATATGATATCCAAAACACTTTCTTAAAAAAATTTTAAAAATCATTTTGACTACTATTTAAGTGTTATTTTACTGCTAGCTGTTAAAATAGCAGAAACGAACACTCATAAACGAAAGTGATGCAAATTATATTTATTTAGTATTACCTATTAAATTTTTTTTTTATTTAACTACTAATAACACATAAGGTTAAAATTTATTTAATAGATGTTATTTTTATAACTGATTAATAATATGAGCACATAATATGCATTTTACATGATTTTTTAACTCTATATTTAACCTTGTTTATAACACCAGAAACATCATGGTCCCTTGAATGACCCTATAATCGGGTTATACTGTATATATCTGTATAACAACAGTTTTATTTAAGATTGTTTTATAGTTCATTTAAACAACAGTAAAAAAGAGTCATTGCTCCTAACTATGAAGTTACAGTGAAATACACATCATGAATAACATAAGTTTATAAAATCACTAAGCACATACCTTGCTCCATTTACATCACCATCATTTGCATACTTGTCTAATAAAGAGAGAAATGTTGCCTGTAATACAAAAAGTTTTGTAAAGTAAAGAAAAAATAGTATAAACAGCAAATATATGTAATAATGAATTATTAATAATAAAAAAGGTGAATTTCTTAGCATTACAAAAAATAAACTTTATAATCAGGAAAGTTACTCTAAGCTAACTATTCCTACCTAGATTTGTAGAGCTGATTTGATTTTTTTTTTAAATTTATACTTTTCTATTTATAATTTTTTTTCATATTAATTCGGCCAATAAGGTTTACTAGACGTTTAAGTAAGACATTCTTGATGAAGTGGTCACAATCAAAGACATTGTACTTACTACTTCTAACATATTTAATTTGTTTTTAGAAAATACTAAACAAAACCAGTCTACGTTTCTATGAAAAATGACAAGTAAAAAACATTTAGCAAAAGTAAGAACCGTTTCATACTTTATTTGGATCAATTTTGTGTTTTTCCATTCTAGCTAAAAATTCAGATGCCAAAAAGTTGTGTTGATTTTCTACATATATTCGTAGGAGAGAATTGAAATGCCGAACATCAAATTGAGTACCTATTTTAAAAAAAAGCAAAACACTTATTAAGAAATTGGTACAATACAGTTTAACCTATATAAATGTATCCAATTAATTAAAAAAAAAATACTGTATTTTTTTAGTTTTAATTTAATTAAATTTTAGTTCCGAAAACAAATTTAATGCAGTAAATAACTATTACTAACGTAATTACTAATTTATTATGCAATACAGAACAAGAAATGCAAGTAACAGATTTTAAAAAGGTCTGCAAAGTGAAATTTAAAGATTGTCTCTTTTAAGTTATTACTTTAAAAGGTATAGTCTGGTTGTTTTTAATGTGCAGAAAACTGATTGACTGAAAATTATTTAAATAATAAGTACATTGCAGCTAAAAACAGCCATAGTAAAAAACTTCATAAACGTTCTTAATATTTACCTAAACTCTGAAGTTTATTCCACACCTGATCAGCCATTTCAACTCTACTCTTTGGACTTTCATTATACATAAAAGTACAAGCTCGTAGCAAATATAAACTTTGAGTTTGAGAAGCCAAACCTATTCATAAAAATATTATTTGGAAATAAGGCATGATTTAATAATTTATTCACATTAATAACACAATTATTAGACCAAAATTAAAGGTAAAGGATTTTCTAGAATAAATTTACTGAAAATGTGAAACCCCAGTACAGTCCACCTTTCAATCAAACTTACTCCAATCATTTGTCCCTATATTACTCATTTGGAAAAGTATAGTAGTTTGTCAATGTTGTTATAACTGGATTAAACTAAAATCTGACTTGATTAATGTGAAGTTAAAGGACAGCTTTAATAATTCACAGTAACCAAATTTATTTGTAATTTGACTTATAGTTAATGAATGCTTAAAATATTTATATTTTATGAAAAAATATTGGGATATAATTTATAATGTTTTCTTAGAAGAACAATTAAACGCAATAGATAAAACTGAATATTTTGATAAAGGTAAATCAATTTCTTGTTCAAATGTTCATCACTGATTTTATTTTAAAACTATTGAAATATGTATGTGAAAGAAAAAAATTACACAGAATATAAAGTGTATGCTCAACAGAATTTCATATACAGTGATTTACGTTGAGCCTTTTTTTAAAGTATTTGTTTGAGTATTTGTTTAAAGCTTAAAAAATCTTTGAAATTTCTTTCGGTTCTAAAATGAAATTTCATAATAAGGGCCAATGGGAGAAGAGTCGGGTCTCTCTCTGAAGTATTCTCTCTGTGATAATAATACAGGGGGAAGGGGATAATTTTTTAATGCCAAATTATTCTAGCTGAAAATATTTTTACTAAAAAAATTAAACTAAAAATGTAGCTAACTTAATTATCTCTATAATACCACTTTTTTAAATTAATTATTAATTCAAATATATTTTTGATTTTAACAGAATTTATCATCATCATCACATCACATTTCGACCGCTCGCGACTGACGAGCACGCACCTTCGCTGATACGCATTTACGTTGAGACTAGCTCTCGGCTGACTTTTGCAATCAAGTTTCGAATTTTGTCGGACGCCTAGTTTACTAGCTGCCGAGCGATTGGCTTGATTTGCCGCTACTGTATTGCCGAGTCATTCAATTGAAACGTGGTTTGCCGAAGCACTCCATACGCTCTTGTTTGACCGTGCTTTACCGATTTGACTTGATCTTTCCTCGCGGAAATTTCAATCACTGTTCCTGACAGATTTTCCTTGCGGAAATTCTGTAGCCGTCCTGACCAGTGCCCTTGTGGCCCTTCCACAGAGACGCTGCCGCACTAGCCGCGGTCGGGTTTTCATTTTTGTCGCCATTTTCTAACAGGCAGGGGAGTTTTCTCCGACTGTTTCTTTTTGTTTTCCTTTGATTAACCAAGCTTTACTAGGTGCGCCTAGTATAAGCAAGTGTTTCGTTCATTACCGGTCTTTTTTCCTTCCTTGCGATAGCTCTCTGACTTCGTGTCCAGAGATGCTGGATTCATTATTTTCTTGCTGCTTCGCACTCTGACGGCGATCAGAGTTGCCCGATTCTTGCTGCATTCATGCTATATTTTAGCTAAAATCTGACCTCCGATATGGCTGATTCTAATCGTATCTTGTGTAATGGACACGATATTATAAACAGAGATATCCGTAATGAATATATGCAGGTCAGTAGTGAGTACCTACGACTAAAAGCTAAAATGCCTCAATCCATTGAGGATAATGCAAAGCTACACGAGCTCAGTGTAAGGGAAGGCAAACTGGCGCTATCTATGACTGCCCAGGGACTTGGGCAGGGACTGGCTAAACTCCCTGTTTTTGCCAAGATAACAAATGATTCCGAACTAAAGGATCTTCTACAAGCCAATAATGGCACAGTTCAAAAAGTTTACGAAAGCGAATTTAACGTTGAAACTAAAACTACACAATATGGGCCTCCAGCTACCCATTCAGCGGAGATAACCCAACCTAAAACAGACAACGATGGTTTCCAAGCCGCCAAAAAAAACGCTCCAAAGAGGAAATACTCCTCTACGGATCACGATCCTATCCCTACCACGAGCAAATTTACTGCTCTTTCTGACCTTAGCCATGAAAACATGGAGACGGATGCTACAGTGAAAGAGGTCACTACTTCCGAACAAGGGTTCACTACTGTACGGAACAATAGTTCGAAACCACCTCCAATTGTCATCAACAACCCTAACATCAAATGGGCTGAACTCGCTGAGGACCTAAAGGCGGCGGGAATAACTAACTTTTCAGGAAAAGCCAACCCACAAACTCTAAATATCAGAGTAAATTCTGAAATTCATTATAGGCTAGTTACCTCCATTCTTACCCAAAAAGGCATTGAGTTTCACTCATATAAGATGAAGAGCGAAAGGACACTCAAAGTTATTCTGAGGAACGTCCCCTCAGACTTTGATGCTGAACTAATAAAGTCCGAACTAACAGAATTAGGTTATTCCATTCATTCGGTCTTCCAATTCTCCAAAATGGTGGAAGGGGAGAAGATACCACTCCCAATCTATTTCATTGAACTACCAAACAATGAAAACTCCAAAAGGATATTTAACCTAACAGAGTTCATGCATCTTATAGTTTCAATAGCTCCGTACAAACGGAAAAAACAACCGACCCAATGCCACAAATGTCAAAGATATGGTCATGCTAAATCTGGTTGCTCGAACAAACCAAGATGTGTTAAGTGTGCAGGAAACCACCTGTCAGCAGACTGCCACACAAAGGGCAAAATCGAAAACCCGAAATGTGTACTATGCAACGGTCAACACGTTCCAAGCTATCGCGGGTGCCCAAAAGCCCCCAAACCAAAGGAAGATGAACAAGAACATGTTAACATCCCAATAAACAGTCAACGCTTCAATCAAAGGAATGCTACCTTACTTCCGAGGCCAATTATACTGGCCCAAAACCAAATAAATCCTACTCGTAACTTCCAAAATAGAACCACCCAGCCGGAAATAAGTTACTCACAAGCTACCTCTGGGGGCTCAGCTTCCGTCCAACAATCACTACCCACTCCTAACAACAATAGTGAAAGTCACAACAGTGACAACTCCGACGACTTCAATTTATTTGATATAATCAGGCAATTGCAAAACTTTCTTAAAGGATCAAATTTTAAAAAGATCATTCATATTGCCAAAAATACGGCCACGAAAATAAAATCTGCCAAAGGTGTAATGGAAAAAATAGAGGTAGGCCTAAATGCCTTTGAAGAGTTAATGACGGCATTTAATTATGAGTAATTCAGTCTCAATTAATGCCCATACCTATAGGCCAACTATTTATACTAACTTCGGCTTCGCAAACCTAAACGGTCTGAAAAGACAACATGAAGAAATAAAACACTTCATTGCTACCAACAACATTGACATCATGCTTCTCAACGAAACTCACCTTAGGCCCTGTGACAAAGCAAAAATTGCAAACTTCAACCTCTATAGAAAAGACAGGCTAACAAATAGAGGAGGAGGAGTGGCCATTTATACGAAAAGTATTAAAAGCACAGAATACATTTTGCCGCAATTACATACAATCGAGGCCACCGCGGTAATTATTGAAAACACCAATTTCGGCCAACTTCTAGTCATCTCTGTTTACAACCCACCTAACTCATGACTTACGACAGTTGACCTACAAGCCCTAATGAATACCGGACTTCCGACCATCTTAGCCGGTGATCTAAATGCAAAATCTACTACATGGGGCTGTAGAGCCGACAACACAAACGGCATAACTTTGAGAAACCACATTATTAACAGTGGAATTACTCTCATAGCCCCAGACGAACCCACCCATTACCCAGGGACAATCTCCCATAGACCCGATATCCTGGACATCATGTTAATTAAAGGGATCCCCAGCTACCCTATGCTCAAAGTCCACCAAAGCCTATCGTCAGACCACTGCCCGGTCACTTTCACTCTATACGGACTTACCCAATCACCTGAGCTCATCAAATACACCACAAACTGGGAAAAATTTCACAGTCTCTCACATGATATCACAAATATAAACCCAAGTCTCACCACTACCGATCTAATTGATCAGAGCATCGATAATCTCACCTTGAAAATCAAAAGAGATATCGACTCCAGCTCCAAACCTCTCAATACCAACACAGAGATCAAACTTCCCCAAAACATTAGAGAGGAGATCAAAGCAAAAAATAGGCTTCGAAAAACCTTCAAAAGCACCAGACACCCTAGAGACAAAAGAAAATGGAATGAAGCATGTCGCAAAGTTAGCGAGCTCATCAGAAACTACAAACAATCAACATGGGAAAATACAGTCATGAAACTCTCAACTGACAACAACAGTGTTTGGAGGATGGCCAAAGCACTGAAATCAAAAACCCAAAGCATAGGGCCTTTACAAGGACCCAACAAAATGGCCTACACGGAACATGACATGGCCCAAGTCCTCTCTAACAGTCTCAGTAGCCAGTTCATGCCCCACCTGACCCCCATTAATCATGACCAGGTTGACAAAGTAGAGGAAAGTGTCAAGCGCTACCTCTCCACAGTGCCAACCACCAATATTGACCACACCACCCCAAAGGAGGTCCAACTAATTATCAAGAAGCTAGACCCGAAAAAAGCATCAGGATATGACTTAATACCTAATAAAGCCCTTAAAAACCTTGCTCCTAAAGCCATTGTCCTCATCACAAATATTTTTAACGCATGTATCAGATGTCACTACTTTCCAACTAAATGGAAGAAAGCAATCATCATTCTATTAAAAAAACCAGGCAAAAGTCCCCTCCAACCGTCTAACTACCGACCTATTAGCTTACTTCCAACACTAGCTAAAGTCTATGAGAGAATCATCCTCACAAGACTCCAAAACTTCACACAATTGAACAAAACAATTAATCTTAACCAATATGGCTTTAAACGGGGACACTCGACTGTCCACCAGGTGCACAGAATCGTAGAATACATAGGCAATGCATTTAACAACAAAGAGCAAGTTGGAGCAGTCTTTCTGGACATCGAAAAGGCCTTCGATAGCCTCTGGCATGAAGGTCTAATCGAAAAACTTATCATTGCAAACATCCCCAAACCACTTATCCACATGTTAAGCTCTTTCCTTACCAACAGGAGCTTTCAAGTGAGAATAAATAACACCTTGTCAGAAGTTAAAGCAATCAAAGCGGGAGTACCACAGGGTAACACCCTCTCCCCCAGCTTATTCAACGTTTACATTAACGACTTTCCCGATGCTAATAACTGTATCACAGCTCTATTCGCTGATGATACAGCCATACTAGCTAAGTCCAAAAGAGGTAACATAGCCTTCGACAAACTTCAAAATGCTCTCTATGCGGTCGAGACATGGTGTGAAAACTGGAGAGTGAAAATAAATGCCCAAAAAAGTGTGTCAGTGCTCTTCAGAAACCACAAAGTCAATACCCACTATGACACCGATCTGGAAATATTCAACACTGACATACAAAACAAACCTCACACTAAATATCTTGGAGTCTACCTGGACAGAAAACTCAATTTTAAAGAACACATCAGACAAAGCATCGCCAAAGCCACAGGTGCTTCCATCAGCCTGGGCCCCATTATTGGCAGGAACTCCCAAATGTCGCTTCGCAATAAGGTCATACGTACAATTCCATGATCAAACCAGTCCTTCTGTATGCTTCCCCTGTATGGGCCACGGCCAAAAAGAGCCAACGAAATAAACTTCAAGTATTCCAGAACAAAACAATCAGGAACATAGCCAATGCTCCCTGGTATGTTCGTAACTCCATCATTCACAAAGATCTGGGCATAGACCCCATAGACACTGCAATCTTAACTGCCTCCCACAGGTACTTCCACTCTATGGAAGTATCAGAACACGATAATATTGTTAAGATTATCGACTACGATCAATTTGTTGATCATAGGTTTAAACGCCCACGCACAATCCATCATGACCCAAATTGGTGATTACTCCTACCTATGTTACAATAGCGCTTGCTAGGTCCTAGGACCCCCCCACATTCTTATTTATACCGGCCTATTGGCTATTTGATTCCCCATTTTCGTTTCGCCTCTTTTAGGGATATTTTAGATGCGTAGGAAGGACGCTTCGCGTCGGTACTACAGATTTTTATGTCGATCTCCGATCTCCAGAATTTATCCCGATGGAGACCGATGCAGAGCCGCAAGCCGTGGCGAACATCCCCGTCTCAAACAAGTTTCAAGCCTTGGCTGAGTCCATAGAGCTGTCGTCGGATGCCCAATTCCCGACGGCAGGGACTGCTACCCCGGATGCCCCATTCCCGGAGGTATGCTCGGATGCCCGGTCCCAGGAGGGAAGCACGAATGTCCCGACGGCCAAGAAGGTCAAGCTTAATCCGGATGCCCAATTCCCGGAGGCGGTTGATAATAAGACCCCTGATGCCCAATTCCAGGCGGCACCCAAACCTTTGCCGATTCTCTTCCTCGGAGGGGATGTCGGGGATACCATCTGTCTGCGAGTGCGAGAGGCGGTGGGCGGTAGCATTGGATGCAAACCCTTCCATAAGTTTGTAAAGCTCTACCCACGATCTACAGAGGAGGAGGACAAAATCCTTGCTATCCTAGCCGAAGAGAAGCAAGGGTACTTTCGCCACTCACATCGTACACACTCCTTCATCAAGACGGTTATCAAGGGCCTCCACAAACCGATCCCCAGTCAATCTCCGCCGCACTAGTCGCGGAAGGATACATCATCAACAGGGTGGCCCAGCTGACGAAAGCCCGGACCAAAGCCCCTCTCCCTATTTTCCAAGTCCTTGTTGTTCGTACGGGCAACTTCAAGGCAATCTACCAGCAAAGCAACCTCCTGGGCAAGAAGGTCTTCTTCGAGCCATACAGGAAAGTTGCGAGGATCCCACAATGCTACAAATGCCAAGACTACGGCCATGTTAGCAGCCATTGCCACATGGGAACCAGATGCCGATATTGCGGCCTCGGCCACGATTCGCGCTCCTGCCCTTCCAGAGATGACATCCAAAACCACCGCTGTGCCAACTGCGGTGGCCAACACCTAGCTCTTCGGCGACCTGCCCGGGCCGACCGAAGCCACCAAACAGGGAGCCTCCGGAGAGTGCCGCCAGGAGGCAGCATCAGTCGAAGCCCCGCCCCCAGAGTGCAGAAGATCCTGCCTCCCTATTGGCCGCTCTACGAACCGTCAAAGACGCCATTGCTGACGTCTTCGGAGACCTAGACGCCTTCAAAAAGAATGCTGCTGCCCTCGCAGCAAACACCAACAAAACAGACAAGATGCAGATTCTGCTGTCCATGCTTGCCCCTTAGGTGGCACCTCATCGATAACTTCTACAAGCCATCCGGCTTCTCTGAACCCCTGAACATTTTCGCCCCATTTTGGGACATCTTCGATGTGCAGAAAGGACGCTTCGTGTCGGTGCTGCAAACTGCTAATTCGATCTCCGATCTCCAGAATTTATAATTATACAACAAAATATTTGGACAAATTTAAAAAATTACAATTATAAGAATGTTTAAGCCGGCTACAATCGTCATATAAAAAAACTGTTTGTATAAATATTTAATACAGCCAGAGTAATTTGGCTTGGAATCTTTTTTTCTCCTTTGGATTAACACAGGGAGAAAACTTGGAAACCTGACGTCGGCTTCTATTCTCCTTAAGAGAGTTAATGTTAAAAGGTCAACATTTAACCAAAACTACCCTTGGGAATATTGTTTAAATAACATAACTTATGTTGGTTTTTTAAGTTAAAATGTAGGGGCACTTTGCAAATATCTTAACTGCTACTGCTGGATCATTCATCAAATCACGCATAATTTTTAAAGCTATTTGAAAAGTAACAAAAGGGATCTCAAACCCTATTTTAAACCAACTTATTTTAAATTATATACAGTAAACTCTTGATTATCTGCAGAATTAGCTGGTGCAGCATCCACGGACAAGCAAATTCGTGGAAAATCTGCTAAAGTTAAGAAAATATCCACAAAATGTCCTTTAACTAGAGCATTTATTTAAGCTAAGGAATATTAAGTAAGAGAAGAAATTGTGATAGTTACAACAACCATAAGCGTTTAAAAGTATAAAGATTTACAATTTTACAAAAAAAAAAGTAATTTAACTGTTTTTCAGTCTTGAAACTTCTTGTTTTTATTTGATGAGGTTTTTTTCTAAGCATTTTGTCACCAAGGGAGGCATTACCCTGCCCCTCTAGGTACGGTCAATAATAATCATGACTAGCTTAATTTACATGTGGCACTTTTTGAGAAAAATGTGCATGTGATGTGTCGATAAATGGAATTGGCTAGTGTTGAAAGGACTATAAGGAGCTCGAATGGACAGTGACCATTAATAGACAGAACAAACTACCTTCTACAAAACTGAACAAAGAAAGTGCTTTTGACAACCATGCAAACAATGTAAAGGTTTCGATAGTTTTTCAATAAATGATATCTTCAAACAAGTTTCGCACCAATTGAGCTTTTTCATAAAATACAATTGAATAAAATGGGGGGGGGGGGGGATCTTAGATGGGCCACAGATAATCAAATTTATATTTGATTATCCGAAATTTGTTTACAGTACATTTAACACATTGATTAAGTTACCTCGATCCTCAATCATAGAACATATTTTTTCTACAGTTCTCCTCAATGTACGACCGGTACGCTTTACAATTTGATCAAGTTCATATAACGTCTCATCGATCGACTTTAAAGATGCGTCTTTAGATCCTAAAAATTCAGCATTTTCTTTAAATCCCAGTTCTCCATTTGTTTTATAGCCTTGAGCAGTTGCGTAATGTTTTGATCTAAAATGAAAAAAAAATTGCACATTTGAATTTCAATATCAAAACCATTTATTATTTATTGCCGATAAATCATTGCTACGAAATTTACAGAAGTAGATTGGGAAAAGTTACCCATTGAAGTAGCTGTTCTTCACATTGTGACTAGTTAGCTGAGAATAGTTATATCCCTTAGGAAAAGTGTTTAACGACAATCTCCAACTTCCTAAACTTTTCAGTAAATTTAAATTTGAACGAATTAAATTTGACATTTTGATTTAAGCCGGTAAACACAATATTTTAAAGGTTATTTCGAAATATCAAACACACATGAAGATTGAAGACATCAGTTAAAATCACGGTTGAAAGCTCGCTATGCAATTCTGAAAAAGTTTGGACTACTGGTGTGTTTTTCTTTCTTTTTGTAAAAAAATGTTATGTTAAAACAAAAGACTGTGGCTATTTTAGAAAAAAATTATTTTTTATTACATTCTCTAGTCAGTACAATTTTTTTTCGTTAGGCACTTGTTTTTGACAAACTGAGAAATTTATTTTGTCTGTGTTAAAACTACAAATGCGACTAGAAGTAGGCATACAAAAGTATTACGAAATATAAATAAACTTGTAAAATGACGAAAGTCTCGATTTTGATTTTTTTAAAAAAGAAAGTAACTGAACTTTTTAAAGAAAATAACTGAAAATCTAGCTTTAAAATAATTAATGGAGGGATTCCATAGCAGGAAGTAGTAAGATATGGAAAGGAAGTATTTTAGGTTATACCATCGTACAAAACTTTCCATGAATACGTTTACTTTTAACAATTTTCCACTTACATCGTGCAACGAAATTACAACCAACTCTCAAATAAATTTTAAAGAAAATGAAGTAAAATTCTTAGTGAATAACGGGAATTCTATAGTAAAAAGGTACTTCTGCAGACTTTGTCCAAAATCTTATGTTCGAAAATTTGACCTAAGTAAACATTATTTATGGCACACAAACCAAAATCTTCTTTCTTGTGACGTTTGCCATAAAAAGTTTACCCAGGTCGGTCATCTTAAGAGACACTGTCTGACTCATTTGAAGGAACAGCCATTTAAATGCAGTGTATGTGGAAAATCATTTTCCCAAAACTGCCATCTGAAAAGGCACTTTGCATCACACATTCCGGAAAAGCCTTTTAATTGTGATGTGTGTAAAAAAGAATTCATCAGGAAAGATTCACTGGAAAAACATTACCTAATTCACACTAAAGAAAAGCCACATGAGTGTGAACTCTGCAATAGACTATTTACTCGCAAGACCACGCTGAAACGCCATTATTTGGCGCATACAAAAGAAAAACCTTTCTCATGCGAAGTGTGTGAGAAATCATTTGCTGATAAAAATACTCTGGTGCATCACAGTTGTGGGAAAAAGGTTGAATATTCATGCACAGAGTGCAATGAAAGGTTCACTAATAAAGTATCTCTTAAAAGACATGCTTGTTGTACTAGTTCACCACCAAGCAATTTTTCATGTTTAAAATGTAAAGAAAGTTTTACCAATAAAATATCTCTTAGAAGACATATTTGTGATGTTTGTGTTATTGGTTCAAGACTAAGCAATTTCTCATGTTCAGAGTGCAATGAAAAGTTTTCGAATAAAACATCTCTCAGAAGACATGTTTGTATTCAGGCAAAAACAATGTTTTCATGTGAAGTTTGTAAAAAAGTTTTTAAGGACAAACATAAACTCCTAAAGCATGTATGTACTCAATCAAACATTAATAATTTCTTATGTAAAGAGTGCAATACAGAGTTTACAGATAGTTGTGAGTTTGAAAATCATGTTTGTACTAAAAAAAACTTGGATACTTACATGTGTGATGTTTGTTATCAATTTTTTGGTGATAAGTCTTCCTATTTGAAACATATTCTCACCCATCCAAAAGAAAGAGACAAGCCTTATGAATGTGATAAATGTGATCAAAAGTTTACAAGAAGAGCTGCACTATCAAAACATTATTCTTCACATAAAGAAGAAATAAGTGTTGAATAATTGATTCATTAAATGTTAAAAACAAGAGTCCAGTCTATTGTGAAATTTCTGTTGTTGTTTTCAATATTTTCAACATCGTTCTGTTGACTTGACCACCTTTTTCATTCAGATATTCTATTGGGAGGTACAGCTATGATATAATGGCCGGCCTGTTCGTTGGCGACTTTTGGATTGCTTTGAAATTGAAGGTGGTGTTGCTATACCCATAGTTATGTATGAAATATGAAATGAGATAATTACCACATTTGGGCATTTTTGTTGCTTAGCAACCTAACCCAAATCGCCAAATTGAAATCCGCCATTATATCATAGCTGTTCCCCTTTTGATTGTTGTTTAGTTTGAGAAGTCCAATTTTGTCTAACCAGAGGTTTATGGTTATTGTTGAATTATAATTGTTTTTGGCTTGCATTTAAAATATAAATGTCAACCATTTTTTCTATTGCCTATGAGAACGGAAAGAATCAGGTTGGGGATTAATTGATACGATATCGAAACTTCTAAAAACAAAACTGAAGTTTTGTAGTTTTTATGAATTATAAATGTTGTTAAGAATTATATGTTACATTGTTGTTGTAAATGGGAAATACCATGTAGGGATTTTAAACTGTTTTATGTAACATAAAATAATATTTTTCTATTTAGATTCATTGTGTATTTTAGTTGCATTGCTGTTGAATTTCTTACATATATATATTTCAAAGAGTAGGGTTGACAGTACATGGTTTAGCTTGTCAAAATTACTGGCGAAGAAAATCTATTTGTCTTATTGTTTTTCTTTAGATTACACCTACGATCAGGCAATCAAAGAGATGTCATGTCTTATTTCTAAGACGTCGAGGGAAACCGTAGCTGACTGGTACAGCTACGGGCGAGAAATTGTTGTTGAATATTGTGTGTTACAAATTCCCTATAAGATTTTTTTTCGATAAAATGTCTTTATTATATTAAATTGAAATCTTTATGCACTTTGTTAAAGTTAAGTTGTCATGTTGTATTTTTTTACATATTTAAGATAATTTGCAAACTTATGTACATATTGGGGCAAATGTTTGAAATTTGTTTTCAAAGTACGTAGATAATATTTTGAATATTCAAGGTACCATATGCATAGGTTACAGAATATTTAAATTTAGTTAAATTTTACTTACATTTTGTTTTTTGTTTATTTATTTGATGATATTATAGGAATAAAACTTTTGCTTAAAAGCTCTTTTTTAATAGCTTATACAATTTAATTAAAAAAAATTGGGTCTTTTTATCTAAATAAATAACAAAAGTTTTTTTAAAAAATTGAGCATGTCATTTAACACGTGACATAATTGTGAATCATTATTTATCGATATGTTTTAAATTATGGATGACTAAATCGGATCATTGGACAACTCTTTATTTAAATATATGTTAAACATGAAACTATATTTGTGTTGAGTAAGATAAATAAAAAAATCATCACTTAGTTTCTTGATCCAGTTCTGATTGTAGTAAAGCTACGCTACAAACTATTGTTTGATGAATAATAAATTTCTTTTTTTCCCCCTTTGAGACAGGGATTTTGTTGGGTTGTTTCTTTGTGGAGAACACTTTTTTTAAAACTTTTGTTTAAAGGACTGTTACCATATAACCTGAACCGACATGGTTTGATTGGTGCCATAATACTATAGTTGTAAGCATTTCAATTTTTTTAATAGCCTATGTAAACAACAAGAGAAGAATAGGGTCAAAAGGTTTATTAAAACTCAACTTTAACAAAATTTGGCCTCATTACTTATTAGTATACAAACCATGTAAATATCATTTGGAAAAAACAGATATTTCTTGTTTGTATTTTTTAAGGTTATTGGCATTCACAAAGTCACCTAATTTTTTAAGTGAATTGTGTTTTTATAGGGGAAATCTATCACAAAAACTTACACTTAGAAGACGTTCACTTCGAGTTATCAAGACAGTTTTTTTATAGAAAAGTACAGAAATGATTCGGGACTTGATCAAAAGTTCGAGTTAGCGGATTATTTGACTTATTGGAAGTCGAGTTATCGAGGTTTGACTGTATATTAAAAGTTCATGCCAACAATTATGTAAAAGTTGCGATACATATGTATTTTTAAACGTTAGAACATATGCATTGAAGTATTAGATATATTGTGGTTACCTTATTTGCAAAGTTATACGTGACAAAATTTTGTTTGATGAACAATGCTTACAATATAATATGACTTTACCAATCATTACATTTTTAATACACCAACTTGGGATAGTTTTTTTTTCTAAATAATTTTAAGGGTGCCCTCATAGTTTAACACTTAAAAGCTTGGTTTAGTTTACTATTGGAGTTGAATGGGTGATATACTCACCCTTAAAATTCTAGCACTATACCTAGCAGTATAATAAATTCATTTAATACTTATAAAATATAGATTTAAAATATGGCAAGTCTGGTTTAAACCTCTGTGAGGAATTCTGTCTTATAAACCCATCAATTAGCTGTCAGGATTTTCAGCAATACACATAATTTTTAAAGATTTATAGATTGAATAATTTTGAAATTTAAAGCATGGAGGAGCCATTTATAACCACAGAAATATATATTTTTTAAAAATTAAGAAATTAAATGTTTATTTAAAATTTTTAATTTAAATCTTATTTGATAATAACTTTACACTTCAGTCAATCTGCTTATCCCTCAGTGTATTAATGGTGTTTCTTTTTGAAATTTATTTTGGCGACGTTAATGATAGTAATCCAATGGGGTTGTTTTACTCCAGTAGTTTTGTAGAACTAAAGTTCGTGAGGATTTCAATATTGAAAAATTAATCTTCGAATCAAATCTGATCAGACAAAAACGATAATAAAGGTGTATAAAAAACCAATAAGTTCGTCGCTATGTTCAGCAGCGTCTATGTGCTGCTATCATGACAGGTTATGAAAATAGGGTACTTGACTAAATTTTTTTATTGGCTTAAAATATTCTTATGCCAAAAATATTAGACCCGTATTTTTTTCTTTTTTCAAATACCCCATAAAAAGGCAGAAAAATAAATTTTAAAATTAGGACGAAAATCACTCCCGAAACGCTTCCTGGCTGTCACGTGGTATCTGTGATGTCACTAGTGACTATAAACAAACTTGGAAACACCACATTGGAATCGATTTTAGGCAAATTTGAAATATCCGCTTCTGTAAAAAGCCTTACATTATCTCAATATTTATTATTTCAAGAGTAAATTAGATTAAATCAAGTTTAATCAGAAAACAAAAAACATCATGCCGGTTTGTTTATAGTTACAAGTGACGTCAGCCAACCGTTGTGTTTGTGAACACGTGATGATCACGTGAAAAAAATGCCTTTTTAAATGATTTTTTTAATAATTTAAAGATTTATTTCGCAAAAAATTATATGCATTTGTTATTTTTGACTTTCAACTATAATTTAAATAATATTGGAAGGTATTTTGGCGATGCAGTCAAGTACCCTATTGAAGGGATTTTGAAAGTATCGGGGGTTGAGAAATAGAATTCCATATATCCATGTATCTCCGAGGTGGAGATGAATTTTGGATGTTTACTTACGACAATTTCACGAGTGTACCATGAATATCTAAAATTCAGTAAAACATCAAATCTACGACATAGCTTTGACCTTAAAAACATAGTGCAAAGCCGGGTCCATTGGCAACTGATTATTAAATGTGATAAACGTCTATGATTTTCGCCCGTCGTCGATGATCCGTTTTTGAATGACCTTTTTTAGGCCGCAGCTGTGTCGTAGTCTTAATGTTTTACTGGATTATCGATATTCATGGTACACTCGTGAAATTGTCGGAAGTGAAAATCCAAAATTCATCGCCACCTCGGAGATGCATGGATATGGAATTCCATTTTTCTACCTCCGATTTCAAAATCTCTTCAATTTTCATAACCTTCTGATGGCGCTATATGTTTGAGTTAGATGCACACTCAGGTGTCGACTTCATCATTTATCATCATCATCATTGCATTGGCACTACAGCTCCTGACTCGCATTTTCAGCTCCTGACTCGCTCCTTTACTCTCAACCCGCATTGCCTATATATACTGCTGTGGAGCAAAGAGTACTGTCAAATTTAATTCATTGTTTAGTATTTTTGTCTAACTAAACCAAACACTGATCAAAATAATTTCCCGTCAGGGCGCAGCTTTAGCACGAATTTTACCATCAAACCTTAAAATTTAAACTTTTGTTAAGTTATTTTGCCGAACTAAACAAAACACTGATTAAAAAAAAAATTCAAGTCAATATTAATATGAAAGTTTAAATTCATGACTAACCAGATTCTCCTATTGGTCAAATTTAAGGTTACTATTATTTTCAGGCGAAATATTTTGGTAGCTAAAGAAAGGTAATTGTTAGTTCCGTTTTCAGAACAATCGGTTGTAAATTTCTTTCTAATTTCGATGTCAGTGGATATTTCAGATAAATAATATTTTTTATTGGTTTTACTGATTCCGCGATCTTTTCGAAATATTTCGCGACTTCTGGAAAATGAATACTCTCGTTTAAGTTATGTACATGTATTTTTTTAATAATATTTTTTATTTTACAATAAAAGATAAATGGCTAGAACCGATGCTTTACAGAACAAACAAAATTGATCGGGGAACCTAACAAGTGTTTAGGCTTTCAATGGTCCCAACAATACTGCCCCATGTTGGATACTGTTTCTTTTTTTTTTCTAGAGAAAACAAAATTTCTTGGTGCCACGTACAGTAATTTTCAGCCAAATATGGTAGTAACCTTTAAGATGCGCGAGCATCTGTCAAACAGCACCAATAGGGGAACCTGGCCGGTCATGTCCCTACACTCTTTCAATGTTGATTTGCTTTGCTTACATCCTCAACGTCACTACCGCTTTTGGATCCTGAAATTAAACAACTTTCTGCTTCTCTGTCTTTTACCTTTCAAAGAATTTTTCTTTCGTATGTCAAGTGAAATCTGCTTCTAAAATCGAGTATTAAATAGGAAAAACTACAATATGATTAAACTGTTTTCTTTGAAACAACAAAAAAAGGATGGAGAAACGTCTGGTAAAACTAGCACTCAAAAACGGGCCTCGGCTGCTCAGCTAAGAATTACTAAAGGTGATATGTTTTATCTATATTTTAAAACTTTGAATGAACTATACGTGATAGTAAATATTCCTTGTTTATATTCTTTAAAAAATGATGCTTAAATCCAATATATTGCGAATCATACTAAGTGTCAGTTTAATGTAGTACGCCAAGGTTTTGTTTTATTTGACAAATGTATACACAAAAAAATTAATTGGCTATTTTTCTTAAAAGAACTATATATCATACTGTCTTGATGTGTTTCATGCATTTAGTAGTGTTGCATGTTTTATATTTTCAAATGAATTCGTGTTTAAGTCGCCTGTGTTTCGCAAAACTAGTAAACAGCTTGCCAGATTAAAAAAAAAGAAACAATTTCGTTAAATGTAATTTTTGTTACAAATTAGTTAATGCAAAGAAACAATTTTTTTATTTAATGTTTTTTTTTTTTTAAAATCTTTTAAAAGTGCTGTAAAATTCCAAATAAGCAAATACAGATTAGGTCCTTCAACCTAAATGTAATTGCTCAGTTTGTATATAAGCTTACAGTGTTGTTGCACACCCCTGTAAAGTTATTTGTTTCGTTTGCTTATTTTATATATTATTAGTTATTTTCTATAGCAAACTAGATGTCCACTTACTTAGATGCCCTTAACGATGTCCTTAGTTGTGTGCAAATGTTCTTAATCTTTAATTGGACACACATATTCAATGTATTAAAAAATCATAAAAATAATAATTTACAACCTATCAAAAATCTCCTAAATTCAGAGATACAATCCAAGTAGCTCAGCCATAAAGTGTTAAAATATTAATATGATTGACAGCTGTGTCTTTTACTTTTTAGAAATGAAACTTTTAAAAAGAAGAAAAAAAATTAATGCAAACAATGTGGGCAAATTATTAGTACCTGTACTTTTGGGCATCATTATTAATTTATAAGTTCCTTTTGTCAAAAGTGCTTGTTATAGTTTATTAAATTTAATTACATAATTTTGCAAGTCACAGATGATCTTGCAAAAGTACAGAATTTATAGCAAGTAATTTTGAGGGTGTGTAAATTTGTAGCGATTACTGAACAAACAGTTCACTCTTTGCCACTAAGAACAGTATAACAAAAAATGAAATTCATATTGTTGGATAAGTGCTTGCAACAAAACTTAAGATTATTTTTTATCTCCAGATATTAACGAGCTTAACCTTCCAAAAACCTGTAAAATGGATTTTCCTGAGCCTGATGATCTTCTGAATTTTAAACTCATTATATCTCCTGACGAGGTAGTATTGTTTTTCTTCTGTGTATTACTAGATTACATGTTATCTATAATAATAAAAAAGAGTGTCTGTGGAACGTAAAAGACCTACTTATACAGCCCTCAGAAATTCAAATTTTTTAAGATAGATTCCCTTTAATACCAACGTGTGCACCTGAGGCTTAGTTTTTTCACATTTGTTCCATTTTTAGAGAAAATTCTAATTTTCTGAAAAAAATTCTCCACTTTCGCTCAAATCCGATAATTTTTTCCCTTTCGTGTTGCCATTCGACAGAAGAAATTAAAATGAACACAAAAATTCATTAAAATTGAAATTGCTTTTATTGTCTTGCCATTACCTTCAGAAACTAAATTAATGATTTGAAAAGTAATTAAACGTGCCAATGAGCTAAATGTTTTTTTTTTTTAAACACCCAGAATGGAGGTTTTGACGTGAAATAACATTGTTATTCAATTATGGTTAATTTTGAATTTATCAGGAAAATTGCAATGACAGTAAGTTCATATTGAGGAAGATTTTTGTGATATGAGGATGTGCATTTTATAGTGATGTATTTTTATTTTGGAATTTTAAAGCAATATAATAACAGGATTTTATTCTTTATAATGAACGGGAACAAAGGCAAAGCTTATTATCCTACAGCAAATTAAATGACACACGTGCTTGGATCGATTTGATATTCTTTTAGTCCGTGCGAAGAACGGGTATAAATTTGCTAGTTGTAAATAATTAATGGAACATAGTGTAATGGGGGTCTTGATTTGGCCTTTTGGGTGTTGCCAAGCAACAATGTGGTAAATATTCAAATGTGGTAAACATTCCACTTTATAGTTAATACTATTCAAGAGGTATAACAACCCTACGTAACATTTTCAAGCTTGCCAAAAGTCACCAATTGTCAGACTGGCCATTATATCATAGTTTTACCAAAGTAATACACATAATTAAAAAATAAATTGTAAAATATTTGTACAATTCAGTGTTGTTGTTTAATTTATTTTTAAAAAGTCTCCATGTTATTTTTACCTGTGTCATAATACACCAAATATTATATTTATTTTTCTGAAGATCTGGTGTTAATGCTGAATTCCGAATCGTAGTCTAATTATTAGCTGTTGTAAACAAATTACAGTTCAATTAATTTTCTTAATCAACCTAAAGGTAAAGTAGGTTGGATTTCACTTTTCAGTTTGGTCGATTCTTTTGGATTAAAGATTAAAATTCATAAATAGTGAAGCTTTGAAAGCCAATTAGTAGGTAACAAGAGGTAGCACTGTAGCAGTGGATACAAACCAGGACAATGGAAAAGTTACTAGAAGTAAAATGTACCTACATATAAAACTGTTAAGTGGTTAAATACATGCTTGTTGTATTTTTTTTTTATTAGAAACTACTAATACAGTTGAATCTAGTTGCACTTTAAAGGTCCATAAAAGTACTAAACTATAAATGAATGATGATAACAAGTGATTTTTTTTTAATTAAAAACTACTAATATAAGTGAATCTAGTTGTACTTTCATGGTTTATAATAAGAAGTAAACTATAAAAGAATGATAATATTAAACTTATTTTAATAGTACGAGCAGAAAAGTTAGTGAATCTGTGTGGAATTTGTTTCCCCACTTACAGTGAGAATCAACTTCTTCATTGTGTCTTTAACATTATTTCATCATCTCCTTATTGTGACATAATTTTTTTTAAGTCAGAACTTTTAGCATTGCTTTTCTAATGAGACAAGTTATGTAACATTCTAAAGATATTTTTCATTTATAAACCAGTTTTCATTGTACCAATTCTAGGTTGCTATGGTTGAGTTTTACTGTATTTCTTTTAGTTAAGAAAACTGTGCATTTTTGTTTTTCAGGGATTTTACAGGAATGGCTGCTTTTCCTTTAGCTTCCGAGTTAGCCCTAACTACCCTCATGAACCGCCCAAAGTGAAATGTGAAACCATGGTTTATCATCCTAACATCGATCTTGATGGGAACGTTTGTTTAAACATTTTGAGGTAAGAGGTTTTGTAGATGATGCAAGTCAAAAGTCATAATATTTTTTTTATGCACCCAGTACAATTCCAGTTATTTTAGTATTGATTATTTGAATATCTGATTGACGAGAGGGCTTCTTTTTTTTCTGTTATATTTTAACTATTACTTTTTTAAAGAACCATTTGTAACAAAAAAAAATTAATTAATTTTTTGTATCCATAATTATCTTTATGT
This sequence comes from Oedothorax gibbosus, assembly GCA_019343175.1. Lineage (NCBI taxonomy): Eukaryota > Metazoa > Arthropoda > Arachnida > Araneae > Linyphiidae > Oedothorax > Oedothorax gibbosus. The sequence goes on from CM033271.1 coordinate 31,102,823, forward strand.
ATCTATTTAGATTTAGTAAGTAGCACAAGTATAAAATCTCCATAATACCTATATTAATATTTTATTTTTGTAGAATTAGTCATCACTCTTTCAGAAGAATTGGATCCTTAAATATTGTTTGTAAATAACCAGTTATGAAAATAATTATTTATTAACATTTTTATGAATATAAATAATCAATAATTGCATTAAAAAATCAGAAAAGTTCATAAAATTTTCAGGAAATTTTCATGCATGTAAAATACTTATATTTGTATTTAAATTAATTTTAGTATTTTTTCTGAAATTTATATGTTTAAAAAATTAATTTGCAATTGTTTGATTTTTGTTGTTAAAGAAAATATCGATTAGTTTCTTAAATTGTAATTGAAGTGTTGTTTCTAATTTAAATTGGGGTACAGATGTCTTTACATGTTTACAACCTAATTGTATTTAAATTTTAGAGAGGACTGGAAGCCAGTACTTACCATTAACTCAATTGTGTATGGTTTACAATATTTATTCTTGGTAAGTAGACTGTTAAAAAAATATACTTAAAAGCCTTTTTACTTATATTATTGTCAAATATGGGTTCTTTTTTTACATAAATGTATGCTTTTATCACTGGTAACAATTAGTATCAATCATTAGTTGTATTTATTTTAATATGATTGATTTAAAAACTGACTCATTAAATAATATTGAAACATTAATCTGGATGTAAGTATAAATTTAAAAAAATCCATTTATAAGTTTGATCTAAGCCACATTGAGCAGTATCTTAATGTGATTTGATAATACTATTTTTTACAGAGCATTACACTGCAACAGAGTCTTTCTTGAAAAAGTGAAGTGTTTCTATGAATTAGAAGTGCTAAAAGTGCACTTCTAATTCATAGTCTATAGGCCGGTCTCAAGTTTCTGAAACTTTTTTGTGATCTTTAAGATTTTCATTGCATCTAAGCTTTAAGAATTTTCAAAAAGCATACAAGTGTAAAAATCTGACTCTTCCTAAAGCTAAAACGTCAATTTGGAAGATAAATGTAATAGATTAAACTACAAATGTAAAATTTTTTCAGCTAGTCCATCTGTTTACTTTTAATTAATATTTTGCATCAATTAAAAATAAAAATTTTTTAGGCATCATTAACTTTGTTTCTGCCATTGCAGACTTATGTTTTTTGTCATTTATAAATAAGTTTATTACAGTATTACATGAAGTTACATGTGTTAAAAATATAACCTAACTATTTAGATCTATGATATGCAGTAACTATTTGATATCTTTCACAAATGCGGTTTACTTTTCAATGTAGGAGCCAAATCCTGAAGATCCCTTAAACAAAGAGGCTGCAGAAGTCTTGCAAAACAACCGTAGACTCTTTGAACAAAATGTGCGAAAAGCTATGTCTGGTGGATACATAGGCTCAACTTACTTTGATCGCTGTTTAAAGTAGTGTGATAAAGAAATGTCTAGACAGTCTTTGACTTGAATACCTTCTTGAATCCAAAACACCTCTTTTCATCTCATGAGAACTGTAATATTCCGTGTATCATATTAGTATATCTGTATCTAAGAAGAGAAAGGGCTAATGTTCATTGGATATTATAGGACAGGGGTCACTCTATGGTCGTAAAAGTCCTTATAAATTCATAATTTTGTAAAGAATATTATTTTAGTGATGTGTTCAATTTTTCTTAAAAAGTCATTATTTTGTGATAGCATGACAAGTTTGAAATGGGATTTGCATCAAAATAAAATTAAAATGTCTTGCCAAAAATATTTACTGAACTTGATTGACCTTTTTTTTAAAAATTTAATTTTAAAAATATATTACATCTGTTCTAAAAAGAACTTGGAGACATGTAATGATTGTAGGATATTCTTAGCTTGGGAAATATTGGTTTTGGGGGATCAACTAAGGCATTTTCTGATTCATGTAAATTCTTCTAATATAAAAATGGCCAAGCCTATGTGTACTGTTTTGCCATGAACTTACCAATCAAATTTCTTATGAGGTTATAAAAGTGTTTTAAAGAAATCTTCCTATGAGCTTCAATGGACACTAGCCTTTTTTTTATTAAAAAAACTTATTTTTCTTTATTAATTTGAAATTAACAAAATATTTAAATAAAATTGTCTGCAAGTATTTAGCTTCTACATTACATATATAAATCCCTATTCATACTTTTTTACATTAATCTACTGTTTACAACATTTATAATTTTTTTAAAAGAAATTTAGACAATTATTCATTAGTTCTTTTAATTGTAACGGATTCCTCTGTACATACAATTGCATTGCTCCATGTTAGTGGGACTTTCATTTCCTTGTCATCTTTTTCCTTTAAAAAATTATCAGTAATATAGCCTTGCTTTTAATTAGGATGAAATCTATGTGTGTGGGGCATATTATAGGCTATAATATGCAGAGTGTTTTAATAAATGTAAAGAAAACTATATTGCTTTTTGTCAATTTTATGTAAACATTTTGTAAGTTATAAATATTTATTCTTTTCTTGTCTAAAATTTTTGTTTGTCTTATTAGCGCTTAGTAGTTTTCAAATTTCAGAGCCATATTATGTGGCAGGGTCTTTCATTTTGAACCTCAAAAGTATCGACTTAAAATAAGACATCCAATATTTATTTCATTATTGTTGATAATTTAAGAAACAAACTGTCAAGTGGTTCATGTTTAAATCTATTAAAAAATATACAAATTAAAAAAAATATTGAAACATGGCATATTTTTTCACATTAAAATGAATTGATGATAGGTAAACATTTTGGGTTTTGTTTTAATTTTTTTTTGTATAAGTGACTGTTTTGGTTTAATTTGGGTTCCTTTTCAAATTCTATTCATTTCATAGTTCCTTTTATGGTAGGCAAAAACATTAAAATACCATATGTGCTACATTTTTTAGTATTCATTACATTGTATTATTAATATATTGAAAGACTTGTGTATGTCAACTATAAGTTTTCTGTGGATACATTTTGTTTAAAATTGTAATTTTAATTTGAAATAATTTGTTCTAACTTCAACAGCTAATAAAAAATTATTTTTGGTGATTTAAATTGTTTTATTCTAAAATAGATTTTCAATTTTTAAAAATATATTGGGAAATGCCAAATAAAATCTACATTGTACAATTCGAGATCTTAAACCCTGGTGTACTTTAAATGTAAATAAAGTTAGCATGTTTCATTTTTATCTACTGATGAAATATCTTTAATTAATGATTAGGGCAAATGTATTTTTTGATGTAGTTAGTATAACTTCTCTCCGGAGAGAAATCCTACACATATCTTCTGTATATAAACATATTTTTCAAACAGTTACCTATTTAAAGGTACGTTTTGCAAGGAATTAAAAAAAAAAGTTATGTTTAACATTTGAGGAGAGGCCCGTCAAGGGGAATTTGAGGTTTGGAGCGGTAAAAATACATTTTTGTTGCGCTATGAATAAATATAACTAGCTCTATTGGTTCCTTGCAAGAAATAATCCATTCTGACTTGTTTTCATGCAAAATGTTTCATAAATGTACTGCTGTTGAAATGGTTTTATTTGCCTCACCCTGTACAATAAATCAGCTGCTTTGGTATCAGTATTTTTGGGAAGCTTGAATATTCTAGTTTATAATAGAAAAGTTAGTATTAAGAAAAGTTGGAAAATGAAGTTGTGAAGTGAGCTCTACAAAAGTCCACATATGAAGAGTACAGTGGAAGAACCCCACCTTCATTGACTGGGAATCTGTCTGCATCACGTACCTGCTTGGCGAAGATAGCGAGTCATCGCCTAAACTGGTGTGAAGAAACCAGTTTCGCCTTGGTTCTTATCATGCGCACAGGTTTAAAATCTCTATGATCGAAATTCACGCCAGACACAAGTCTACGTTTGAACCGCGGAAGAACCACAAGGCAGAAACCGGTCTCCGATCGCCACTACTCGCCAAGCAGACCTCACTACAGACAGAGATTTCCAGTCGATGAAGGTTTTTTTCCCCTGTACTCTTCCTTTAAAATCTGTCCCATATAAAGATTGCCTGACTAAGCGCATTTAGACTGCATGTTCCTTATAAAACTTGGTTAAAGTTTTTTAAAACTGAAATTCAAAAACTGGACTTGTTTCTAAAGGCGACTAATTTTGTTTCATTTGAAATAGTTTATTATCCAATTCATTATTTGCTGACACAATGAAGTTACTTTGAACAGTTCAGGATTAAATGTTGACATTGTGTAGAGGCTAGCCAATGCAGAAAGCCACTAGTTTCACATACAAAAAAGATCAAATTCAAGAGAGCAGTTACTTAAATCACAGCAATTTAATTACCAATACGTTTTCTTAAAAAAAGCAATACATTTTTTTTTTATCATACAGTTGGATCAATTCTTATGGATAAATAATTATAAAACAAATGTCTTTGGAAGTTTTAGTGCAATAGACTTTAAAGTCACACAACAGGGGTTAAATTTTAAGAATCAGACATTTTATGGTATAAAAAAGATATATGCATATTTACATACATATTAATTAAGCCTATATATATGTGTATAGTACATTTAAACAGTCATACAGTCTACCCATCATCTCAAAGTTTAATAACAATTGTTCTTTTTTATCACACAATTCGCGTCTACCTCAATGTTGCTTAGAATACCGATTATTTCGGACATGAAATAATTGGAAATATTATAATTTTTTTATAGATTTAAATCACTTCATGACAAACATGCTTATAAGAGATATGTTTCGATTTATAAATATCTATGCAACAACAAATCTTAAATAGTTTTACTTTCACGATGTAAAATTTTACAGTAAAGAACTGACATGCCAGTACACGTTGAACAACTGTATAATCAAAATTCACTAAAGGACATTTAAAAAACAAACTACATTTTAATTAAAAAGAGTATTAAATCGTTATTTGAAGAATTTTGATTTTCGTAAAACATTTAAATGCATCACAATTAATTATTCTATTGAAGAATTTGGTCGAAGTAGTCAATGTAATAAATACTAATTTAAAATAACATAAGCAAATCGTCGTTTAGATAGTGACAAACCTTGAGTGAAATCTAATAAAATTCTGAATTTTAATTGAATAAGGACCGATGTCCTATGCTATTATATGAGACATCGGTCTTTATTGTACTAATGTTTGTAGAGAAGGTTGATACTCATTGAAAACTGTATAATATAATTTTTTTGATGGCTCCCTGTGCAGAAATATAACAATATCAAAGTTTTGTTAATTTATAAACCACTTTTCAATTTATGTAACAGCCTATGAACACGCACGAATCAATGCGGAATGTTCCTATATAACACTTTATACATAGTTATATGTTTAAAGATTGAAACATAAAATCCTAACCTACTAAAATAAAAGATTTGAAACTTAAAACCAGAAATTATTTAAATCTTTAGCTACAGAAACGACTATTTGACAGTGATTCGAATTTTTTTTCCGATTCTCTTAAAATAATTTTTTTTCTAATGCAAATCGTTTTGTGCGATTTTATGGTCGTCCATAGATCCGTTTTGTCACTATTTGTACGACGAAATAAAAAATCAAATAAATGGCTGTCCTCGCGTTAAATGCGTAATAACATTCATTCGAATAAAATGCTATTAATCTTTTTATACACTTTAACAATTTCACGTAAACATTTGAAAAGTACAAGATATCTTGGTAAGTACATAGATGTTCAAACATTTTGATTTTTAAGTACAGTGAGATACAATGTTTACAAGGTATTTACAGGTTTTTAGTTTAATAGAAATGTACACATTAAATTTAAATGTGTCACGTAAAGTGTCACCTTAGTACTTGCCATAAATTTAATGTTTCGCTTTTCTTATTTTTTCACCCAACAATTTCAACGAATTAAAAAACCCATTTCGTAAATTAAACTGTAGATATCACACACATTTTTACTTTGAGAGTTTAACGCATTGTATTAAACGATGAGTTTCAAACGCAGTTGCAAATCAAAATGGCATTTTGTATATGCAATCACATTCAAGATGTTTTAACATACTGCACTGTATCAGTAGAAAAGAACTATTTTGAGTTGAAGTCATTGATGGTGAAACTGAAATTACTGATTTTTATCTCATTTACAAATTCCGATTAGAAAGAATTAGGGTAAACATCTAAGTACCGAAATTATTTTTACTGAAATGAGTTTACAATTGACGATTTCGCCTAGAGCTTATGCCTTATAGGCAGTCAATGAAATGTTAATAATAATGCAAAAAACATTAAAAAAACCTTTCACATTTCATAACTCTCACCGAAGTTATGAGTAGAAAATCTTAAATTATTAAATAAAATGAATTTATTAAAATAAAAGTACTTTGTGGGGGACATCGTGATTAGGGGTTCTTCCATTGCGCGCTTGTGCAGGCCTGTTAATATTGAGGTTAACTTTTGTAAAACTGTTAGGAGTGCATTTTTTTAAACGTCGAATCTGGAGAAAAGAGTTTCACTCAATTTAATAACTTTTCTTTCTACGGTGCAATATGTTTAAAGAAATTCTTCAATGTAATTGCATAGCATAATTGCGGGGTGTGTATAGCTGAAAAACTCACATTCTTCAAAGTATAACTAAGATATAGGATTTGGCCACATCATTGACGATTTCGTCCAATTGAATTTATAATTATCAAAAGTGGCCAATGAACGGACCGGACCCTATATCTTAGTTATACTTTAGAGAATGTAAGTTTTGCAACCGCTTAAATGGTCTTAAGATGGCACTAGAGGCTGCTATTATTAGGACTTTGAATAGTAGAGATATGACATAGAAATATTAAGTTTTTAGTACTTAGATCATGCAACACAACTGTTTGCACATGCGTTACCCATAGACTAATTCTCTTTGCAATCCATAAATGTTTCCTTCTAACAAAATTAGTTTTATTAAATAGTGGCACCAGTTTAAGCTAATTTTACCAAACGAGGAAAAATAAAATACCCGGAAATTTAGTTATGTAATCATTGTTGGACAAACTATCAAAATTTTAATAATATGGACTAGAGTAAGCATTTTTCACTGGTTTGAAAATAATATTTCCCAATTTATGTGTTATGTGACGTATTGTTTTCTTATCTGAAAGGTGACATTTTCAGAGGGCAAAGATATTGTAAAATTGCATTGCAGGTTACGGTATAGAGTTTAGAGAAATGTGTATTTAGGTACTACTGCAAAATTATAGCTATAAAAGCTTTGCAAGCTGTATAATGCGTTTGATGTATCATTTAAACTTATCAGTATAAATATATACATTTAGAAAATAAAATGATTCGTTAAAGGCAAGATCGATTGAAGGTGACAAGTTCTAGGTACAGTCCACTCTCGATTATCCAGCGCATTTGGTGCCAATACCCGCCGTATTCCAGAAAGCGAAAGATTAAAGAGTGGTTGGTCGGTTTTACATTACGTCGCACTACAGCGTACGTGTTTCCGGCTTTTCTATCTTCATGAGGCTATTGTTAGAGCGCGCTTGAGATATTGACGATGGCTTGGGATTTTTACTGGAGGTTTGGTTTAGATAGTTTTTCGAATCACCAAGTCGTTTCCTCGTAAATAGCCTCTAACCATTGATCTTATATCAAACGTTTTAGTTCATGAAACAAATATCAACTAAGGCCGTCGGTGTATAGAAGGGACGACGGATTAGAGGTGGCCGGATTAGAGAGTGTGGACTGTATTTTGAAATCAGAGTATTAAATCCTTGTCTACGCACACTTAATTTTGAACTACTATTTTAATTCTATTTTCTTTCTTGACTACTTCTGTCACACAGAGAAAGAGCAAGTTTGAGGTTATAACACACCTTTTTTTTAATGCACAACAGTCTTTGGAAAATAACTGAAAATCCCTAGTATTTAAACAACTATTAAAAAGTTAGCGTTGGACAAATATTTTTTCCTGAAACATGCTGTAGTGGGACTCCGATTGAATTGAAGAGCTTAGGGAAGAACGTGCTAAGTGACATTTTTGAAAAAATTCAGATTTTTACATCAATGAACAAATTACTAACTCTTTAACGATAACAAGTTTCCTCTTTTCATAAAACTTTAAGTTTAGCATATTTTTTACAAGTACCGTTTTCAACAGATCTGAGTTCAGACGAAAACTTTAAAGTTCATTTTCTCTTTTTCACCTTTTTGTCACTTAGCACGTTCTTCCACTAAGCTCTTCAATTGTCACTGTGAACATACATATTGATTAAAAAATTAAGAAAAATCATTTGTTAATTTTGTTTGATATGAAGCATTCTTCGACGTGTATAACACATGAAAGATTAATCTATTAATGGAAAATGTTTACCAGAAAAGACACTTTGAATGAGTACAGTTTTTCAAACGACGATTGAATGGTTTGGTACAAATTATAATTATCTTCATATCTTGCTTTCGTTTATAAAAGGTTGGAATTTCAAATGAGGATTTTTTAAAAAAAAATTTGAGACAATTTTCTTAAAACTTGAGTAAAACTAAAATTTTAAAATGGGTAATTACCAGCTGTTGAAAAATTTGACACTAGTGAACGTTTTATTTATGTCTTGAAATGATTTTAATTAAATTTTCTAAAGATAAGATTTTAATTACAAATCAAGCAATTTTGAATTAGAATGTTTTAATTTTGTTTTTTAAAACTGGAATAAAAAGAATATTACCCTGACTAGAATACTTCGTGGTTAGAGGTTTAAGTAAGGATTAGTGAGCCGCGGAGAAATTGTTAAAGATATCACATTGATACAGCGACGTCTGGCGGTCGTATTTATACGAATATTATCGAAAGGGTAGCTGTGAAACGTTGGCACAGTGTTTTTTCGCAAACCTTTGTGCTGTGGTATGTAATAAGAGAGATAAAGTGGCAGTAAGAGATTGAGAAACACAGTAGCACACGGAATCAGTTGAGAAGTCACTTAATAAATGATAGAAGCACTTATTTAATCCGTCAGTCTCTACACCCCCTACCGTCCGCGATGAATGCGATATAAAAAAATATAAATATTCGAAACTCACACCATGCTCACCCACACAGTCTGAAAGGAAATAGTCAGAGGTCGGGTGGAGGAATCTCCGAATAAGTTATTTTTTTAATAATTTTTTTCTAGTGGATTTCTATTAGTGGTTTAATTATACGAAATTAAACACCCTCATAAAATCTTATTATGGCATGTTGAAGTTTGGAAACAATTTTGCCCCACGATCTAACCCATGGGACACGTGTTTCAAGGAAATGGTCACGATACCCTAATGGACCTTAAAACTTGGCTTTAAAGTACTTTAAACACAGGGTGGCAATTTTAAAAGATGGCTCAAGTTGAAAAGCGTATTGCGTTGCGTTTTGAAGCCTCTTAAAATCGTCAACCTGTATATAGTACCATTAAGAACCTGGTTAAGTGTCGAAATTTGAATTATGTAATTATATATCCTCAGGCCTGATATGCACGGCATATCATTAACCGTGTGCCTAGACCGCAGTTCACTAGTTTGATGTTTTGTTGGTAACCAAGATAACGTCAAAATGTTTTATTTGATGCTTGCGAGTTATGATTTCAATGTTATAAAGATTCTTAAAGATACTCAGCAGGTGAAAACATATCTGCTTTTGAATAATAATATCAGACTATAGAGCAGATATAACCCCACGTAGATGATGTTAATAAATTGATTATTGGGTATTGGCAGAGTTTACAGAAATTAATTTTTTTGTTATTATGGTTTTGAAAAATTAATCAGATTAACTTATTTTATGGATGAACTAAATTGTGAACTTTATATGGACCAGTTTTAGTCTACGGAAATTTTTTAAAGCAATTTTTTAATTGTTCAAATGTTAATACTTATTCGGAGAAAAATGTTTTGTAAATACCACCCGACCCTGAGAATCGCTTAGTTGCTTCGATCTGCGCGAAAATCACATATACATTGAGTGAATAGAATATCTCATCTACTTTTATACACTATCTTCCAGAGTTAATATTATAATTATGTTACAATAATGCACGATATAGCATTTACATTTACATATGTATATTTATATATGTCGGTAAAAAAATGTATGGCCAAGAAAAGTTACGGATAACAATTATTTGTAATATTAGACACGATTTTCTGTACAAACAATGGGTTCCTTTTTTTCTATTGAGTTGGGGTTCTAGTTCCACAGTAAAGGAATAATAATAAAAAAGAAAAAAGAATGACCATTATATTTAAGGCCTCGTTCCCACTCCGTAGCTGATTTTGAAAAACTAAAGGCGCTACCTACTGTTGAAAGTGGAACTAATAATAGCGAACAATTGGAATGTTATTTTGTTACTTATAGATTTTGGTATTAAATTCTATTTAAAATCACGTAATTAGTGCTTACTAAATGATTTGAAACAACTTTCTTTGATATAACTTCTCCGATGAACAACATACATTATAATTAAGAGGAATGTACGATGTTAATAATAAAACGTGTTTTTAGAATATAGTGAATTTTATACAAAAGAACGCAAGCAAACAATCACAATCAAACTTGCGTTTAAGTCGAATGAAATATTTATACTAAAAATTACATCTTAAAACATTGAGCATATCATACATAAATGCATGGGTATTTAGTTTAATACAAATAAAAACATCGGATTTATTTTTTCAAAAATCATTCCGATCAGACAATTTTCGAAAACTTACCATTTTTTTTATAAATCCAGATATGAAATTTGAAACATTTCTCGTATTCTTTACGAATCAATTTATAGTACAAAATAAGAAAAAACTTATTTTTTTTATTTTGCTTGGTCTCCAATGTTATTGAATATCGCAGCTTGAGAAGATGGCAACGAGACCAGCAAACTTTGCGTCTTAGTAGCCCACAATACCACATGATCTCTCTCCGACATAGCTATAATGGCCCAGAGGAAAGTTGAATTATGTCTTGGGGCAAATATATTCAGAGTCATCCCCTTTATTTCTTCAAAACATGAAAAGTTATAAAGCTAACTCTTTCAAAGTTTCCTTTAAGCAGTACCCCTTTCTAATTTGGGCCTTTTCTTGGATCAAGATTTTGGCCTTGTATTTGCTAATAAAATAAATGAGGTCTTTTAGAGCAAAATATAGTTATGCACTCCACTTTTATTAGGCCCATTCAGACGTGCCATGATACCCTGATCGTTTTCACCTACATAGGGGAAAAAGAAATAAGAGAAAAGGGCTGTAATTAAACCATTTCCTCATTTTCTTCTAACAGCGACTAGGGACCTACCAATTCAATCCTCATTTTTTCCACAAAACAAGTTCTTAGTTCTTAAAGCTGTGTTAGATTTCGGATTAATGGCACATCTGAACAGGACTTGGGGAATATTGGATACACATCGGAAAGCGATCGTATGGCATTGTGTTCTGTTAGGGTTTTTGGAAAACTGTTCTAAGCTTTCCTTCAACTTGGGAAAGTGAAAGAAACACACCGAGGATCGATATATCAACCAGTCCCATTTTTTTCTTCATTTCTTCAGCAGGGATCAAGGTGAAAGACTTAGTTTTCGCAGAGGAACGGTGCTTGTATTCAAGTGGTGCCAGGGATGAAGCAGAGGTCGCTTGAGGCACGGGCCCGGTGGCTGAGGCAGACCGCATTTATAAAGGCAATAATTTACTCACAATTAGGTACACAATTCGATAGTAGAACTCAAAAGTGAAACCTATAAACACGTTTAACTTTGAATTAAGTCCATACTACAACAGCTGGATGAAGCCAAAGACGTTAGGTATGTCAAGGCTTCAAAATTACGGCACTAAAGGCAAAAAAAAAATGGCGGAATTTACTAATATCCAAAGACCACATGATTTTCCAGACAAGGTTGTACACAATAATCAAATACTGGGTAGGTATCAATTTTTTTAGTAATTTAGCAACGATTTTTCAATCATAGTCCTTTCGAGTTTAATTTCTTAACAACTGGCCGTCACGGCTCATCTTTATTTACAGTTATTTAAAAAGACCATACAAAATTAAAAAAATCTTTATACAAAACATTGAATACGAATTTCCTTCGCTAAACAAAACTATTGTATAAAAACTAAACCTTCATAATCTACACTGCCTGCCATAAACTCGGCCTGCCCAAACCAAGAGGCTCTGTTGGCCTATCCCCACTCGGGGGATGCAACGACGCCCCATGTGGAACAATACACAAGTCCATCCAAAATGAGCAAATGCCGGAAGAACAAGACGACACCTTCTTAAGAAGAAGGAGTCAAAAGTGAAAGGTGAAAGTGTTCACTGTACGGGGATGTTTTCGTCGTTGCGCACCTCTGACTTGAGCTTGACGAATTCCCTGGCCACCTGAACAGAAAAAGTAGTGACATAAGATATTGATAGAATTCTTTTACTGATAATTGTCTAGAAAATTCTATACCTTAGTAGATAACTAGCTAATATTCGATGTTATAAAATATAGTGTTAGTCCTTTTATTACTAAGACACAGAAGTATAAGCTTACACTTAAATGTATTTATCTTAGACTGTGAATCTTCTGCGTCACAGCTTAAGCTATTGATACGGAAAATTGTCTGACTTGAGGTAAACGTGCTTCACTGGGATAACACTTAAAATTAATTACACAAACACAACTTAACTATTGTAGGCATGGCTCAAGTTGTTTTGAAGAAAATAATTCAAACTGCATGATCGAAGATTAAGCATCAATTAAGTCCTCGATTAAGTTTGAAGATTTAGCGCATGTTTCATTGAACCCTTCTACTCCAAACTGTTCTATTTCGTAAACTCTCTTTGTACTCCCAAATTATTGGTCTGTGTGACTTTAAGAAGTTGAAAGTAAAATGCAACTAAGACAACTCAAGATCTATTGTGGCAGAGACCATTGGACACAAGTTATTATAGTGCCTCGAAATTTAATAACTTTAGCTAACACTTCCCTAGTTCTACAGTACTTTTAAAGCAATTACTCTAGGATTCGAAGTACTGCATTATTTTAAATACAGTATTACAGAATTCGAAGAATTGTATTATAACCACAGGAGTAATAACTAGAATTCTCGAAAATAAGCAATATCTCGTCGTTGGTCTTCCAGAGACTAGCTACTTGTGACTCTAGGTAACATCGATCAACGATCTATAATGTTTTTACTTTACGACTGCTCAATATTAAGAAAACACGACCGATGCAGGTTTACCTGGAGACAGCCATTGGCTTATAGCGCACTAAATTGACTGACAATTGAAAGAAAGATTTTGCTTAAACCAAGTATGGTAGTGACTTTGTAGTCAAATTCGACATTGAGCGAACTCCAACAACAGTTAAATAATGTTATCCTATAGTACATACCTCGTCGTTGGTCCTCTGTGAGAGAATCCTGAGCACCGTCCATCCCGTCTCGTCCATGTTGACGCGGCGCCCTAGCGGCAGCCAGCAGGCGCAGGACCCCTGCTCGATGATGTCCCGCAGCTGCATCACGGCCACGCCGACGAGACGGTCGTCCCTGGCGAAGCAGTAGTCCTTCACGCAGATGTGCAGCTCGAACGAAGAGGGCTCCTCCTCGTTGCCGATGATGCTGGAGAAATAAGGTCATTTTGGATGGTGGGGTTGATGGGTAGTTGTTAATAATGCAACAGATAGCAGCACAAAAACGGTTTGGTTTTTTCCCCCGTAAGATAAATTAATATGGCAATTTTGATCATTGTGTGGGGGTAGATTGTTAGTAGGTTAATATTGTAACAGATGGCAGCACGGAGACGAATTGGCGATTTTTAGTAGGAAATATTAATATGGTAATTTTGATGATTTGTGTAGAATAGATAGCTAGTTCGTTGATAATTTGACAGATGGGAGCACAAAAACGGTTTGGGTTTGTTTTCGTAAGAAATAGTATTAACATAGTAATTTTGATCATTGTGTGGGGCAGGGGTAGATTGTTGGTTCATGGATGATGCGACAGAGGACAGCACGGAAACGGTTTGTCGATTTCTTTTCGGAAGAAATGTTAATATGGTAAGTTTGATGATTTGTGTAGGGTAGATGGTTTGCTCGTTGATAATGCAATAGAGGGGAACACGAAAACTGTTTTTTTTCGTAATAAAATTTTAATACGGTAATTTTGATCATTGTGTGGGGTAGATTGCTAGTTAATGATGCGAAAGAGGGCAGCACGGAAACGGTTTGGCGACTTTTTTGGTAAGAAATGTGATTTGTGTCGGATCGATTGTTGCTTTGTTGATGGTGCAATAGAGGACAGCACGAAAACAGATCGGCAATTTTTTTCATAAGAAATATGGTATCATTGACATTTTGTGTAGTGTAGATTGTTAGTTCGTTGATTATGCGACAGAGGACTGCACAAAAACGTTTTAGGTTTTGTTTAGTAAAAAAATATTAATATAGTAATTTTGATCATTGTGTTGGGTAGATAGCAGCACAGAAACGAATTGGTGATTTTTCGTAAGAAATATGGTAATTTATGATTTGTGTAGGGTAGATTGTTAGTTCGTTGATGATGTGTCAGAGAGCAGTACAGAAACGGTTGGCGATTTTTCTTGTGTTTTAATGCATCGGATTTGGGGTGGTTTAGTTGAATTAACATCACACGAAAAGGTGTTCAGATTTACTGTGAACATGCCTTCGGCAAAGTTGAAAGATGCCTCAATAATAGGCGATAGTGTACTTAGTACCAAACGTTGGATAGGTCATCGAGCTCTGAGGGAACTTGAACTGTAAAGAGAGTATTCTAACGCCTACAAAGGGTGCTGTAATTTTCAAGCACATGTGCCCAGTCCAGTTTGAATTCCCAATTGGTAGAAAAAACACTGACCAAGGTCATGGCATGTGAGCGTGCGCAAGCTGAGAAAATACAGCAACAGTGCTGCGAATTGTGTTTACAGCAGATGAAATCAAATGCAGCAGAAAGCGCTGGGATAAATATCCAATGCGTCCAATGCGTTTTTCTTGAAGAGTACAGATATTTTTTTTAACAGTGTAACACAATAATTTTTAAGTATTTATAAGAGCATTTAATTACCGATAGTCATAATAAGACGTAAATAAATGTAAATAGTTAAGTCATAAGAGAGGCAACTCACAAGTGAAATGTCTCGTTGTACTTGGGGGACCAGTTGTTGTTCTTGGACTTTGTGGCGTGCTTCCTCCGCTTGTCGGACAAGTGGGGGCCGATGAGGTTCACCTCCACGAATGGGCGGAACATGCTGGTGTTGGGCCACTTCAGGTCGTTGGCGGCCACCACTATTGCAAAAACAATTATCAGGATCAGAAAACACATTATCGTTTGAATGTCAGGATGAATGTCCAAAATGATGCTCAACTTCTACTGGTTTTTCAGCAACATATAAACATTCGACTGTGGATGGCTGAAATACTTTTCTTCAATAATGTGTCAATTTATGCCTGTGAGAATCCTAAATATTATTGAAATAGCCAAAAAACTATTTCAGACATTTACCAGTGAATTTCGGTATTCATCGGACCAGGCTTTTCACCGTTACCTTAACACAATTTCTTAAAAAAAAATCATTGTACTCAAAAGAGTGATGATACTAGAGTAGTCAGAACTGACAAATCGCATACAATGGCGTAAAGCATTATCGAGCCAGAAATAATATTCCCCCCCCCCATACACCTATAATTTAAAAAACAACAACCTGTGCTTGGTCATAGTTTAATTTTTTTTTCATGCTACACAAAAAAATAACATTTTGTGGAAATATCTTCTTAAAAAAAGGTAGTGGTATAACTGCCTTGCTTTTAGACACGCTAAATTAAATTGTTCTAAACCATTTGAATTTTTCTAATTAGAAAATTCATTAAAAAATATAATAAATATTCAACTTTAAGAAAGAAATACAATTTTCGTGTCATAGATATACAGGATCTGTCCTAAAAAAGATTCTAGGATAGGATATTTTTTAGAGAATCAAGATCTGTCCTGGAAAGTCGTATGAATGAATTATAGGTATAAAGGGTGAAGGGATATCCAATGGATATTAGCATTTGGTACGCATTGAATGTATTTATAAATACGGTACCTTTGACAGTTATTTTGTGTTCTCCCGTGCCTGGATGAGTGAAGAGGTCTACTTGGATGGACACCTCTCCCACGCTTCCCTCTTCCGCCGTAGCAGCATCTGGGGAGAGGACACATGATTATATCCATCGCCAATTAAAGTTATGGTCATTTGAAGGGTTTAGTTGCAAAACTCACATTCATCAAAGTACAACTAAAATATAAGGTTCGGCAAGTTCGTTGGCGATTTCGTCCGATTGAATTTACGATAGTCAAAAGTCGCCAATGAACGGAATGGACCCTATGTTTTAGTTTTTCTTTGGAAAATGCGAGTTTTGCAACTTTATTCTTCATTTGTGAGTGCTGTGATACATTAACTGTTACTGGCATACCGTCCTTGATTTAAAATAAAGAAAAATCGTCTGTTAAAGTAAATTGAAATTAACACTTTCTTTCGAGATCAAAATTTTTTATGATTTTATTGTCGTGATTAGATGACAAAACAATAACCGCTTTTAGATAGAACATTTTCAACACATGCATTCAAACTACTGTCGTAAGTAATTTTTAATTAGCTGCGGATCATGTGCTTGATTTTTGAAGCAACAAAAATTGGCAATGTTATAGTTATTCAATATCCAAATCAAGAAATAACATTTTATCACTATTTGTGGATATTAGAATTAATTTCAAGCAATTTCTCAGGTCAGTTTTAGTCTTTACGTAAGAAAACTAGATGGCAGCACCAAATTAATATGCTTAGTTTTGTAAAATAGTCTTTTGAAAATGTCTATTTTCCTTAACCTTGTACAATAAGAATGATATTCATTTTGAAAGAAAAATAAAGAATGGATTGTGGCAGGGGTGCCTACAAAGGGTGGGGTCAACGTTAGGAGCGAGGAATTAGAAAAATTAATAAGCAAATGGTCTATTTTGACAATTTGGATTGAGTAATTTAAATACAAAATTATGTTTAATAGTTATTTTAAAAACATTGTACTGAAATTTAATTTTTCTTATTTTTAATTTTTTTTAAAGATAATTGTAAGGAACAAAATTAAATGTGCCTGGGGAAGCTCAGGTGGGCTATGTTGGTTGACCAAATATAAAGGGGGTTAGTATTTTGCTGGACCCCATATAGTTAGTTCCCACATTACCCAAATCAACTCATACGGATTCCACATTTGTGTGTTACCTGGGTAGAGGGTAGAGGTACTTTTCCAAACTCAGCAACCTTTCTCGCTAAATTAGGGATTAGGCAAGAAAGTTTGTTGGTTGAGAAAGGAGTCGCTGAAAGTCACGCAAGGGCTCTTGGCGGATGCATTTAAGTTCGAATGAGCCCGCTGGACCGCGGGTCTCAAACAAAATTACCTGTGTTAATCCAACATGGGAAAAAATGATTGTCTATGCCACATTTCTCGGGCTGTGTTGAATATTTTTACAGACGGTTTTTTTTAAAATGATAAATGTAGCTGACTTACAGGAATCTATAATCCCACTTTTTTTAAAATTAATTCGAATATTTGTTTTTAATTTGTCAATAAATAATTGTACACAAAATATTCGAAGCAATTTCAAAAAGTGGGATTAAAGACAGCTGTTAGTTATTTACACCTATCATTTGAAAAAAAAAGAAAGTTTGTAAAAATATTTAATACTGCCGGAGTAACGTGGCTTACAAAATATTTTTTTCTACTGGATTAACACTGAGGCACTTTGGTTTGGAGACCATTGGTCATTCGCTGATAAAGATAGCGTACCCTGCTTGAGCTGCGTGGTGACGAACGTCTTGATGAGCGTGTCGGTGGTCTGCGTGTAGAGGGAGAGGGCGTAGCGCAGCGACTGCAGCTCGGCCGACTTGTCGAGGAAGGCCTTCTTGAGGCCGTTGCCGTTGGCGTGGAAGTACTGTTTGATGGTGTCCAGCGCCACGTCCAGCACGGCGCACTGCTTAGGGGTCAGGTTCTTCTCCACCTATCCCCCCCACACAACACAAAAATTAGTATGTAGTGAAGTGACTAAACACATGAACTCGTGCTGCTTTATCCAACATTAACGAAAATCTCGTGGTTACGTGAAGGCCTTCAGCAGATGAAATTTACAGAACATGTTTAAAAATTAGACTGAAACATCGATTTCTATGCTTAGAAAACTTCTGTTTTAACTTGTGAAGGTTTGCAAAACTAAAATGTGTCGTCCTAAAAAGGACCACTTCATTCCTCATACGACAGTACAGACTGATTTAAAAAACCTCTGATGGATACTCAATTTGTTTTAAAGTGCAATATAGTTTACACAACATGAGTGCTCGAACGGTTTAATTGTGACCGTTAATTGAGTGTGTTTGTCTTAACCATAACCTTTTCATCAACAGGGTTTGGTGATAAAGTTTTGTTGTTTGAGATATCGTGTGGAGCTATAATTCAGCTATCAAACCAACTAACATGCGCGGGTGTTTTTAAGCTTAAAATGCTATGATACAAATTTCTACGTGTGTTGTGGAAATATGAACTGCTTTTTGGAGAAATGCTTAGTTTTTCAAAGTGAATCATACAATCTTCTAGAACCAGCCTTTTAAATGAGATTAAAATCTTAAAAGAAAATTCAATTTCTTTAAATTGCTATGAATTTATTTCTGTAGTAGATGATTATAAATGACTGTTCCATTATTTAAATTTTGAAATTTAGTAAAATTATAAACTTATATATTTTTATAAGTAAATTATGTATGTTGCTGGAAAACCTAACAGTCAGGTGACGGGTTTATATGGTCTGCATCCCTCAGATGTTTAAAATGACATTAAGTAAAATTATCACTAAGTGTCCATGTTTTTAGATGCATATAATCGCCAGGTAATTTTGAACTGCGTACAGGGTTATACACCAGTTGTTGCTCTGTCTATTTGGAATCCAATGAAATCTAAACAAGTGTCAGAAGTGTGAAAGGCATCAGCCATTGTATTGTTTATTTCACATGAGATTATTAGGGACATTTTATAATTTCGTTCTTTTTTAATCGCATGCACGTTGCATTCATTATATGATATCAGTGGTAAAATATCAGACTCAAGCCAAAGAAAGATACTCAACAATTTGAAAAGTGGTGAAATTTAGCACGATTTCTAGTTTCAATAAATTTTGTTTTGTAGAAATCGTTTAAGATAATTCCATTCCTTTGATTAAGTCGGCAATTGATGACAAATTCGGCGATTGATACGAGGTAATTTTAACTAGCCAGATTAGATTTGTTTCAGTGATTAACTTATCAATTTTCAAATCATCATTAAATTTTCAAAAATCATATTTTATTTACATTGTTGTTGCTTGAAAAAACATAAACTGAGACTATATGCACAATTTTTATGGCTAAATAGTTGAATAACAAACTAAACTGTTTTGCGAAATGCAGTACATCTAATCACCCTTATTTTAACAATGATTAATTTAACATGATTAATAACACCGTTAATAAATTTAGGATTTCAGATGATAAAGATGACTATCTAGCTGAATCTTGACGACTTTGATAAAAATAGCCGCATTTCTGGGCTCAAAAGATTAGCCCACGCGCTTGAAGACGAATAAATATAGAGCAATTAAGATTATCCAATCATTAGGGAAATAATGCATCTAAAAATAATGCATCTTTTGTGGGAAAATTAGGTGTTTCACGTACCATGACCCCGAGAGCTGAAGGCAGTTTTGTGGTGGCGGTCACGTGGTTCCTCAGAAGGCGACCCATATCCTCTATTTTGGCATTGGGAAGGTTGGGAAGTATCACCTGCACACAAGAGGCATCCACATTAGTTTGAACTTTTAAATTAAATGATCAGTACAAATTGTGTTAAGGGTGCAAGTGTTTCACATGCAGAAGCCTTTAAAAGAACTTAAGTTTAAAAATAATTATAAAAGGGAGTAGAAGTTTAAAACCACTGCCTCTTCCTTTCCATGTTTAATTATAATTTCTATAGAAAAGGATTACTTTTAGAGTATTCAATTGAAAAAAAAAATCGTGAAACATTTTGATGAAAATTTGAGGATAGCACATTTTGAATTATTTCATTGTTAAATAAAGTAATTTGTAAAGTTATTAAATATCAAAATATTATCTTCGTAAAACAAAAAGTTTGCTCTCCTTTATGGATATGGAAATCTAAAATTAATAAAAAAAAATAAGGGACGTTAACCTATTGGGCAACGATCTTTCAGCTAATAAAATATGAATTACATAAATATAATTAGTGAAGTTGCAAAATACGACATTCTATGTATAGTAAATTAATTATATTAGCGATTTTCTCTATGCTATTTACTTCAAGTTTTAAGTACTTACATTTTTTTCAGATATGGGAGGTAAGACTACAATTTTCTCCATGGTAGTTATCACAATCTTCCATAGTTCCTAAATTGAAATTAAAGTATAAATTAGAACCAGAAATATAATAACATGTTTCTAAAAAAAGAAGAAAAAGGTTATTCCAATAATTTATTGGTGGAAAAAAAGATAGTGGAAAATGAACGAATAAATGTTAATTATAGGGAAGATATTCTTTTATAGATGCCATTCACCGTCCTTCTAAGATGTTGTCTACGGCAACAGAATTAAAAGAGGTGTTACAATACTAAAGGCCCAGGGGGCTTTAAATTGCCTAGAGCAGTGAAAAATGAAGGCAACTCGCACTCATATTCTATTCAGTAATTTGGACAAGTAGATATTGAGTGACTGTAGCAAAAAATGAGCAAAATAGAATCGAGCAAATCCAGTCAAGCTTATAAAACATGGAGATACATGATTAGATGTAAAGTCTAAGCTTCACCACGCCTGCTCAATGATACCAGAAGTATTTTTCTCTCGTCAGTGAATGGTACTATGGTCCTAGCTTAAATGTCACGTGGGCTCACAATACCAATCGCTGACACGAAAAACTAGTTATCATATTGCCGGTGACATCATTGCCTGGCAACACGGTTCATCTAACACCAGACTTTGTCTGTCCTTCAAGCTTTTCAGACCTGGTGCCAGATATACCGGACATCAACTTTTTTTTTGTTGCCCTTTTCACTTTTTAACTAAAATTTTTACTTATATTTTTACTTAAATTATTCTTTAGGACTTTAAGATTAATTTTCAAATTTTTTTTCATTTCGTATGAATTTTTTTGGGAGAAAATTAACTAATTGTTCAAATTTTAGGATTTGCATCTTAAAGGCAATCTTGTAAAGAATATCTAAAATTCTCAAAAATGCCATAGTTTCAGAAAAAAATGTGATTTAATCGAATTTTAATTTTTTGGAACAGCTAGGATATAATGGCCGGTCACGATTTGGCGATTTGCGTTTCGTTGCCCTTGCCAAGCAACAAAAATCCCCAAATGTGGTGAACATTAAACTTCATATTTCATACAACTTTATAGGTATTGCAACCTTATGTTAAATTTTAAAGTTCGTCAACAGTAGCCAATGGACCGGCCATTATATCACAGCCGTACCAATTTTTTGCGTGAAGAACTTAGGGATGTCCAATGTTTCATTTTTGAGATCCGTATGACCATAGTATATAATAAATAAATTTAGACCATGTTTTCAGCTAAAGTGTGCACCTCACCTTAAGTAGTCGCTTGAGCACTGTGCGTTCGCAGACCTGGTAGAACATGGAGAGCTTCCCGTCCAGAATGTCCATGAGTGGGTGGAGGACGTGGTCGGCCTCGCCCAGCACCTCGTTCCTCTGGGAGACCTGTGTCATGGACACCTGGCCCGTGCCCTTCACCGCGGACAGCAGGCCGCTCAGCTCCTGCATGCTCTCCCGTATCGTCCCCTCCAGGCTGCCCAACACAAAAGTAATATGAGAGTTTTATACAACACACTAGAGAGTTGTGTAGTAAAGTAATTGGAATTTTGTAACAATCTGAAACTAGTAGTCCGAGTTGAATTATCTAGAACTACACGATTTTTATTGGCCACGGGCCTACAACTCAAGCAGCCGACAGCAGGCCGCTCAGCTCATGCATACTCTCCCCTGTCGTCCCCTCCAGGCTACAATCACTCACAAGTAACAAAATGAGAGATGAAGGGCAAATTCCACGTAACTGTAGCGTAAGTCACAATTTAAAAAAGCTTTTTAAATGTGAAAAATAAATCAAATTAAATTATGCACGTTACATTATTTAGTTGCAATAAGTGTAGATCAGCTATACCACTATTTTTTTTCATTTTATGTTAAAAGTTGTAGTGATAATCACTTTTTACACATATGTGACTTATCCTACAGAAAGGGTAATTTTGCATGGAATTTGCCTGAAGATACATGAAGGAAGCCACGTGTGTGTACTCTGCCGTGGGCAGGTAAACTGCAGTAATTAGCCTAATGACTTGGACCATTGTTGTAAAAACTTTAACCTATCAAATCTAACCAATTACTATAACCTATAGTAAAACATTGCAGGGTGGTAACAAAATCCTTGAAAAAAAGTTCCCTGATATTTCCATGATTTCCCTGATACTTTCACAAAAAATTCCCTGATTTTACAATTACCTAGAAAATATGCAATAGACACAGTTCAATGCAGTTCAGAAAATTTAAACCAGACATCACGGGTTTTCCCGGATTATGGGTTAGCCTACCTAACTTTTCCATATTTCCGAAAATCGGGAAAAGTTAAGCGGAACCACATGATCAGAGAATCGCGTTATAACATGGTTTGTACACTCCTTGAAAAGTTTTGTATGAAAAAGCTCATTTTCAAGCCTAAATGCTTGAAAATGAATATTAGTATAGGGTGA
Source organism: Oedothorax gibbosus (assembly GCA_019343175.1). Taxonomy (NCBI): domain Eukaryota; kingdom Metazoa; phylum Arthropoda; class Arachnida; order Araneae; family Linyphiidae; genus Oedothorax; species Oedothorax gibbosus. Next base: position 31,125,625 of record CM033271.1, read on the forward strand.
AAAAGTCTTTACTATTTATTGCAAACTCGAATTGTATCAAAATTTTCTCAACGTAAATTTTTCTCTTTCTTACATAATATCATAATATTTTTAAACCCCATGTTTCCAAACAGTAATTAATAGCTATAGAAGAACTCCAATTATCCAAAGCGGTGATGATAATCCAAATTTCATAAACAAATGCCACCCGGCATATTTGTTACTGTTTGTCTTTATTGGATGTCATGCCTAGTAATTTTTTTTGTACCCACCAAAAAAAATTACTAAGCATGACATCCAACGGAGACGAACGGAATATTTTCTTTTGATCAAGTGTCTATTAGTAGTGATCACAAGAACAACCTAAACCCGCTGTTTAATTAATCCAAAATGGAAAAATTCCCTGATATTTTGCGAAATTTGAAAAATTCCCTGAGAATTCCATGATATTTCCAGAATTAAAAAGTTCCCTGATAATTTCCAGGTTCTGTTACCACCCTGCATTGGGAAACACTAATGATTTAAAAGCAAAAAGGTCTAATCAATTGTTGTGATTACTGCAGTTTACCCGCCCGCGGCAGTTAACTATTCTGGTGAAGCAGTAACTTCGTCCTTTGAAACATATCAATTTTTACACAATAAACTATTGACGCCAAGAATCAACTTTTTTTTCCCTTCATGTATCACAAGCAAAGTTGTCGATATTCTGTGAAGACCACATGACAGGTTAGTTTTCGTTGAGAAAACGTAGCATTAGAACTACACGAGGGGTGTTGGCGTCAGGCCTTGTAATTTGGACCCATGGTTAGGTAGCTAGGCAGACACCAGAACTGGCACCCGATGCAACCTTATAGCGACATTGTACTATTTGAACTCCAGATTTAAGGAGCTTGTGTCACAGTGCACTTGGGTTGGGTTGAATTCGTTGCAAGAGCAACACGAGGGCTGTTGGCGACGGGCGTCATTATTTAGAAAAATCAGTCAAGTGATGATCCAACATTTGAGTAGGCATTCAACGCAACTTTTAAGGGCAACAATGTGTTTGGAGCATTTTTTGTTAAATTTAGATTGCATTTTCTGATTGTAGGAAAACTGTGTGGGCAACCGAAATTGGACTCGAGATCAACGAATGCTGGAGATGGAGATTGGGATAACACTGTATGAGATGACTAATTGGACCGAGCTCCAGTATTTAAAGCTGATTCCGAATGGATGACCATACATGCAAGAAATGGGTTTTAAATCATCGGACTTGGTATTCGTGGGTCACATATCTAACTAGTAGACAGTTGTCTGAATAGAGATTGTATAATGATTGGTTAAAATAAATAAAACTATTTAAAAAAAAAACTACTTGCATTTTTAATAGAATTAAATTCGGTTCAGAGTTTTGCGTCTCAATTTTTTTTATTGTATTATATGTTTTATAGACGTAAAATATTTTTTTCAGAATATTTTGAGGTTTAAAGTTTGTGAGTACAGCAAAACAAATTGTGATTTTTTCGTATTTTCCGACGAATTCAGTTTGAGAAAAAAATAGGTCTTTATTTTTTAGGTGACTTCACAACTAAAAGCTAATTTAAAAATGGCAAAAACCAAAATGACAACATCTCGTTTTAATTCTTCGCAAGCCATCGCTCTGGTAATTTTAAGAAATGCCAAGATACAATAAACAGGATCAAAGCCAGATTTTTCAAGCCAAAACAAATAAACAAATACAGTAAGCGACTATAAATGAAGAGTTTTACTTATTAAAAGTCTTAATAAAATGCGTATTTTTCGAACTCATTGACAATTTTGTTACCTTTTGGCAAATATGACACTGAGATCATCCAGAACATTGTTGAGAGCTTGCTGTAACTCGTTGAGGATGCCAGCTGCCTCGTCGTCCAGCTGAAGGGTGACACAATGTAACTAATTATCAGGATTACGGAAGTACACGGGAGTTTACGGAATGTAAGTTTTTACACGACAGAGATAATTTAATAATTTTAATAAATTCAATAATTTTTTTAAAGTTCTAAGGTACATTGCATTTTTAAAGTAAAATTTATAGAAATTAAAAGTTTGTGCAGTAAAAATAGCTTTGTATATTTGTTGATACCTCCGAGGATTTAAAGAATCTTGGCCAAATAATGTAATATAACTTGTATTTTCTTATTTTCTTGTCAACTATAATTTAATTTGTAAAAACTGTAAATTTGCAAATTTAGTATATGAATATTACTAATAGTATATCAAACCTATTGATATAGAATATCTGGAGTTGTATTTGAAATACGCATCAATATATATCTAATGTTGCATTTAAGCGGACTTAAAATAAGTTTTAATGTGACAATTACGTTTCTAAAAATCTATTAAGTATTTCGTGATCGCGGTGTAACTTTAAATTGGTTCCGGACTTCAAAATCGTTTACTGTTGGTATTACTTCCAGTTAAGGAAGAAATACGATAATACTATGAATGAAAAGTAATGCTACCTTTTCACCACCCATTGATTCAAACATTTTCTCCAACTGAACCCGCAGTTGTTGAATGTTGTTCATTAATATACAAGCCTATGAGACAAGGTAAAAAACACTCTTAGATGAAAAGGAATTATAAACATACAAATATTTTATATGATTATATTTGATGAAAGTTATCAATTTTAATTTGAAGTAAATCAGTACTTACTGTTTTTTCTTGGGTGATAAAGTCTGGAAATTCAATTTTAACTATGTCAGCATAGGCAGTTAGCACTTTTACTATCGTCTGCAATAATAAAACGCAAATTAAATGTGTTAATTAAACATTATAAAATTTTTCTATAATTAATTTGTTACATATTTATAAATGGGACTTTTTCAAATCAATATGATTTATTATTTACTTTAAAGAGTATACAGGTAATAATAGCTCCCAAGTTTAAAATTTTTGATAGATAAATCGGAATTAGTTTTTTTATTAATACATTTTTAATTTATACGTAGAATATTTTTTGTTTAACAGCCATATATTCTCTATTTTAAGAGTAACTAAACAAATATTTTTTTCTTAATAAAAAAGAGATAAAAAGCAATATCTTATTATTTTTAGTTATTGATCCTCATTAAGGATTCTTGCAGATTTTTCATTCACAAATTACGCGAGTTAACGGCTCTCAATATCACGATGTCAGATTAATATAGATCCAATATCGCGCGACATTGCCGTACCTTGGCAAACCTCTTCATGTACCGCAGATGTAGTTCTGGGTCCGGGCACTCGAGCTTGCTGATGACGTCGAAGCACTGAGTCAGTTGAGTGAAGACGTCCACTACGGAGTTGGAGAACAGCGAGTGCTCGGAGCTCTGGAGAAACTACAACACAAACAATCACAAAAGTTGTTCATCGAAGCATATATAGAACAACTTAGTTTATGTAATAAGTACGAAATAAATAATTCCATTCAACAATGGGATAGTTTCACGTCGTGAATGGCAACATTTCCAGCGGTCTTATTTTCATTTTTTTTCTGGAATTACTTTTGTTTCGGCATCCGAAAATGAATTTTCTAAGAATATTTGACAAATTAAAATTTTAAAATGAAATATTCGTGCTGTAATGTTGGTTGTTCAAATCATTTGTTAAAGAAAGCTTGCATAGAAAGAAAAGTTTCTGTTTATCCATGACGGTCAGTTTGAGAGTGAAACTGAAACAACCAATGAAATCGCATGACAAGAAAAATGAGAACAAGAGCATTACATCATCTGAAACATTCCCATTATGCTATAGTTAATAAAAAACAGATTTAAAGATTCATTATTTATATTATATTTAGTTCAGTTTTTTTTAGGGTTAATTTAAAAATAGATTTAAAGGTTAGTAATTTAGGTTATATTTAATTTGATTTTTTAGTTACTATTTATTTATTTTATTTTTTTAGTTAATTTTAGTATAAATTAATAAGCTATAGGAACACAACATGAAATTATAAGTAGAAAGTCCAATGGGGCATGTTTCAGGTCTTGAGTGGGAAAAGAAATGCCGAATGAAAATAAATTATTTCTCGATAATCGATTGGTGAATCAATGTCACATGGTAACAGAGGACCAATCACAGCAACGACTAAAGAAAGCATAGAAATATAAGCTGGAAGGAAATGCGTCACTTAAAAAAACGTCAATTAAACAACTCCAAGCTAATAATTATTTAAAATGTTTTATTGTAACTATACAATATTAAAAATTATACTATTTCTTGAAATAAAAAAAATAACTTACTCCGTCCTTCTTATCCCGCTTAAAGGCACTTTCGAGGTATTCTAAAGAGACGTCATCATTCTCATTTAACCACTGCATCACAAAGGGCTCGTACCACCTGCACAAGGACAATTACCAAGTAAGATACTAAATACTATAAATAATTTATTGAAATCTTGTTGATGAACAGTCGAAAAGGGTAATATTCCATTCGCGGGCGCAAGCAGTAAACTCGCCAAAAACATATAACCGCCGCCAAACAGAATATTCCGAATGGTAACCTTTAACTGCGTAAGCTGTGGCTCTCTAAGTGTACTGGGGACCTTAAACTGTGTATACTCTGGACCTTAAACTGTGTATACTCTGGACCTTAAACTGTGTATACTCTGGACCATAAACTGTGTATACTCTGGACCTTAAACTGTGTATACTCTGGACCTTAAACTATGTATACTCTGGACCTTAAACTGTGTATATTGTGGTCTTAAATGTGTTAAATGTGGTCTTTTAACTGCATATGCTGTGTTTTGTTTCCAAAGTTTCCGTTTGGCGGGATTTGCGCTTACAAAATGGAAAAGTACATTGAAAAGTTATTGACAACATTAAGAAATGCTTTAATAACTTATTGTAATGTTATTGATAACTTAAATATTTCTTATTGATACATTAGAAATCAAATTGATTGTCCCAATAAATCCCATTGATGGTTAATTCAATTGTATTGATAAACTATTAAAATAAGTTTGTAATTCGGTATTTTTAGCCTACTTTTCTTTTTTTAATTCGAAAGAATTAAAAAAATGAAAAAGTAGGTATTGACATGCGGTCGATGTCCGTCTGTCCGTCTGTCTGTCCGTCCGTACTCCCTTCCAAAATCGGTTCTATCAATCGGATCTTAAAATTTCTTTTTTTGTTAGAAAGCTAAGACCTCAGAGACCCAACTTTCATACTTTTTGTCCGCCTGTCTGTACGTCCGGACGGACATAAATCTACTATCTGTCGGTGAATTTCCCATTGAATTAGCATTGAAATTCAATTTTGAGTCATTTAAATCACTGTTGCCAAATTAACAATGACATGAGAAACTTAATTTATTTAAAAATATTTGAAGCAAAATAATTTTTGCATGAATCAGTTTCAAATGACGTCATAAAATATAGCACAATGTGATTCTTTGATTGTTCATTAATTGTTTACCAAGAAAGCTGCAAGGCATATTTTTTGCATACAATTATGCTTAATTTTAATTTACATTTCTTATTTTTTTAAATGTAGTTTGGAGTAGTTTCATTACTTTTGTTATTAATAAATATTGAATTATTCTTTGAACTACAAATAAATCGTGCAGACGATAAATTATATTAAGTTAATTTGAGAAAGAATATTAAGGAAAATAGTTGATTTTGGCTTTTAGAAGTTTAAAATTATAGCTGGATGTTGTGTTTAGCAATTTTGTTTCGAATGTGTATAAATCTAGTGAAGAAACGGTTGTTGATGATATTTACTGTTAGAACCTAGTTGTTTCCCGATTAGAATTTCAGTATGTATTTAAGTAACAGGAAAGTAGGCTATTTTAGTTCTTTAAGAACTTCTTGTTAACTGATATCCTCGTCAGGGTATGGGAATGAGAATTGTCAGTTAAGTAAAAAATTACAAAGATAGAAATTATCTGTACTTACGCTGGGTATTCAGGTACTGTGTCTTTGTATGGAGGGACATCTTTTACGTAATTATTATAAAACCATTTCACTTTAAAGTGAAGATTCATGTAAAGCGAACTTTTGCACAACCTCTTTTGCTCGTGTTCTAAAATAAAAAGAATTTGCTTTAAATTAGTAGTGTTTTAAAGTAAACAAAATTATGGAATATTTAAGTATTTCAGAGAAGCATTGCTTAAATAAAATTCAAATAGGTCTATTATCGTTTCTGAACAATTGAGTTTAAAAACTAATTATCTGTAGATATTGTGTAAAACTATACGATGCAACTACCACTAAATAAATCAATACTTTTAAAAGGAAATTATGTCTCCTATAACGTAATTTTTAATAACTTAAAAACCTAAAAAGTTCTATGGCAGTTACCCTTTGCGCATGCCCAATTTTATCGAAAACCTATTGACGTCCGACCGGTAAAAGGCATTTGTGTACAAAATTTGAAGTTCGTAGATCTTTTAGTTTGAGCTGTAGACTGGTTTCAAGATGACATACAGATCAATGATCAAAAACCATTTTTTAGAATTAGCACCCTCCAAAAAGTGCAGAAAACACAATATCTTCATTTCGGATTTCTAACCCTATCGCAATATTTTCATTACATTATATTTTATACTAGGTAATTGAAAGTGAAGTGAGTGAACCGTGCTTTATGGATCGAAAATTGGCAATTTCAAAATTGAGACTCGGATCATTGCTCTTACAAACTCAATAACTACTTGACCCAGATAGCTAAGGAAAATGAAATACTCGTACCTTCTAGAGCATATTTCATATCTACAGCAAATAGACCCCACATTGTAGCAGCGCTTAGATTACCACAATTGAGCTCTTGGGGAAATCTAGAAAGTGTACAATTATGTAAATAACAATAAATAAATACTTAAAACTTAGTTATAAAATAATGAGAATCAGTAAATAAGAATTTTAGCTATTGTTAAGTTACCTCAGCTATATGTCGAAAATCTGTTCATTGTCAAACTATTTTATCATCTTTATCAAAAGAAGTTATAAAGGTTTGTAAATTTTACTACATTTAACAATTGAATAGTTTATCGCGTAAATATTTATATCGCGGACTATAAATAACACACACAAGTTTAAAAAGAGTTCTAATTAAACAAATATAAAGAGAACCTGTTGAATTTATCAGAGAAATTTTCAGATATATTTTAATTATAGTTAGAAGCTGGCCTTAGTTAGGTATTTTTACATAGGCAGTTTGTTATTAATATACAAAAATAGAACCATCTTTAAACAACAATTAAGTTTTTACTAATATAAAATATATCATTCATGATTAGAATAATAAAATGTAATTAATAGTCAAAATTATAAAAGATTTCTGTATCAGCGCAAGTAAAGTTCCTTAGTTTTGACTTCACTACTTGATAACAACATGCAAGGTGAAACAAGTTTTACAGAATCAGCAAAGTTAGATAAACCATTGGCTTTTCCTTTTACATTTGTAAAACTTAAAAAAAAAAAAATACAAATATATATTTGTAAAATTGACTAATAATTTGCTGTTCTTTTACAATAAGCATAATGTTCCAAAAATAGTTATGTAGGAAAGAATGTAATTTTTTTTTGGTGATTTGGCCTTGTAACGTGTGTCAATTTCACTGCTTATTGATTCTATACAAGGAAAGTTTACAGAGATGATATTATTTTAGAATAAATTGAAACTATGTTTAGTTGCTTATGTTTAGGGTAATTAATTTAAAATTAGTTTTATGTAGTTTATTATCAACAGATATAATTCTTAAATCTTCTTAATTAACGAAACAGATTTAGTTTTGACATTCTTTTTTTGTGCTGGAAAAGGGGATAACGGACAATTCGAAAAAAGTAGTTACGACTTGGTTTTGAGACTGGTTCAACGCTATAGTTTTTGTAGCAAATTAGTTTGAAATTTGTATCTAAAACAAGAGTAGTGTGACTATCTGAAATAAGAATTTTAGAAATTATTTTTTTCAATTCATCAGTTCAGGTTTTGTGACTATCTAACATTTTTTTTTTGTGAGTTCTGGTTCGGAGTTAGATTTTTTTTTATGCCTATCTGGTTCGACATGACAATTTTGTAGTAAATGTAATTAGAGTTTTAGGAATATTTAACATATAATTTTTGTGACTCGCTGATTCGATGTTACAGTTCGTGACTATCTACTTCGATGTTACAGTTTGAGACTCTCGGGTTTCGTATTACATTTTGAGACCTCCCAGTAAATAAAAATGTGTGACTACCAGGTTCATCACAAGAGTTTTGTGACGAATAAATTTGATTTTCGTAACTCTTTGGTTCAATATTACACTTATGTCCTGATAGTACAGTTTTCGAATACCAGTCTATAGAAATTTTTGACTATCTGGTTTAGCAGGAGAGATTAATGACGTAATTAATATATTTTCGTGACTCTGTGGTTCGACATTACACTTCTGTTACAAATCATGAAAGATATAAATTAAGGTAAAGCAATAGAAGTTGTGTACTGGTTGATATTACCCCCTGTCCTGATATTACATTTTGCGAACACCAGTCTATAGAAATTTGTGCATACCTGGTTTAGCAGGAGAGATTTATGACGAAGTAATTATATTTTTTTTAGTCTCTCTGGTACAACATTACACCTCTATTACAAAGTAAGAAAGGTAATTAGAAAATAAGGCAAAAGTAATGAATAGGTGGGTGGGTGCGTACTGGTTGAGCACTGACGTGTATGAGTTTCGGTCTTCCTCGATTACGGAGAGTATAAGTATAAGATTATGTTGAATTATCATCGCCCTATAGCTAAAAGATTTTTGTGACGGAGTAATTAGATTTTCGTCACTCTCTGGTTCGACACTGTCACAAAGCAAGAAAGTTATTTAGAAAATAAGGCAAGGTAATAAATAGGTGTTGGCATACTGGTTGAGCAATGGGGTGTACGAGTTTCGGTCTTTCTCGATTACGGAGACCATGAGGTTGATTAGCTTGAATTATCGTCGCATTAGAGCTACATAAGAGTTTTGTGACGAAGTAATAAGATTTTCTAGTCTCTCTGGTTCATCATTACACCTCTGTCACAAAGTATGGAAGGTAGAAAACAAGGCAAAGTAGGTAAATAGGTGTTGGCAATACTGGTTGAGCACTGGGGTGTACGAGTTTCGGTCATTCTAGACTACGGAGACCATGATGTTTATTAGCTTGAAATATCGTCGCATTAGAGCTACATAAGAGTTTTGTGACGAAGTAGTTAGATTTTAATGACTTTCTGGTTCAACACTGTAACAAAGCATAAAAGGCATAGAAATTAAGGCAAAATATGTAAATAGTTGTTGCGTACTGGTTGAGCACTGGCGTGTACGAGTTTCGGTCCTCCTCGATGACGGAGACCATGAGGGCGATGAGCTTGTGCCAGAAGTCGAGGCTGGTCATGCACATGGGTCCGTGGTCGTCGCTGTCGGCCTTCTCCTCCACCTGGAACTCCCGGCCGTACAGGTCGTAGCAGTTGTCGAACAGGAACTGGAAGGTGGAGCGGAGGCACGCCTTCACGCAGTCCTTCACCACGGTGGAGGCGCGCGGAGGCGACGACAGCTCTTGCACCTACAACCACACACGTAACATGCATTGGTTACATAAAACGCTACTAGTCCGGACCGCTATACTGCTGTGGGCAGGTAAACTGCAGTATCTAGACTAATGACTTGGATCATTGTAGTAAACACTCAATATCTCTAACACAAAAGAAAGCATACGGAAAGACTATTTTAGGTCCAAAATGCTACACTTTCTTGTTGTTCATTTCATTGCTGTAGTTTACCTGCATACGGCAGTATAAGATCTATTTTTAGATTTATTACAGGTATAATCCGATTGTAGTTTCATTCAAGGGAACGCGATGTTTATGACGTTATAAACGTGTAGTGTTATAAACAAGATTGAATATTAATTGTAGGAAATCATATAGAATACGCATTATGTAAATTATAATGGAACATCTCTATGTAATACAAGTAAGTTATTTTCATATTATTAATGAAAGTGATAAAATGACATTGATTTAAGGCGTTATAAACGAGTTGTTGTTGTAAGCAAAGTTGTTGTAACCGAGTTTCACTGTATTATATACTTGCATCGTCCATTATCGTGGACCATACAAGCATATAATAATAAGTTGTGTAAATTAAATTGCATTGAATTTCATGAAATGTATTTTAATTGCTCTATGTGTTTATTTCATTTACACATAGAAACATACCTTCATTCTAAAGAAGGTGATACTAGTCAGCAGATCAACGGTTGATTTCAAATCTTGGAGTTTTTCAGGACTGGATGCAGGAAAGTTATTCTGAAAAAATAAGTAAAAACAGTGTTGTGAAAACAGTGTTCAAATTGATGTACTCAAAGTGCACTGCTGAAATATCATTAATTTTTAATATTGAGCATGTTTTTTTGAAACTTAATCATTATTTATCTTTAACATAATTAACAAATATAAAACTGAAATGCGATAGTAAAAACTGTACTTGAATATTGTATAGTACTTAATAACAAAACATATTTCAAGCTATTAAATTAGAACATATTTAAAATAGTACAAAATGTTATAAAAAGTTTTACTTACTCGATACATGGATAAATCTATCCGTAAAGAATTGTGTAATTGGTCCAACAGTTTAACGAATTTCTCTTTCTGAAAAGAAAATTGCCCTTGATTAAAAAAAAGTAAAAATGCATATTACAGTTATGCAGTTTCAGTAGTTATTTTCAATTGAAAACTGATAAAATATTTAGACATAATTTTTTATAACAAAATAATTATAGAAAAAACATTAATGTACAAATAATGCCCATGTATTTTGGAATTAAAATATTTCCACAGCTCATATCAAAGTCGGTACTTTGTTAAAAATGAAACTCTCAAAAATGAGTACAAATACCTTCTCATTTTATTGCGAGAACAATATTATATAAAAAATAATTTTAAAATCTCAAATTTAAATTATTAAATATAAACAACTTCAAATAACCTAACCACCCATTAGCTAATGAGGAAGAGATAGCATAGTTTGAAAACGCACACTTTACTATAGGTTTAGCATGGACCATCACATCGTGGGTTAGAGCCAGAGTTGGAGTTATAATTTTTTCCTCATCTCACAAATAAAAACAGACATGTTCTCGAATTTGAGAACAGTTTATTTGAAGCTATATAAGCCAATGATGCTGTCAAAATTGAGAACATTATTCTTAAAATATAGAACCTATTTTAACAGTGTAACTATATCTTTTTATTAATGAACTTTAGTGAACTTTTATAAACGTTCATTGGTTTTAAAAAACTTCCTACCGTCAATATTTTCCGAATGTATATATATTCCTAATAAAGTACTTCCTTGTCACTTTAAAAAAAATAATAATTAGCGTTAATTTAAAACCGTATCAGCTTATGAAGGCAACGATAATTACCCTAGAAAATCCACCCTAATGGGTTATTTAATGGCTTGCTTCTATGTAGATAAATTCTAATTTCTTAGCGTTTCATTAGAGTTTCTAATCCTAAATTTTGCTCGTACTGTTCAAAAAGACGAGATTACCGTCTTTTTTTCATAAAATTTATCAGACACCTTTAAATTTACTACGGTGTGATCTACAAGACTAAAAAACAGTGTGAATCTCTTTATTTAAGTTCAATATTTTGATGTCAAATCTACAGCTGAGTTGCGTCTTTTTATAACATCAATGCATCTAATGACGTCCAAAATTAGTGAAATACATTTTAAACTTTTTTTTTTGTGACGCATAACACACACCATTAAGACAAATGTGCGTATTATTTGTGAAAATGTAATTTAGACGAACTAAAAGCCACATTTAAACCAATCTATGTGCAAAACTTTATTTGGAAATGCTTTTGTAAAGACTGCCAAATCATATAACATGTAATTGTATTGCACATTTCGAATGACTTTTGTTTCTTATGGTAGAATGTTATATAAAGTACTCAGAAGATTAAAAAATGTGGTATTACACAATTTTTATAACAATAGAGATATTCGTTTTTTATATTTGAGAAGTGCTGTCTAAGAATTATCCGTGTTAGCACCCTAATATCTCAACCTGACTTTCTTATTCAAAAATAGCTGTTATATCTTCAAGCCTATTCACATATATTTTAATTAGAAATAAATTATAACCAATATGATTTTGGAAAATCACACTAAGCAGGAGGTTTATAATTTAAACATTTTTTTTTCTAAAGCAAATTTATACGACAAAATATTCTTGCTACACACAACAACACCCTTTGACTATGAACGGATAAAAGACTTGTATTTTAATTTGGTTAACTTCTGTCTTATACACTTAGTGCTTTCATTTAACTTGATATTATGCCATTCTGGGTAGTCGGTAACAAAATAATTTTAAGTTTAATCAATTCTTATATTCATTGTGCAAATTGACACAACCAACACCCCCCCCCTATATATTTAACATATTAAGTAGCATCTACAAAGAAATCTCAAATACCTTTGTGCGAAAATAGAAAGAGTATTGCTCACCCCGAAATTGGAAGCAGCGAATCTATCACTAGCTGAGACGGCGGAGGAGGCTGCCGTGTGCGCATAGTAGGCGTTGATGTTGGCTAGGAGGGTACTCATCACTGCGGGCACACCTTGGCACATGTACTTGGTGGACAGGCAGTGGAAGTGCCTACAACACAGGGATTTCACATTAAAAAAGTTTCATAAAATAACCTTCTTAAGAATAGCTCTTTAGTGTATTTGTGTATACAAAAGGTCTTTTTTGGGTACTCAAAAGGGTGTCATAAGAGCCCCAAATAATCTTTACAAAAGTAGCACTTTAGTGTAATTGTGTACATAAAAGGCTGTTTTGGGTACTTGTGTAGTATCTCACCGACTATTTCAGCCAAATAAAATATTATTGCCCAACTCTATATATAAGTATAATTTATAAAATTTATAATAACTATTTATAATTAAGTATAGAATAACAATATTTAATATAAAAAACACCCGTTAACACGAAAATAAAACGGGAAAAAAACCCCACGTATAATAATTATTAAAAAAAACAAATATGAAATATATAATAATATAAGTATACATTTTTTTCTTTTGCTAATTTTTTTCATGGAAAAACTCAACCAAACCTAAAAACTTGCGCTAAAGGATTTGGCGATCGTTGGCAGGTTGATGAGATGTACACAAGTACCTTTTTTTATGTTTTTTAATGGTCCTATCGTGATTAACAAGCAAAGAATCAAGACGAGAGTAAGATTTTATGTTAGGACCAATGTTATCCCAGTTGTAATTTCTTTAGAAAGTTCAGGAAACTGGTGAAAAGAGTTTAATTTGGATATACAACACACAAAGTTCATATTTAATCAAAGGTCTAACGGTTTCCAATTCTTCACAGATTGTCAGTGCCGGATTTCGGCCTAGGCCTACAAGGCTCGGGCCTAGGGCCCAGTTAGGAAGGGGGCCCTTAAAAAGATAACATCGCCTAAAAAAATTTGAAAATCGCAAACTCCGAAAACATATCGCCAGACGGCCTCAAAAATGGCCAAATTTGCGAAAAATCGCCAGACCTGGCAGCCTCAAGGAGCCTGAGAACAGGCTCAACTCACTCTTAGTAATGTACATACGTGTGATTTTATAAATTTTATAGACTATAACTGTAGTAACACTATATTATTCTTACGTTTATTAAAGTCGATTAAAAATTATATGTTCTGTACTAGTGTATTTAATTTGCTAAATTTCCAAAATAGCTTCGAGATGGTGGGGGGAGGGGGTGAATGTCAACTGCATAGGGGCCCTGGGCCTTTAAATCCGGCACTGCAGATTGTAGCATAGAAATGCAGAATTACTCAAACGTAGTGGATACATATCTAATATTTTTCAAACAGTTGAGACAGTTAATTTCAGACTTACGTCATAGCTTGGTAGATGGATTCGATACCGTATCTCATGGCAAATTCGTCAACTATGTCTTGAGCAGGTTGATCAAAATACACTTTCCATGCATCGTCCTAAAAAACAGCGATTAGATTATTAAGGACATTACGAATTCGTATTCTGAAATTCAGACACAGCGAAATAAGATGGAAATGCTTAGATTTTCTGTGGCAAAACTGCTTAATTAAACGCAATTAATTTATTTTATGCCTGATCATTTCCCCACAACACGAGTATACTTATAAAAACTTGACTATATTTAGTAATATACTACTTCACATATTAATATTATTTTCGACATTTTAAGCACTTATGCATTTCTAAATATTTAATTTAATAGTAGTACTATTTAAAAAAAAAATTCTGATCATAAAAAAAGTAAGGTTAAATGGTAAAGAGGAAAAGACTTACTCCTTTGGCTTCAGGTAACTTAACGTCACCACCTTCATTTTGTTCACATAAATAATGGAAAAGATTCTAGAAATAAAATTGACAAACGTTAATAATAATTCATAGACAATAATTATTCATAATGTTTTAGACGGTCAGGTTAAGAAACATTTTACATATTAAATATTTAAAATGTTCACATGTATGAAATAAATTTATAAAATTATTTTAAATTATAAACAATTGAATACATTAACTGATTATAATCGAGTATTTAACAATAATATAATGTTGTCTTTAATGGTTCTGCACTTTACTATAATTCTATCTTATTTTTCAATCTAATGCATCGAAACGCATAGCATACAAATTTAATGTAATGAAAACCAACCCTTTGGACTATGTCATGATTGATATTATTAAGTGCTGAACACTAACCAATATTTTATTTCATTCCCGAGGACATTTTTAGTACTAAATAAAAACTATACAGTTTTAATAGGAATTGAACATAAAAAAACATTTTTTTGTCATTCGCAATCGAACCATTTTTACCATGAATAACCATTAACACCTTCATTTTTGATTAAAAACGGAAACATTAAGTTTTAAAAAATTGTTTTTCGTGTAACTTAATTTATCCTACATAAATTGAGTAGAGTTTTCATTTGTCTTGTATTTTGTTTAATTAGATAAACTTAAGCAGAAAGCTAATTCTCGTTAGGCAAACTTTTTTGCAAATCATCGTTGACGGGCTAAAAGTAACTTTTTTAATGAAAAAATGTTTTCACACTTTTTATATCGTTATTTCTAATTATTATCTTATTTCTAGTTATTCCTAATACATTATTTGGAGGTCATTTTATAATTCAATGATAGAGTTCCCCACCTCGTGTAGGCACGTGTACTGTACGTGGTACGGAGCCACCTTCTCTTCTCCCTTGATCTCGACACTGATGTGCAGTCGGATGGCTCCGGACACGGCAGATTTGTCCGTCCTTTTCTCTGCAACACGAACACACGTCAGTTTAGTTTAACACGAAATAGAAATTAGGACAGTTGAAGATAGTTACAGTTCCTGGACAAATTATTAGATATTGCACTGTATTTTTTTAGTAATGATGAAAACATACCAAAGAATGCCATATCATTAAAAAAGATGTCGATATATGTATTAAGTAGAGCAGATAGTATTTTTTATTCAATAGCTTAAGTTTAGGAACACAAATGTCCTTCTAAAGGTATTTTGTTCACCATTGATTAATACATGAAATCTTGCAGTGCGTCCAATAATTTGTCCAGGGACTGTATGATCGGGTATATATAATTAAAGTAATTAAAAAATCACTAGTAGTAAGTAGTGATCAAAGTAGTGCTAGTAAATTAACTAGCACTACTTTAATCATAATAAATTTGCCACTTGAAAATAATTTATGAATTTACGTTGATAGTTCGTTATTCATATATAGTACTTGGATTCTATAAATAGATAGCCGTAAATATTTAAAACAAACCAATCCATAGTAGGAGTATTTGAACGGCATTGAAATCTATTCATGTTGAGTATTAAGGAAAGTCATCTAAAGAAACTGGAAAAAACAAATAACTGATTTCTAAAATGATTTAAAATTCTGAAATATCAGACGTCGTTTTTGGTCGCTATTCTTTGGAAGATATATCTATCTATTACATTTAATGTTGTAGTAAGAAACCACGAAGTTTATTCAAAATTACTTAGTAATTTTTAATATCTCGGCAAGTATTTTTATGAAAGTTAACAAAAATTAATGTTTGGGATATTTTGACGGAGCTTAACCTTTTTATATAAAAAAGGAAATAGAATAGAATATTTAAAGTTGGTTCTCGGCTTCATATGTTGACGACCCCTTATTTGAATTTTGATACAAAAAAAAACAATTCTACATTTCTTATCTAGAAAAATGACATCTCTCTCAAAAACTTATGTTAAATAGCAGTTGACAAACTAGTGGTTGATAGTTTTTTTTTTTCGCAGGTGTATTTTCATTTAGTTGTTTGATAAAAGTATTTTTTTGAACAGAAGTGGTCGCAATTACTCATTATGGTTCACAATTCACTCATTATGGTACTCAACTGGTTGGTTATAAATCTTCTAACTAAACTATATAACTTATTACTGGTAGTTATGGTGTTGTTCTAAAAATCAGTAAATAAAGGAGTATGTTAAAAAGCAAAACAAAATAGTAATAGAACAACCATAGAAATTAAGTAACGACGAATGGTATAAGAAAAATAAAATGTTATTGAAATCGTAAATAGATTATCTTAAAAAAACTTATTTATTTAAGCCATTTTTTTTTCATTGGCTAGCTTATCGTAAACAGCGACATGAGATTAGCTATAATTTTAACTAATTAGTAGTTAAGGTTTACATTAAGAAAAATAAAGAACTTTATCTATGGTTTTGAACGCGTTTCTTACACAAAGTAATGAGGGTTCAACATTTGTTACACAATATAAAATATTGGCCACTCTTTAAGTTTGACGTACAAGTTAATCCTGCTCAGTTACGATGCTTAACGTAGTGTAATAGTATTTTAAGTTGTAATGCATATATGCATAACAAATGTAATCAATACAAAGATGTAAAAACTACTTTAACAATGCACAGATAGTTAATAAATGTTTAAATAGTAACATATTACATCTTTCTTTAATAAAAGTTTGCACGCAATGCAATAAATATCTACCACAATAAATATTGCCCAGAGTTTATGATAGCGCAAATAACATAATACTCCACCCTCAAATTGTTAGTAAAGTAGCGGAAAATGGCATGTTTAGTCAGTATTATGGCTAAATTTGAAATATGACTACTTAACATGATATTCACTATTTAGTTTGTTTTACTTGAAGAAAATTTATGAAGGGTGTAGTTTCAAAACTCACATTCTCCAAAGTATAACTAAGATATAGGGTACGGCTCGTTTAATAGCGAATTTTTCCAATTGAATTTACGATTAAAAGTCGCCATTAGACCCTATATCTTAGTTATGCTTTGGAGAATGCGAGTTTGCAACTGCGCCTTTCATGCATCATATTATGTAAACAAAAAGTAAAATGGCACAGGAAAACATCATCATTAACTTAAATTGTGGAGTAATTAGGATATATAATTGGGAGTAAATGTGTCTGGCAATAATGAAATTAACAAATTAAATACAATATGTTGCTTATTTGTTTGGGTTTGTTAGAAGTGTATGGCTATAAGGTTAAAAATAAAACAATTTAAAGTGAATCGTGTGTATGATATTTTTTAGGCCGATGTAAGATATGAAATAACAGATGCATTTGTTAAATGTAAAAACTAAGCACAAAGGGAATGTAATAAGTTTAAAAAAATTTAAGTGATATTTTAAGCATAATACATTATGCTTCTTAAATTTTAACTGAGTTTAAGAAACAGACTTAACTATGACGATTTTTGAACTTAACAATAAAAAGAAGTAAACTTCTTGACTATAAAATTAAGATTATTTAACAAACAATTCTTTTTACCTGCTTCATGCTGCTTCAACACATTAGATAATAAGTCTCAAACTTTTTAACTCAAGTAAAAACTACACGGTAAATAACAAATGAGAAATACGTGTAGAAAATACCACCACATTTCAACAGTTTCCAATTTTCTCAGTTCCGAACTAAATATTTCACTACCCAAAGACAACTTGAACCTTAAATACGTGACTCGAGGTAATTTTGATTCAAAAAACATGTAATTTAGAAACATAATGGTTGAGCTAAAAAAAAGAAATAAAATAAAACCTAGATGTGTAAAGATAACGTTTTATCATTAAAAATAGAAAGCCTTAAACTGCCTACAAGTAGACATTTTTTTTATAGAATAGGCATATCCCTTTTTAGTTTTTGCTTTTAAAAAAGTCATTTAAGGAGAATATTAATCACAGTTGTTCCGTTTCGGAAATGTTCTTTCAGATTAGAACATGACTACTTTATTTCAGATTTACCGTTTTAGACAGCCAGTGACCGAAAAATATGATCAAATGTTGCGTCTGGCTATGATTGATGATTTAAAGTTTTGCGATTTAGACGTAGATTTTTTTCACCAATGCGAAATATTTAATCATATCTTAAGTAAAAAGCCAATAGAAAATTTTTCTATATTCTGAGTGTTGTTAGAAATTAGATAACACAGATACAGAATAAAAAAAATATTTACAACAAGTATATAGTTCATAGGACGAATGGGGCTTTGGTGTACTTAAAAAAAATTGGCAACTTTATAACTTGTTTTTTTAAATGAGTGGCTATAAAATTCTTCAGGAAATTTTTTTACATGGTAATGAGCTAGAAAGTTTAGAAGGGTAAATTATAAAATATACAACCAAAAATCGTAATTGCTAATGTATTTATTGATATTTATTTGAATGAATGTTCTAAATACATATAGGGTTAGACTTTGGATTTAGATCGTATAATGCATACTCCTGTGTATATGCCAAATTTTGAAACGCGTTTTAGACATCGGATGATAACGAATTTAACATACACCAGCCTTTCTACACAGAGTTTAATTACACAATACGTTAATTAATTAGAATCTAAGATCTAATTTTAATTCGACCCTAAGACCTTTTGCGATCACGGCAGTCTTTGAGACCACATACAACACAATAAGTTTTAAATTATTTAAACAATTTTATGACTTGTATCTTTTTCAAGAATTGTACTAATACGTACAGAAGACTTGTCACAGGTCTAGCTTGATTAGATTTGTTTCAGTGATTAACTTTTCGACTGTGAAATCATCTTTAAATTAAGTCATTTATCTATAATTTATATTTTATTTGTGTTGTTTTTGTTTGAAAATACTTAAAAAAAAGCAGAGACTATTTGCAAAATTTTTTATACCTAGAAAGTTGAATAACAAACTAAACAGTACTGCGAAATGTATTACGTCTGGTCACCCTACACAGGTCGTAATTTGGCGAGTTGGTAAGAGCTTCCATTCGGAGGCAGTTTAGTGCCTCTTTAGTTCCCTCTAGGTCTATAGCCATGCGTTCAAAATGATGTTGCTATTCCAACGTTGTCACGACTCTGTCTACCTTTGTAGGGAAAATAGTAAGGGACCTTAGTTTATAAATGCAGGACTCACCCAAGTTGTACCAGACGTCCATTTCTCCGCTGAGTGTGCGTACTTCGATGATAGTTTGACCCAAAAAATCGTCCGACTCCCTCGTTAATTTTTGACGCAGCTTCGACTTCAAGTCGTTATCTTCATCCCTAGGAAGAACACAAACACAATTTAACACACAACACAACATTACTCATTTTTTGGTTTTGGTTGAAATGACGTAGCACTAGAGCTACATGAGGGCTATTGGAGAAACACACTACCAGACCTTTCAAATGTGGCTATAGTGCGATGTTAATTCAACCAACCTGTAAACTCTCACTCGGTAATAACTATTTTCCGTATTCCAGACGCCTAGAGAAATTGTAATGTTACGTCTATAAAAATTCCAGAAATTAGTACAAATGACACAGAAATTCAGAGAGCAGTTATAATTCATTTTTTTTAAAGGCAGACAACTTGTGATAGTCGATACCTTCAATTTTCCTAAAACGTTCAAGATATGCTTGTAGTACTAAGATAAGAAAAAGTGAATCATAGTTTTTCTTAAATTCGTCTTGTTTGACCTTGCGAGAATGTTGAAGTTCGAGATCACAAAAGAATAGTATACATAATATCACTTTTTTTAGGGTTTTGGTCGAACTGACGTCGCACTAGAGCTCCACGAGGCTGGTTGAATTATCATCGCACTAGAGTTACTCGAGGGCTATTGGTGAAACACATTACCAGACCTTCCAACTGTGGCTCTAGTATGACGTAATTCAACCATCCTGCCAACCTCTCACTCGGGACAAAGATTCCAGATTCCAAAAGAAAGTTTAATGTTTCACCTTTCGAAAATCTTGCAATCGGTACATATGACACGGAAATTTAGAGAGTAGTTAAAAATCAGGTATTGCCGGGTTAAATCCGGAGGGTTGGCCGGTGTGCATTATTGCAACAAAGAGCCACAATGGTACATCTCGTATTTATAAAAATCATAAAAATACATACGATTCCAATGTTCTTATATACAATTATAATTTTTTTTATACAGTCATACATTTTTATTTTTGACTGTTTGAAGTTTAATGTTTTGAGGCTGGTAGATGAGAATTCTAATTCGTTATCTAAAACTATAAAAATGGAAATCGTAGTTTTCGATTATATTCTTCGACTTTGAGATAGCTACAAAATTTAAACAAATCTTGGCAAAAAGTTCTAGCTTTGTTTTGGAATTGTTTTTTGTTTTTAACGCATAAGCTAATCTGATTAAAAGTTAAGGACATTTTCGCAATGAATTTTACTAATATATTGATCTTACAGTGTGAGATATAGGTAGTATGTGACGATCATATTAACTACTAAACATATTAGAAAATTGTTATTAAATCTAATGATCTAAAAGCTTAAAAATTCAACTTTATTATAGTATTTAAAATTAATTAAAATAAACATTCAGTAAGTTCCTAAGTATTATAAAATAAACTGTTTTAATGAATTTTTTAAAAAAATTATAGAATCAGTCAGTGAAAATATAATGAATATTAAAAAGTATTTTTGATCGAAGCTTAGAAATAATTTAAATAATATATTTGACAAAGAAGAAAATAGTTGTTTAAAAAAAGTAAAACATCGTTAATTTTTCTTATTTGAAAACCTCAAAATCCACGATTAACTAAATAAACCAACTGATCCATAACTCTTCATTGTCAAACGGAAGCAGTAAAAAGTTAAATCTTATATCGAGCCTATCTCAAGACTCTAAAATTGCAGTAAAACAAAAGAATAAACCACTTACCACACTCTTACTTTGATGCGATCGGAGGAATTATGGCATTCGCTAAAAAGATAAAAATATATGTCGTAGAAAGACTTAAATGGATACATTTTGTAAAACATAGTTTTTTTTTTAAAAATGTATATTTGTAACAATAAAAAATATCACTTCCATTTCGAGGACGCAAGCGGTAAAGTCGCCAAAAATGTACAAAGCCGCCAAAAATTTTGTTTGGCGAGATTTGCACCCGCCAAAAGGAAAAGTACTAAAGGAAATTCTAATAACATCTTAAAATATGTTCCTAAAATAATAATTTTTATTCACATTTTTTTCCTTTGTCCTAA
Organism: Oedothorax gibbosus; assembly: GCA_019343175.1. Classification (NCBI taxonomy): domain Eukaryota; kingdom Metazoa; phylum Arthropoda; class Arachnida; order Araneae; family Linyphiidae; genus Oedothorax; species Oedothorax gibbosus. The sequence goes on from CM033271.1 coordinate 31,147,137, forward strand.
AATGAACTTTTTGGAGCTCGCAATTTGTGGAAGGTAGCCTTTTTTTGTATTCTCGATAATGTTGCAAGACTAATAAGTTTAGGTCACAATGTTCAAAGATAAAACGATCTCCATATATGACTTTGTAAGTACTCTTTTAGTAATACATATGTACTTTTTCCAAAGATACCCAACTAGGTACTGAAGGTTTTAGGAAGATGAAAATAATATAATTTATGTATAATCAGGTCAGGTTAAAACTGTTAGATGGCTTAATGTTGTACAAGTTTACAAAACTATGTAAAAAATGCATTTTTTAAAGATTAGATGCAAATTTTATTCGATAACCAAAACCTATCCCCCTCAAAAAATAAACTTTTATTAAGATAAACTGAATACTTCTGGTTTTGAAAAATTTATAATGTCGAAGAAAAGCTATTAAATTTCAAAAGAAAAAAAAGTGTTAAAATTGATGTAATTTTGTTAATATCGGGTAGCGACAGTGATTATTCAGTAAACAACAGTTTTATGCATGAGTCGCATATGCTTTATTTTATTTCATTTAACAAAACACAAATAACCTACAACTTTAGAATGTGATTAATTTTCAACTCGTATTTTACATGAACAAATTTTCGATTACGGAAAAATTTAAAAAAATAGATTGCATTACGTAAATTTTCATTTAGTTGTCAAATCACACATATTGAATTTCATTCTCCTCCAGTAGCAGAGAACAAAACAATAACCTTCGAGATAACGCCGAGAGCCTTTCCATCTAAATCCCTTTATTCATCCCGATCGCGTCTCAAATTCCTTCTAAGGAAGACGATAAAATGAAACTTTGTTGCGTTCGAAAAACTGAGCAGACGAACGAACAGTCTTGCCGAAGAATAAAAGCAAAAGAGAATAGGTATGAGCGAAACGGGAGTTATTGTAGACGGATACTTGTTCTATTTTCCTGTTTTGTTTCAAAAGTTAGCGAAGATTGGTGACGTTTGAAGAAATCGGATATAGCTGTCACTGTCCGTATTTGGTAAAAAAATGTCATTTATGTATACCAGAAACTCTGCAAATGCGGTTAAAATTTTAAAATAATTTAAAAATCCAACTAAAACATCTAAAAACTTTTTAAAATTAAAAACTTTAAATATTGACAGAGCTTAAATAGTTTAAAACAAAAATATGTGAAGTACCTGATCAGTTTCAGATACTACATCTACATACTGCACATGGTATAGAAAAATCTGATTTTTCACCGGAGCTGTTTTCTTTTCATCGTTGTTCATCGTTCATTAAACTAATCATAATAATTTCGATCATGAATTTTGTAACATACAAAAGTTGAAGATTTCAATTTGTTTGGTTTGTATTGGAATGCGCCTTTTAGGATTGGTCGCACTTGAATCGTATTCTACTCTCCAACCAATCCACATAAAATTTAACTCTATAATGAGCTGATGTTAATATGGTTCAATTAAAAATTGTTTTGGGTAGAAACTTTTTTTGACCTACTGTCACAATATGGAAGAGTATGCGTAATGAAATTCCAAAGTTATTTTTCACATATAGAACGTTTGAACAGTCTACTGCACATGCCACAGAACTGGTGTAATAGAACCAAAATATATTTAATCAAGATCCCCGAAAGATAGTCCCAAACTATCCAACCCCTTCTCCACATCGAACCTGGCAACTTGCCAGTTTCGAATTTTCGATTATTTCCGCTTGTTTTATTAGCCAGCGCGATCTTTTTCTTTCTTTCCTCTTTCTCAAAAATAAAGGATCAAACGAATCTTGAGGGGGATGTTGATTTTGTATCATCCATCGAAGAGATTGGCAGAACGTAGGGAAATGGTGGTTATTCTTTTTGAAGTTTGATTAGTTTGACTTTAGAGACCTACATGCATGATACGTTGAGGTTGTGTATGTCCAGGTACACTTATTAGTGCCAGATATATGGTAAAAATGATTTTTTAAACGAAGTATTCAAAAGATAAAGACGTTTTAAACGATTTATGAAAATAAGTCCACAAAAGAGATAGTATATAAAAATATTAGAACGATATATAACATAAAAATGTTGTTCTGAATGAAATTTAAACTGATAATATTAAAAAAAAACATACGAAAATTTGAAATAAAAATGAGATTCATCATAGTGCCTTATTTTTTAAAAATATATTTAAGAAATATCCTTTTTCAATGACCTACTGTCACAATATGGAAGAGTATGCGTAATGAAATTCCAAAGTTATTTTTCACATATAGAACGTTTGAACAGTCTACTGCACAAAAGTAAATCGGTATTACTTTGTACAGTGTTAATAAATTGGAGAAACTAAAAGTAAAGATGATACAATTAAACTATCTCTTCTGGTTAAACTGTTTTCATTATTTTATACTTTTTTATATTGATTAAAAAGTTAAATATAGGTTATTGATTGTTTTATTCAAATATTCTATTATATTACTTAACACGTAATATAAAAAGGATTAATCGTTTAAGTTCTGTAAAACTTGTTTTTCCTTGCGTGTTGTTATTCAGTAGTGAAGCCATAAACAACGTTTTACTGTAGATGTAAAACAAAAAATTATATATTGAGTAACAGGTAAAATCATCTTTACAGAGATCATTAAATACGTAAAAGATAATTAACCCAAACATTAAATAATAATACCAATTGACTTTAAACGGAAGTTACGTTTATTTACGAAATTATATATGATGTTGTAACGTTTTAAATTATATTACAACAACATATAGCCGGCATCACAACCAAAACAAATTTACCAACTTTAAAAAAGAACAAAATTATATTATGAACTAATTTAAGAGATAAAATTTAACAACTTGTTCTAAATATCGAAAACTAAGTTTTGATGGTAGTTCAAGAAAAGTTTTATAATAAATATAGTAGAATAAATTGTAAAATTAAAATAAATTAAATTACTTTTATTCAAAGAAATTTTAATAAAAAGTTGTTTATGTACATCTACATGTATTTTTGAGGCAAATGATAGTTTAATGCATAAAACTTCAAAAAATGTAAAAAATTATTTAATACATTAATTTACTGATATATCCAACTAAAATTTATTTAAATTTAATCCCCAATAAAATATATGCAGAGAATGTCATTCTAAAACTTATTTTGTAAATGAAAGCTGAAAAAATTGAATTTTATTTTATTCTGACAAATAAGGAAAACATTTAAGAAATGCAAAAAAACCAAGTATTTTTGTAACAGAATCTGTCACTTAACCCGCTTCCACACAGCAGTTGTATTTAACAGGTAAAAGGCGCTAAACACAGCATTAATTCTATATTAAACATTTACATGCTAAATTTGGATAGTTTCTTTTATTTTATTTCGAAAATTCAATAATTAATACTTATCGTTTGCAAAAATTAGTTTATATTTCAAAGAATAAATACGTAATATTCCTCGCTTTTAAATAGAATGAAAACATTTCATATCAACGTACAAAGAATCTCGTAGTGAAATATATTTGACGTCATTTCAAACTGATCGATGTCACAAAAATAAATTTATCTTAATTTAGTGTCTAAAAGAATTAAAGTTTCTCGAGCGATTGTTGCGAATCGCACTGGTGATTTAATTCTAATAAAAATGGCTCCCCATGCTTTTTAAATGAGCATTAAATTTTGCAGTTTTTTTTAAATAATTGAAGTACTTCGAATTCGAATTCTTCTGAGATTTTCAATGTATTCTACTTTCGATGCGCTGAATTTTTTGACGTATCACACTGGTCTGTAGCATTTGTAGTTTGGGATATGAAAGTGGGTGACGGAAAGAAGGACAGACAGGCGGACAGACAGACGGACTGAACGATTATAATACCTTCCACTTTTTACGTTATAAACGTAGTGTGGAAGCTAAAAAAACACATTGAATGATTGGAAGAAAACAAAAAAAAAAACTATTTGTTTTGATTAGTTTGATGAAAATAACTGGTAATATATATATATAGCAAGATCAAAGCGTATCTGCTTTTGGATAAGAAGCTTCTTTTACCGGCTGGAAATAACGACTTTGTGTTTTGGTAGTGATGCCGGCGACATATATTTTGTTATTTGTGATGCCGTCTAACAAATCGTTGAATCAATCTGACAATTTCCATGTTTATCAAAAATGTTAATGTGTTTATTTTAATACTTCGTTGTGCGTTTTCTATCTCTTATAAATTAATAATTATTCCTTAAGGGGTGTTTTTTACTTTAAGTCAATTTTTAACTTTAAAAAAATTCTCTACTATTTTTTTTGATTGCAACTTAAATGAATATAAACTTCCAATACAAACAATCTTACTTCACCGTTCATTATCATTACCCCTAAAGCGTTTATAACATACATTTTTTTTAAGATAAAAAAAGCCTTAACTGCAATTTGCATGCACACTAAGATAATATTGATGATAATAACTTAATGGACAACTGGAACGGACAAGGCCTACGGTGACGTCACAGATACGTCAAGCGTTGTTTTATAACCCACAAACAAACCACTGGGCAACTAATTCGTCCAAATTATAACAGGCTACAACTATGGTGATGTCACAGCTACGTCAAACTTTGTCCTTTACCACACAAATAAACCACGCTTCACCTCCTTCGAATAGTTAGTGCTAGAAGTGTGGGTAGACACAGGGTGACGCATCTGCCCACTTTTCAAGAAAACTGACAATTTTAACATATTTATAATTTTAGTTGTTCTCATTTAGCCAAACTATCATTTGCAGCTTGTTTGTGTAACAGCTATGAAGTATATATTGTAACGATCCAACCCTCTCTTATATGAATTTGTATTTTTGTTAGTTATGATATTTATTATGTTGCTGATATTTATTATGATATTTATTGCAAAATAAATGAATACATATCAAACTGGAAGGGGGGGGGGGGAGGCAACAGAATGGTATCCCCCCTCCCGATCCCCCCCCCACACTTCTACCACTGCGAACAGTCAATTAAAAGTACATTTATTCTAAGGAAATAAACATGGAAAAGGAGTACTCACAAATAAAATTTCTCGTTCCATACAGGGTTGAGGTCTTGAGGCATTGTGCGTGTGCGCTTTTTCGTCTTTCCCACCTGCACGGTGACGTACGGGTCGCTGGTGCCGCTCTTGTCTTTGGCGATCAGCCCTTGTGCGCAGATCACTGCACCGCCACACACACAAGATTAGCACACGAAATAACAATATAAAAAATGTGCGGTTAAGCCAATACCAACTAGATCAGTAAAAAGTGACATCATATTTTCGATCTCTTATATTAGACGATGATCGTTAAAAACCTTAAAATTAGTTCACTAAAGCGCTAGGTATACAGGGAGGAACACGAAATGTGAACCTTCGATAAACATCCACACTTTTCCCTACAATACGTTACCGAAAGCCGAGGAAGAGAGGAGATGTTTGGCGAAAGTTCGCATGTCTTGTCCCTCCGTGTAGGCCTAGGTTAATTAGACTTCAGCATTCAGGCACTTAATTGGAGGGGGTATAGACTAGGTCCATACTTGTAGATTCTTTTAATTGATTTTGTTGTTAAATTATTTTTTTAACTACACAACAAATGGAAAAGTTTTTTTAAATATATTTCTCGCTATCAATTTTTTAAAAACTTAAACATAGATTCATAATACATTTACCACACTTATTCTTTATTTATCGGGAAAAAGGGTTTCAAAGTACTCGCAAGCTCATGACTTATAAAAAAATAGACTTGAGGGATTTATCGAAGAATTGATACATTTTCTATAATTATAAAAACTATGTTTACATATTAACCAAAGTTTAATGCATGCGAAATTGTAGAAATTTCAGGATTTGAGTGATATTGCGTACTTTATAAATTTACAATAAATATTTTATGAAAATCACCAAAAGATATAAAAACAATCGTTCTGTGTTTAATATGTAGGTTAAACACGAATCTAATTTTTTTATGGATAAATACGATTCTGAATGAGTTAATGCACAAAAAAGTTACCATAATAATCAATATACAAGTTGATATAAATAATATTAATGGAACTTTTAAAATTTATATACAAAACATCACAGATACTTTGTTATGCATTATAATAATTCATAAAAATATTCCTGTAAAGAAATATATAACTACTGTTAAATATTTAGCACAGTCTATAGTTTGCAAGAAGTATAAGGTTATGAATTATAAAGCTAACTATAACTAAAGCAGGTACTATTTATTTCATGCTGCTTGACAAAACACTAGCATGCGCAAGCAGTTACAAAAGATCATGCCAAAAATAGATACTGAAAGAGATTTGGTATATTTTCTCAATGGATATATTCTAGAAGGAAAGAAAAATTGAAACATTCGAGAACATTTTTTAATCATTAGAAACACTGTTACTTGAAAAGGCCCTTTTTTAAATTTATTCAAATGGATGCAAGGAGTTTCAAAAAATCAAAAATTTAATTATTTTTTGTTACTTATTTATGCTCATAATATTGAAATCCAGATAGAAAAGGTTGACTCATAACCATCTTTGATACTCAAAAATGTGTAGTTTTAAAAACCGTAATTTATATAGAAAAACTAAAATATAAAATCGTTTTTAAACATATTTTTGCATTGAAAGACTAACTTCAAAGAGGGAAAATGTGAAATAGATGAATGCAAATGCGAATGGTGCATCAAAAATGGATTTTCAAAAAAAAAAGTGTTTGGGAATGTGCTGAAAATTGTAATTGGAGAAAACCCTCAGACCATTAATCGCTCAACGTAGACTTCAAAAACAATGAATATCTTTCAAAGTTACCAGCTTACACTAAAAATAAGTTTCTTCAAAAACAAAATTTTATTAAATAATTCTGGAAAAACATATTTTCTATACCTCTTCTAAACATTTGTACCGATATTTAACAGGCACGTAACATACCATTGGACAGGTGATAAACCTACCCTTAGATATATTTGAACCTGGTAATCTAATATAGTTGTGAAAGAACTAAAATATTAGCTACTTCTTCTTAATAAGACTACATCTGGTAAACCTTTTACTTCAAGCAGCAAAACAATGTAGCATAAACGAAGCTAACTACGCCACCGAAATGTATGTCTTCTTAGCCAAGTGTCATAATAAGCGACTTTCTCTATGGTGAAGCGACGTAACATTAACAAAGATATTTGCAAAAAGTACTACCGTTTTAAATAATAATAACTACCGTAATAAATTAAAACCGAATTTTAGTTTATTACAATAAGGCTTCACGATATTAAATGAATCCGAATTTTCGGCAGTAGTTTAAGTTTCAGATAAATGTTTAAAATTTATATTTATAGCTAGTATTTTAATCTTTTTTAAAAATTCTTTCATTTTTAAAAGGGATTTGGAAATGAAAATTTTATTATTTTTTTAAAAGTGATTTAAAATACATTGGTGTGATTATATTTTTTTTATCCATAAATTTATTGTTTAATAGCTAGGGATTCGTAGTAGGTTTAGATATTTAGTTTAATATATAAACTACAATTTGTAATTAGATTTGTAGAAATAAAAACCAGATATTTGTTTTTAAATATTACTTTTTTTTTACGTGTTGAATATTTGTTTACTTTAACGCATTGTTACAAACAATAGCAATATGTCAGCATATCAAATTAAAAAAAGAATACTTAGTAATCAAGGAATTTATCAATGGATAAAGATTACCCCTAAATACATCAAAGCATTGAAACGTTCCCCTCTGATAAACCAGAAAAGCCCAACTCAAATCTAACCCAGTATAAAATCAAACCTCACAAACAAGCCTCTACAGCTGAAATCCTACCCCATAAACATCAAGAAGATAATTCTCTGGGATCAACAGACAAAGCCGAAACGCTGCCTGAGGCCACAACCAGCAACTGAAACCGAAGTAATTGTTTTCCGATAGCAGCTTTAATCTCGCTTCTAAGACGGGCCCAGATGATAAATAACGCTATTATCTCTTAGTTCTTTTGTGGACTAACTGCCTTTAGCTGCTTTTGTGTGTGACTGCTTCCATTACTCCGGATTCTAGAAGATGGGGAATCGATAGGGATTAATCTTCGAAAATAATTCTACCCTTTTTAGTTGTTGAACGATCAAGGGGGGAACTAGTACTGGATAATAATTAAGGTGAGATGGAGACTGGTTTTAAGTTGCGTGATTAGAAAGAAAACACTTAGAAGAATTTATATGGGTCGGAATGGTTAGAGTTTCGATGAAACTGGAATCCAACTTATCTTGACAGAGATGTAATTTGGTTTTGAAGAGGAAACTGGCCCGTTTTCTGGAAACTCTTGATTTTAATTTAAGTATTGCAAATAAAACCCTAATGAATTAGTTATCGGTTCGGATTTCAATACCGACTAATATAAAGTCAGTAGTATTTTTTTCTCCATATGTATTTAACTTGTTTTATGCAATTTGTTTCAACAATGAACTCAAATGACGGTCTTTCTTAGCTTTGTGCAGTTTTAAAATTTAGTGTGATGCAAACCCCGTGTTTTTATGTGTATATTTCCCACTTATTAGTTGAGAATTAGTTGCGGGAATATCTACTATTTGACACGAGTCTTAACCTATTACAGACGACTTTGTGAATATCATTAATATATACATTTCCGAAAAAAGCACAACAATGTTAACTTTACGCATTTTAAATTACTCTTTCGTGAAAGTAAATTTGTCCTACCCAAATTCTTCAAGACTATGGCCTTGATTGGTCTTATATTTTGTTTATTTAGATAAGCTTACGCAGAAAGTTCATTTTCGTGAGGCAAATATTCTTGTTAGTCGTGGTAATGGATTAATGTTTTCCTTCGATTAATTTTTTTTATTTCGTGAATTTCGCGCTCTTTGACACTTGGCATCCAGAGAGACATACAAGGAAAGTAAAGATGCCTAAGGACCCCAGACAAAAGAAGAGAAACTGAAGTGCAGAAGAAGAATAAAAAGTGGAGGAAGAAGAAGAACAGGTCGCAGATCGCGTTGTCTTTTGTTAGTAGAATTTGTCTGTCTGTCCGGCGTGTGTACCTGTGATGGCGATCTTTGCGGACCACTTGCTTGTCCCCTCCATTATTTGAGCTTCGCCCTGCTGGAGAGCATCAATGTGGGTGTCGGGGTCAATGGTAAATGTCATCCTGCAAACATGACACATCAAGAGTGAAAAAAACACATAGACGGAGGAAATGCCACAGAATTCTCTTCAGTGGGCTGGAAGTAGTTGCGGACATCCAGTTAGTTTATCTCTGGTTGATACGCAGTGTTCGGATTTCGAATTAGTTAAGGGCTACATTTGACTTACGTTTCTGTAATTCGGAGTCATAATTCGTCGGAACTTACCAATTTCCAAAATGGTTCCAGATTTTTTTTTATAAAACAGGTTCCACGAATTTTAAATGTTTTCAAAACTGTACCTCAAATATATTTTCATTTAGGTTATCGTTTGAATACGAGAAACTTTAGTGGTATCATAAATTTGAAGTTACAGTTCTGTAGGATATATTTAAGCAATCATAAAAGCAGTGATATACCAATATGCAATGCTATATATGCATTATATGACGGCTTAAATATTTGCTACAGAGGTTTTGTAAAACTGTATTATTTCACTCGAGGCAGTTGAAATTCCCTCAACATGGATGATACGAATCAAATCGAAACTATGGCAATATCCTCCTGCAAACAAAAAAACATCCAACACAACACCAAAAAGACAATGACAACATCAACAAATCAGCAACAACAGAACATGCCGTTTCACAAGACACAAGTATGGTACATCGAAGGTAATATTTTGTGTGGAGGGGGGTGAGTATTGTAACACCGAGATATAGCACGCAGACAGAGAAAGAGAGGGTTTGGGAGGCAGGTCATAATAAGTAAAGCGATGCACAATGTTGGGGATCTCTTGACCTCTCTTGACCTACCGGTGATGGCAATTTTGGCTGACCATTTCGAGGTGCCGTCCAGGACGCTTTGCTTCACGGCCTTCATGTGACCCGTGTGGAGAGAGTTATCGATCGAAAATATGCCCCTGTAGGTCGAAGTGTGGAAGAGGGAAAGGAAAGGACATTAGAGACACACACACAGACACTTTGGTAACACACTCACTTTGGCAAGACTCGTCGAAACTGTTCATGAAGGGTTTTTTTTTCTATGTTCATAAATACAGTGCTCTCGTTATAATCTGATTTTTGTGTCCCACAATTGAAGAGCTTAGTGCTAAGTGACAAAGAGGTGAAAAGGAGAAAATGAGCTTTAAAGTATTTCGTTTGCACTAAGATACGTTGAAAACGGCACTTAAAGGGTAAAAAGTGTATGAAAAGGGGAGAAATTGTTATCTTTATAGGATGCAATGACATGTTCATTGACACAAAAATCTTATTTTTTTTTCAAAAATGTCACTTAGCACGTTCCTCCACTAAGCTCATCAATTATGTTCTTTACTACAAACATCAACTTCCTTTAAAGAACTAATCTAAACAAGAAAGCGTCCATGATCTGCATGGAAATACATGTAAGGAAAGTTTTGTTTTATTCGAGAGCGCCAGTCCTATTTAGTCAGAAGTCTGATTTAAATCACATATTTTGGAAACGAGGAATCTAATCAGCCATTTTTTTCAACTCTGAAGTCCAGATTGCTCTTGTATCGCTCAATGTGAAAATATTACAACAAGGCGAAATTAATTTTTTTTTGTTATAAAATAGAATTGTACGAATGCTCGGTTAAAGGAATATCCCTTGAAATCCAAATCTTTCTTCGATCCCAATTTTTTTTATCAATTAGTTCAGACTACTGAGAGAGCACTGTATAATAGTATATTTTTGTTAAAATAGTTACAAAATTAGTTTTTAAATTGAGAACTCTTGGTTTATTGCAGGAACAGTGAAAACTTCTTTAAATGAATGTCATGTAAAGTATAAGGTGATTTGTAAGCGTAAAAGTGAAAGACAATAAGTAAAACTTTTATTAAAATAATAAAAATAATACACGGAACTTTTAACTTAAAGTTTTAATTTTTTTTTGCTTTTAAATAAAAAAACAATTGCATGTTTCTGTTATTGGAGTAAAATATGTGTTAAAACTGCTAGGAAAAACGTTTAAAAATCGTATTTTAAGGAATAAAACGCAAAAGTTACACCTGAGCTATTTGAAATTTGTAGATTTCACATGTACCTAATGAATAAAACTTATTTGAATAGTAAAGAAATACAATATAAGGTTAAAACATTGATGAAAAACATTAGTTACATAAGAATGAAATCTGAGCCGGAAATTTAAAACACACACATAGAATACTCATTAATTAGAAATGTCAGCTTCTACATACAAATAAAGACACACAAATAACTTTCACAAATGATTATTCAATGAAATGAACACAAAAATATTAATACCTTTCTTAAATTACCAAGTACCTAGGGATCCTACTAGCGATTAACATAAGTAAAAGCCTTTCTTAATTAAAATTATGACTCATGGGTAATTTTAAAGTCTAATTACGTATCGTGAGTAAACGAATATATCGATAATTAACAAAATGCGGCGTTAAATTTTAATCTTTGAAAGATAAATCTGGATTTTCTAAAATTATTGGCGTATAATTTTATGCGTATTTCTCCCTTGTGTTTTGCCTTTATTATATTCACTAACTAAAATAAATGGTTAAACAGGGTAAATTCTGAAAAGTTTTACTATGGATACGTTGTAATATATACGTTGGAATTTGTTCGTAGAAATATATATGAAAGAAAGCAATAGTTTTAAAAGTTTCCTATAATTAATAATCCAATTACTTTGAGCGGTTGGTTTAGAAAGAGTAACTGAAACGTATTGGGTTTTCTGAAAATTCGAAATGGAAATAACTTGTAATTTCTAGAATTATTCATAAGTTTTAATTATGAATTCGTATAACCCGGTGTCTTACATTCATCTTTTAATAACACACAGTCAAATGGATATAGAAAGATGTAAACATAATAAGGAAATGTGTAACAAAGGTCGTTTATTTATAAGGAAATTATAATTAAATGGTTAAGAATTTATAATTAAAAGTTTTGAGATTTAATTTTTCGGTTGGTATATTTATCCACTTAATAGTTTAAATATGTAAATTAAACATTATTAAATAAAATATGCAATTTATCTTCAAAAATTTAAAAATTGGTTTAAAGTATTAGAGTTTAATTTAGAAAAGTTTTTGCACATCTTTAAGAATATTATAGGTTTAAACATTATTGTAAATAAGAATTAGAATTTCAATGACTCTATTTAATAAGATTATATCAGTGTTTTATCAAATCAATATATCACTGATGATTAGAGAAAATGTCAGTATACATAAAACAGACCTTATAAGCTCAAAAATTTCGGGTTTGTCTCTCTCTCGGATCTTCATTCGTTCTTTCATGGCCATGATGATGTTGTTTGCCTTGTCGTCTGCTCCGTGCTTCGAACTTTTCTCCGCAGCACCTGCGAAAAATAATAAAAAAAAGTGTCATTAAACTGAAGCGAAGAGGTTAATTATACTACAGAGTGTTCTTTTTAATCGAAGTTTTACGCTTATTAAGTTTCTTTATGAATTTGTGATCACAATTTTTATATTTAGTAAATTGGAGGATGAAATGAGTCTATTACTATAGAAGAGAAAATGGCGGAGGGAATCGAATTTTTGTTTTCAATAGATCCGTTAAACTTAGTAAATTAAGTTGTTAAGCGAACTATTTTATTTCTGAGTTGAAGTGATTAATTAATGTCGTTAAATATTTATGCTATGAAAGGGGAAGCTGTAAAAAGGGAGAGATCAATATAGGTTAAGATCGAGACATAAGTGAAGCAACAAAAAATAAAAAATTAAGGTATCAGAAAAGAGATAGGGTGGAATAAATCGATGAAGAAATATATAATTTATTGAATTTTATTAACGGAACACACTTTCTTGGATTCACGGATTGGTCGTTTTGACTGTGGTAGTTGCGGATTTGTCTGTATTCGGAAAATCAATTTAAGTTAGATATTAGAAAGTGTGTGTAAGTACAATAGAGTTTTACAAACGTTAGGATGTGTCAACACTTAGATTTCTGTGATTCCTTTCTTACCAACCATGAGATTGTGCCACATGCGTCCCTGAAAACATGGCATACCTTACAACCCGACGTACGGCGTTCTAGCTTGATGCCGCATGCAGCAAAGAGTCAAATAAACCGATTGTAAACAGGCCCTTTTTAGAGACATAATAGAGTCCCAAGGTAGTAGCTCCATTGATTTAGAGTTGCGACACATTTGGTTGAAGGGAAACAGCATTCACTAAAGTCAATAGCTCGATGCGGATTGTTATTGGCTTAGGGGGTGAGGAGTTAGGACTGCCTATGCCTAAGAAAAAGTGTGTGAATAGAAACCTGCGAGTGGCTCCAAGGACTCCCTTAGAGATGTGACAAAGTTGCCACCACTCAGGGCCTTGCTATAGAGGGTAGCGTTCTTGTTAATAGAATGAAGAAAACTATGACATTTATTTATGTCATTAACTCTTTAAGAACCAATCGGAAGGGTTTGTCCGGTTATACTACATCATTTGGGGTGTAGGGTATAGTTAAAACTTGTATCAGTTGTCAAATTTACCTACAACCAAACAATATCAGAAGAATCTATTTTGACTTTTTCGTTGTGGTATAGTCGTTAAAGGGTTAAGCTATCCCAGAACACGGAGTTCCACATACAGTTGAAATGCTTCGTAGGTTGCAGTCTACTACTTTACGTGGTTAAAAACAGCAAAAAAACTGTTGTTTTTACTTAAAACAGTTTATTTTTACAGAAAAAAAACAATGAAAAGAAAATATTTTTTGTTATAAATATTTTTTTTCTGCAAAATTAAGATTATTTTACAATGTAGATACTAGTAGAGAGTGGGGGTGGTGCTTACGCTGCAGGCAGTCGGCGTTGAGCAGGTCCTTGCACTTCTCGTGGCACTTGACTCCGCACTCTGTGCATCGGACCCCTTGGCGGGCGATGCCCCACAGGAGTCCCTCGCACTCGTAGCAGTAGGTGGGCGAGGTGGCGGTCCACGGCTGGAAGTTGTGGGGGGTGGTCGACGAGATGGGGTAGATCAGGGCCTGGAGGGTCTTCTTGTACACGTGGGTTTTCTGCACACAAAACACACACTGTTACGATTTGAACACTAACACAAACTGACGTCATTACTAAAAACACTTACACTTAACTCCATGTTCGCTGTATTGTGTCTCCCTGAATTCGTGTACATTCAGTAATCTTAACTAACTCATTAAAGATGTTGTGTTAAAAGTTTGTCCTTCTTTTGAGATGCAATGCACACATTTCATCAGTCCATGTGCACATACAGTATAACAAGGTTATAGCGTCGTTCAAGGGACCGTAATTTTGTGAAGTTGAAAACGAGTAACGTTATAAACGAGGTTTAATATTAAGTGCAGGAAATCGTATAAAATACACAATTTTATTATTAGTATTATAACAGGAGAGTTGATTAAAAATTGTTGTTATAAGCAGGATATTATAGCGTTAAGGTATGTTTTCAATTCAAGGGACCGAAAGTTTATGGCAGTATAAACGAGTTTTAGGTGTAAACGATGCCGGTTAAACCAAGTTCGACGAGATGGGGTAGATAAGGGTCCTCTTGTACACGTGGGTTTTCTGCACAACATACCTACACATTTCTTTTAAATTATTCATTATATTGAAGTTCATAAGTTATACAGTAACTATGTAGTTGTGTGTGTTATTTGTGTTCCATTATAGGTTCTGATTCCACTGCAAGGTATGTTGTCTTTTGTAGCATATGTTCAATGTATTGAGTATTCTTTAGTTAATATCCAAATAATTTCATCAGTCCATGTGCATAGACTTAACCAAAGCTCTAATCGTTTATAACAAATGAAATGAAGAATTGCAAGTAAATCACCAAACAATGTTAGAGATTAACATTTTTGATAATTAGTTGTCGAGATTCGTGAATTCGCACGCTCGCTCCATTCAAAGTACCATACTTCAAAACCTTCGGATTACCAAGAGAGGTTTGGTTGGCTTTTAAGTTCTTTTTCGGTTAGTTGGGCTTAGCGCTTATATCAGACCCTTAGGATTGAGGATAAACTAAGGCCGAGTATAAATTAGTGCCTGAATAAAGAGTGTGGACAACTAATGAACATAATTTTACGACATTTTATTTTACGATATTTATATATTTTTTTTGTCTCTTCCCTTATCCCCTTCCCTTTTGTATCTGCCCTTATCCTTTGAGTTTAATTATAATTCTGTGTATAGATTGTGATTTAGATTTTTTTGTGTGGATCTTTTCTACGTATCTGAACATGTCTACGTATCTGTACATGTAGACGCTATATTAAGTAGAATTTCATTGAGAATTAAAATATATTTTTTAATTGCTTAGACCTTAGGAGAGAATTCTTCAAAGGCTTAAGAAGCTCTTAGAAATCATTAAAATTGACGAATAATTTAGTGTCTAAAGATGAGGGTAATTTTTGCAGTGTCATTTTATAACTTCCGTTAGTAAAAACGTACGAATTTCCTTAGCAATATATATTAGTATTTCGTCCATTCTATACTGATACTTCGATTTACCTTAAAAGGCAAAGTTAATAATTCAATTCAAAAGTTGTTTAAACCAATACAAAATTTGTTTAAATCAATACAAAACTTGTTTAGCTTAAATACGATACAATAATAAAAATCTACTAAAATTCGTAATGCATAATTTATCTTTCTAAAATCACACGAGCCCCATTATGATATACAGTTAATTAGTTTTATCACAAAACAAAAGTATGAATAAATCCGACACCTAATTTACATGAAACCTCACAAAATAAGTAAAATAAGACCCCATTCCATGAATATTCATAGAAATGGAGAATAAAAAGATTAAAAAACCACGAAACGCGCTGTTACCTAATATTTTTGGACTAATTAAGACGGTTTGAAGCATTTTTAAAGATCTTGCAATAAATAAAGTTTAATTTCTGAATAGATTCAAGAGAAAATCTATCGTTATAAATAACGTTTAAAATTTGACTAAAATATTCAACAAATAAATTGCTCTAATGGGTCTAGTGTTGAATTAAAGATGGCAGTGTAATAAATTTTGTATTGTCCCCTTTGGGTTTTATTTTGTATTCCGATATTAATTTTAATTCGCTTCCACAAGAATATATTTTAATATACTTTATGTGAAACATAACTTTTCTCATTATTTAAAATAATAAAAATAGTTACAAAATAATTAAAAAAAAGTGTTGCAATAAAGATGTATTTTAATTTGTTTACATGATATTTGCAGTTAATATTTTCGTATTAATTTCAGCATTTCTGTAAATTTTGATAAATAAAGAATCAATTACTGGAAAACGGGGTATTTTTTGAACAAAGAATGTTTAGTTTTTGTAAGATATTTGTTTAGATTATTAACCTAAATAGTTAATCTTAAATAAATTACAAAGTATGTGAATTTGTTTGAAAAATAAGTTTATAGAATGTGCTCAAAAAATATTTTTTCACATTATAAATATTATATAGACGGAAAAAAGTCCAATCGTTAATACACTTATCAATTAAAAAACTCGAAGATAAACCTTTTATATATCTTTGTTAGATTATTATATTAAAGCAAATCCTTTATATCTAGAATTTTCTTTTTAACTCTATAAACTTCTTTTAAATAGGAAACGACAGTCAGAAAAACCAGATTTTTTTTATACGCTTAACACTAGCCATCCATCATTGCTTTTTGACAAGTATCAGTGGTTACATGGACCATAGGCAGGCCATATCATGTGTCAAGACACATGATACATCCTGGGAAATAGACACACTTCTAAAAAAATATTGGGGGTATAAAAATGGTGTGACATGACAATTTTATGATCTTTATAGATCAGAAAAACATAGGGTCTAGAACAAAAAAAAGTCCTACTTCGAAAGATTATAAATTTAAGTCGGAAGTAAATCGCATATTCTGCTTATTTTGTTTCACAATATAACAAAATAATAGCAAAAAAAACTTTAAATATAAATTATTTTAGGCATTTTATTTAATCTTCTATTAACTACTTCTACCAAGAAAATAAACTAATATCAAATGCTATCTGTGCTATAAAGTAATATTTATCTTTCGTTAATAACTTAAAAGTTTAAACTTTCTGGAATTTCAGTGTGACGATACGGTAAGAAATATCGAATGGTTTGATAATTATCGAGGCCTCAACAGTTTCTCATGAGCTCAGGTATTTTAGCCATATTATTCAATATTTATTTAACTCTTCTATAAACTACTTCTTCCAAGAAATCAATCTTCCATTAATAACTTAAACACTTGTATTTCAATGAGACCATTCGATAAGAAATATCTAGTGGTTTGATAATTATCGATGCATATTAACAGTTTCCCATAAACTTGTGGCGGCATTGCGCTACTTCTCGATGCAGTGCTTGTTCGAAAACCTCTTCCAACCATGTTTATTAGCTTTATGTGGCAACACCGGTACTGGACGTTCAAAAACTGACTGCTTGCTTGTGAACTCTCTCTTCTCTCTGTCTCTAAAAATTAGATGGATCCACTTATGTGTGTGTGTTGTCTGTTGTGTCTGTCTTACTTGACGAAGGTTTATAAGCGGGTCGCTGACCAAGCACACAAACCTGAATATACATGTCTACCAACCAACCAACCAACTCTCTTCTCTTCGGCAACGCTGCCGCCCCGGGATCGCTCGTTGATTGAGAGTAGCAGCCGTTAATTATTGTTTATTTTATGTTAACTTAATTATTTATAAACTCGTGATATTTACTAATGTTAATTAAATAAATGTTGTTACTTCAAGCCAGCGTATTCATTGAACACTCATCTACATGATTAATACAGAACAGTTGCAACCGAGCCTGGCGAAAGGGTTAATTCGGCGACCCCTTTCGCCATAAACTCAGTTTTTTTTAATGAAGCTTTGAGTTGTAGACCAGGAAACAATGCTTAGTATTTGTTTCAAATATTCAAGACACATTGATGTCTCTTACCAGTTCTTCATCGTTGAGAGATTGCCGGGGCACGGCGGAAGTGAGACCAGCATTCCTTTTCGTCGCTGCCATTGTCTGAAACACACGAGCAGCAATGAGCACAAGGACTATTAATAATGTAAATGCGACATAATTAAAAAATTATGAATTGTTTTAGCGATAAAAATAGCATAGATGAAACATAGCGGTGTCATAATAGGTTCAAAAACTAAACAAGTGCATTGAAAAATACGACTCTTTAATCATTTTGTTACATGTAACATTTTGAGTGTATAGACATGTTCTTTTTTAGCCAACAATATAATCGTACTCATGTAATCTGCTTTCAGTGTAGGGTAATTTGAGAAAAATATTTTACACTATAACTATATTAAATAGTTTATTAAATAGTTTGCGGTATTATTAAATAGTTTTGTATCGTCAAGAAAACCTTCTTTTTAATAAACTATCTTTGAAAAAATTAAGATATTTTGGTTTTTTTTTTCACTTTAAGCAAGTTTATTTTAACTAGCATGTGTCAGATAGGTTAATGATTGTTTAGTATTCAACTAAGGGATTTGAAAAAGAAATATTTTAAAGAGAGTACCGATTAGAATTTCATAAAATGCATTTTATGCATGTTTTGTTTGCCAACAACAGGTTTAACAAGTTTAGTACTTCATAACATCTTGCATGTGACGGTTATTAACGTTTTATATTTATATGCTCTGATGAAAGCGTATTAGGTGGGGTTCTTATAAATAAACTTTGAATCAATTTCCTCTCACGTTTAAAGTTTTTATATTCCTATATATCAATCTCTTATCAATCTCTCTTTTAAGACAATAAAATTTGTTTTGAAACTTCCCTATAACTAAAACAATTACCCAAACACCACTTAGTGTTGTTGAACGCAGACCATTCACACAGAATGCAGTTAAAATGTTAAAATAACTATTTAACGTGCCACGTGGAAATGACTCTTAAGATCCCCTGGACATTATTGATTAACTAGTCAAGGAAACGACGCATTTAAGATTGTGCTCTGGAGTAATAATTATACAAGGCAGAAGGGGGTAATTTGCATCCAAGCGTGGAAGGATCCTGATAAGGAGATTACAGAAACTTCAATTACATACATTTGGGAGTAAAATCTGCCGGTCTTTGGCACTGGAGATCATCATATGAATGTATACTTAAAGGGTTATGACTGAAAATGTTTAGAAATTTTAAAGGATTTTTATGGGTACTTTTAAGATTTAATATTCATAAAACCTTGCATGATCTCCATTAAAGTTATTTTTTAAAAATATTTAGAGTAATGATTTTGTTATTAAGTGTTACATTGAATTAAATTAAAATTCATGAAAATGTTGTTTTGTCAAACAATTTAACAATTTGTTACGACTTTTGGAAAACAAAATTCCTAATTTTTAAAGGTTCAATAAAGAAATTGGTCTTATGTTTTAGTTAAAACTAATACATTTTTAAGGTACTCTTTTTAATTTTATAAAGTGTTTTAGCCAATAATAATTTTAGGGAAGTTAAATAGAATATAGATACGTTTTAATAATAATGAATGAATTAGTTTAGAATGGGATATTTAGAATGTAATCGTGTAGAAAAATGATGAAAAAAGAAAAATAATGCAAAAGAGGAAATAGTTGAGCAAGTTTGAGTTTTAAGCAGTATTTAAAAGGAAGGAAAGAAGTATTTAAAACAGTAATGTACCTTGAGCACCTTCACATTAGGAAGCACAAAATGGAAGAATATAAGTTAGTATCAAGATTATATTAATATACATTTAAAAAGAATACTACATTTTTAAAACAATATTATAAATAGGGAGAGATAAATACATGTTATTTAATTAGATTTTGTAACCAACTTTTTTTCTAGGATAACATATTTAGTATTGATGCGTATTTTGTCATCCATCTTAATTTTAAACATATCTATGAACATTTAAATATTTTTGTGCAGAGCGTTTAATGCTTTTTTAATGCGGCAAAAAATATAATTAACACACAACCTAATTAAACAGTACAATAATACTTATAGTTATCCTTTAAAATTTCAGCAGTAATATTTAAACTCGATACCAATAACTTAGTTATTAGTTTATTCATAATTTATTGTAGTATTTTCGTAAAGTTCTTAATATTAAGCGTTTAGAATTTTTACAAATGCTTTTTTAATGCCAATCGATACTACAAAATATATTTTTTATGTGGTAGACGCCGTTATGAATATAAATTCAAATTATTTTAATAAGTTTGCGAATTAGTAAATTTTTCCTACTTGTGTTGATAGTATTGTATAAGGAAATACAACAACATTTTTGATTTAATGAGAATATGCAGCTGAAATTTTATATCTTGTGACAATATACAAAGGAACGTACACGTGACTAATATTTATTTAAAAAGAAATTGAAATGCAATGTTACTAAAATGATATTCCTTGCCGTACGTGATACCGTATGACTACTTTTCGAGGCAAATTTGATATCGCAAAGTCATGATATGGGAAGAATGTCAAGATGATATCATCGTGTGCTACTTAGAATACAATAATTAAATATATAATTTATTAACAAGTACACTGAACTACCATGTAACTAAAATGTCATCCATGTACTCTACAAGGTATTTAAAGACAATTCAATTTCACTCTATTAAATAGATGAAAATAAGACGTCGAAATGATATAGTATGATATTTGTGTTATTCGATACATTTAAAAGAGAAGATATTTCAATGCAAAGTTGTTACACTTACCAATTCACTGACCAGTGGGATGGATTTCCGCCTGGGTCGAATGTCAGGCATCGAATCAATGTTGCTGTAGAAGGGATTGTCTCCCGGTCTGTTACAAATCGAAAGAAAACACCAACAGTAAATACATTAATTAAAATACATAATTATACAGTAACTCCTCGCTATATCGAGCCTCGTTACATCGCGCATTCGGATATATCGCGCCTTGTATTATGTCTCCCAATTTTTCCCCGTGATATTTGCCGGAAAACAGGTTTTACGAGAAAAATCAAAGCATCTAACTTTAGATGGATTATTTAGTAGGAAATAAGTGAAATGTGTATAGCAATTAATAATAATAATTCCTTTATAAATTTCTGTTTTTCTAGAATAGTTATCATTTTATATGATTTAGATTTAATTTTTCAAATACATATTGTGCTTTGGTTAAAACTTTGTTGAAAGTATAAATACATCCAAAGTACAATATCTATCAAGTCGCTCGTTATATCGCGTATTCAGTTACATCGCGATTTTTTGCTTGTCTCCCGGGAAGCGCGATATAACGAGGGGTTGCTGTAATTAGTATTTTACTGTATACAATAAAAAATTGAAGATAATTTAATAGAATAGTAAAGCACAATTACTAAGGCGTTGGATACAATAGTAAAAAAAGTAATAAAGCACTATATACAATAGTTAAAATAGTACAGTACACTCTTAAAACAAACGAGTGGTTTTAACTCAGTCTGAGTTAATTTTCACTCCTTTCCGTGCCGAAAATGCACTTCTCCTATAGGAGTGAATTTCACTCTTTTCGGAGTGGGTAAAAGAAATAAAGAAAATAATCTGCGTCCTACACTCTTAAAACGAGCGGTTTTAACTCTGAGTTAATTTCCACTCCTTTCGGTGCCGAAAATGCACTTCTCCTATAGGAGTGAATTTCACTCTTTTGTTTTAAGAGTTTAATGTTTACGATGTACTCATGTAACGAACTACTGACATGAACTATTAACAATTTTAACTGGCAGATTAACAAAATTGTTTAGTTTTAATAAACCTGATTTTATTTATTAAATATTTTTTTTTCTAAAAAAATTAACGTCTAATGTGCAGCTTAAAAAGTAATTGATTTTTTCATCTTTTGGTAAATTTTAGTTTTCATATAAATCCTTGATTTGGAATTCTAAAGTTTAACATATAATTTTATAGAAGTTTTTCCAGTAAATATTATTAACTAAAGCTACTAAATCCTAGTAACTACATGTAGAAAAAACTTTATACATTTGAAGGCTCTATAAAAAAAAAACGCTTAGCGTCCTTATACAGTTAGAATTTTAATAAATAACTTGCAAACAACATATTCTTATGGAATTAGAATTTGAGCAATCAAACATGATATTCCTGTACAAAATATTATTCGAATAGCTAACATACGTAAATTATTCGTATATAGTAAAAGAAAGAACAATATTTTTTAAAAATTTCATTTTAGATTCAAAGAGTTTACGAAAACAACACGATACTTTTATAAATGTTCGCAAAAGTTAGTTCGTAATAGAAAGAGAATTCATTCATCTTTTGGTGGCAAGTGAAGAATTGATTTGATTTTAAAAGTTCTTACAACATTCTTAAGAAGAAATATAACAAAAATCGGTTAGAAAGAAGGTTTTAAAATGGAGTAAAATTGTGAAACTATCGTTTTCAATTCAAGTTGGGAAACAATAAATCTTGTGATGATGCATTTGGAATGCTTTTAAAGTGTTGCATTGACAAATTTAGATTTATACGGAATGAATGTTTAAAAGTTAAAAACAAAACTAAACTATAGTTCTTAATGTTTTTCGGAAAATGAGTTTGGAATAGTGTTTGGAAGTTTTTATGAAATGTACTGCAATATTTTGTTTTTCACAGAGTATTTTTATAAACAAATCAAACAATAAAAAAGTAGCATATAGCACTAAATATATTTTATTCATGGAACACGCTAGAAATCTCTCAGCTTAACTTTTACAAAAAGTTTCATATTGCTAATGTGTTCTCAATAAAATATTTCTAAAATCGAATTTCAATACGGTTAATACGGATGTTATTTTTGTCTTTACCAAATTTGCTATTATTAATAAATTTTTGTTATAAGTTAATATTAGTTTATTAATAGTTGCAAAACTACTAATATGTAATGGAAATTTTCTTTAACAATCTAAGAAAATATTTCTTTCTTCGTCAGCAATCAATAAAATAATGTTTAACAAAATATATTTAATGATTTATGTTACCGTGTCGCTTATTTGTAAAAACACACACAAAAGTCTATTCTTTCTTAGACAGTTTTAAAAAACGACTTTGAGAATTACTACAACCTTTCAACATTGCAGTTCACATATCCCAATGTACCTGGAAAAAGTGACGTATCGGTAAAAAAAAAATTCAGTATAATCATCTGCAGTTTGGTTATTTTCATTACACTTTATCAGAGTAAAGTAAAGGATTTGACAACTGTATCCCAACTGTTACATATATCTATTCAAGGATTTGCTTCAATTGCTAGGCTTTAAATTTTGAATAAGTTAGCTTTTTTCTGAACTAAAAAATTCACATTTGGCCGATGACCACTTTTCTGCTCAATATATTGATTGATTCTTTTTACAAAACGGTAACATAAAGGTAATTTAAAAAACTAAAGTTCAGTCCAGTCAAACACACTAACGTGAGAAATTTATAGCAAAAGAATAATTTTATTTTAGCAATTTTATATAAATATAGCCAATTGTTTTTATTAATCTTACTTCCAACATTCACAGAGTTTCACACTTTACAGATTATATAGTTTATAGTAGAACTATTTTTTAGTTTACTGTTTTACAAAGAGACTGCAACTTTTGTTCAACTAAATATTAAATTTTAGTTTAGTTTTGGAAGTGTTTTATTATTTTTAAGCTCTTAAAATTTTGCGCCTCTATATACGATTAAATATTTTGATGATCCTCTATATACGATTCAATATTTTGATGCGCCTCTATATACGATTAAATATTTTGATGCGCCTCTATATATGATTAAATATTTGATGCGCCTCTATATACGATTAAATATTTTGATGCGCCTCTATATACGATTAAATATTTTGATGCGCCTCTATATACGATTAAATGTTTGATGCGCCTCTATATACGATTAAATATTTTGATGCGCCTCTATATACGATTAAATTTTTGATGCGCCTCTATATACGATTAAATATTTTGATGCGCCTCTATATACGATTAAATATTTTGATGCGCCTCTATATACGATTAAATATTTTGATGCGCCTCTATATACGATTAAATATTTTGATGCGCCTCTATATACGATTAAATATTTTGATGCGCCTCTATATACGATTAAATATTTGATGCGCCTCTATATACGATTAAAGTTTTGATGCGCCTCTATATACGATTAAATATTTTGATGCGCCTCTATATACTTAAATTTTGATTGAGCTTATATAACGATTAAATATTTTATGGCTCTTATACGATTAAAGTTTGAGCGCCTTTACGATTAAATATTTGATGGCTTAAACGATTAATTTTTGATGCGCTCTTATAGATTAAATATTTGATGCGCCTCTATATACGATTAAATATTTGATGCTCTATATACGTTAAATTTTTGATGCGCCTCTTATAATTATATTTTGAGCGCCTCTATACGATTAAATATTTTGATGCGCCTCTATATACGATTAAATATTTTGATGCGCCTCTATATACGATTAAATATTTTGATGCGCCTCTATATACGATTAAATATTTTGATGCGCCTCTATATACGATTAAATATTTTGATGCGCCTCTATATACGATTAAATATTTTTCATTTAAAAACAGAGTACAACTGGTTAATTTGTTTGAAATGGAAATGTTTTACTCACCCGCCATCCTTAGGCCAAAGGCTTCGGACAGCGTCCGTGGAATTCCCTCGTAGCGCATTCCCACTCTGAAAACAGAAAACAACACAATTAGGCATAAGACATTAAAACCACATGCTAAAAACTATTGCACGGTATTAGTTACAATGAAAAATCGTAAAATGTTTAGTAAGCAACAAAGAATTGTTAAAATAATGTACAGTTTAAATTTTAAATCTTAATAGCAAAAGTGTAATGACGGTTTAATAGGGTTACTTAAAACACAAAAAGATTCTTTTGCATACGAAAAGTTATACAAATAGTCTTTGTATTGAACGATTTTTTTTATTTAAAATACCTTTTATTGAATTGTTAAAATATTGTACAGATTAAATTTTGAATCTTTATAGCAAAAGTGTAATGACGGTTTAATAGGGTTACTTAAAACACAAAAAGATTCTTTTGCATACGAAAAGTTATACATATAGTGTTTGTATTGAAAGATTTTTTTTATTCAAAATACCTTTTATTGAATTTTTAAAATATGTATAAAAATTTAGTATTTTCATCAACACAAGCAAAGAATTAAAATATCAAAATAAAGTAATTTAATAACAAAGTGCAAGTTTTAGGTTGCTTTTAAAGTTCAAGTAACGCCATTTCAATATGCTGCATCAATGTTGTATCCTTAACATCTATTTCTATACATAAGAAAACAATTCAGAGCTATCTTTGAATCATAATAAAACAAGAAACCTCAAAAATCGATCTACCGATGGCCAGAGTTACAACACAGCTATTTTTAACTCCTTCGAACAACAATAGCTGAAACACTCCGCTATTCCTCCTTTACCCAAGGAAACGAAATACAGCGGTAAATAGGACTATTGATTGCAATCATCTTCCGGTTTTTCCCGATTACTTATCCGGATTCTGTCCGGAAAACAGGACAGATTCCCATCATTACACGGATTATTAACGTAACTGGGCCATCTAACTTTCCGGGAGATTCTGCGATGTTTACTTGTCAGATTGCATGGGAAATATATTGGAATCGCATGCGAAAAAGTACTCAAGTAGTATAATATAATAGTAAGAATGAAGGTGAAAGTAAGTAATAGCAAGGTTAGGTTGAATTAATGTCGTACTAGAGCGCACGATGGCTATCGGCGATGGGCGTCATAATTTAGAATCACATTCAAGTGACGAGCTGACACCTAAGTAGGCCCCCAAAACAACTTTTAAGGGCGAAATCGTTTGGGGCGTCTGGACCTTCAATTGAGTGAGAATTAGTTGGTAAGACGGTTGGTTTTAAGAACTTCAGGTCACTAGATCTATTAGCATATATTAAAGCTAAGAAATTCCTTGTAAAACTAGGAACTAGTGAAGTTTAAATTCGTCTCAGACTAATATTCTGACACCGCGTAGGTTGTCAAACAAATTATAGGATTACAATTAATAATGAATAATTGTGTCAATTGAGTTTTCATTTATAAAAAATTTAGGGGGCATTTAAATAACATTTTAGTTTAGTATGATTTCTGAATATCTCTGCTCTGCTCATTTTTCTCCCCTGCATTTAGTGCTGATGTACTTTAGATGCGAATATTCAATGAAGGATATTAGCTGTTTTAATACAAAATACAATGAGAAAAAAATAAAGGAATTTGCATTTTAATGTTATTTGAAAATGGTTCATTTCGTATAAATCAAGCTTATATAAATCTATATAAAGAAAGAAGTATTAAAAAAATCGTAAGAATAGTTAAATTCGAAAGTTTTTTGATACATGGTTTAAAATACGTATTCTCACATAATGCTTTACGATTTACAATTTGAATTTAAAGTTGCATTTTATAACACTAACTAATTTTAAACTAGAAAACTTTTAACGAACCCATTAGTTAATTGGCAAAGTGACAAATACCAATACTGACTAATAATTTTTCCATATAACGATCAAACACCAAAATTCCTTAGACTCCATATTAAAATATTCATCAAGCTAAAACGATAGACACGAACCTTTTAAATGATAATTGATCTCTATGATTAAAGGGTATATGTCCGTATATGTATTTATAATGAACATTTAATTTAGTGAGTGGCAGCACCTCCTTTAGTGGAAATTGATGGGTTCATTATCGAACGAGTGAAGAAAATTTGAAAATTCGTTCTCTTCTAAGAATCGTTTGCGACTATACTTTTCGCAAACGATTAATTCCCGATTTGTGAGAAAGAGGTGCGTGGTAGGAAAGGGAGGGAGGGTGGAAAATTCTGCTCCTTCCCCCTTTTTCAGTAAGCAGGACGAAAATGACAAGATTAGCCATTTCTCTGCCCCTCTTACCGTTTTTGAATAAAAAACGTATACAGTTAATTTTTTAGCAAACACTTGCTCTTTGTTTCAGTTACTCAGTTATATTGTTATGAAATTTGTTTTTTGGGTGATTTTTTATGTAATTATTTTTAATTTTGGGAAAAATTACAAAATTTAAGCTTTTTTCTGAAAAGACACAAAAATTTAAAATATAACATGAACAGCTATGTATAATGCTTGAAATTAAAAAGATATTTTAAAGTTAAAGTTATTCATAAACTTTTGTCACTCTTTAGATTTAACAGTTACAATAATAGATCATAATGTAATTTAAAAAAAACTATAAGCCACATGCCATTAGAAAAGAAATTAAATGAATGTAAATTTTTTTTTGCACAAGTTGAATACATTGCAATATGAAATTTATGTATTTATAACTAACCTTACTTTTTATGAGTTAATTTATAAATTAAAATATGAAGTTTACAAATTACTTTCAACTAACGCTTGCTTAAAAGCCATACAAATGTTTTCCTGAGAAAGATTTTCATATGGAGCATGTGAATACAGTGCTTAATTAAACTGATCAAATATGCAATCTAAATGATCGAATATTTAATTCCCTCTACTTGACTATATACAAAATCTATATATCAAATATGTAAAATATATTTTATCAAAGGCCCAATATATTTGAGCAAATACATAACTAATATAATGGAATACCCGATAGGATTAATGAAATACTAAAAAGTAACATATCATCACCCCCAAATATTCTAGAATTCAATAACTCTCCGTTCCCGCTATTCGTTCAAAGAATAAGTGAAAAACATCAGCCCATTCTATCCTCAACATCTTTTATTCTAACGATAAAAGGACATCTTATCTCTCGGCAAACAGAAATAAAGCCGCACACAGGGAGGCTATTTAAATGGGGAAATTGATCGGTATTAAAATGAAATCGGGAGAAAAACATGGGGAATTTTATCGGTGTTTTTTTATAGGAAGATATATTTTTTTATTATCTAAGTTTAGATAATGAATGATTGAGCGTCAGATTTAATGTTTTAGTCTGCAGGGTTTTATTGAAATACAAAGTAACAATTATCTCGGTGATGGAGATTATAAATTATTCATTTAGCTGGTTTATTTGGAATCAGTTAGCGCAATTATTTATTCCCAAGTAATAAATTTTGTAGAAGTAGTATAGATGAAGTGCAATACATTTTAAGCGCTTTTCTTAACGTATGAAGGCATTTATCAAGTTATTATACTCTATGCGTGAATAATTTAAACTTCCTTTTATTTTATGTTATCTATAATTAAATGAAACCGCCACTAATTTTTCAGTTCCATGAAAGGTCCAAAAAATTACAGTCTAACTTTTTTTCAAAAGTTCCATAAATGAAATAATTCAAATATTTGCTACTTTATAAAGAAAAAAAAATTGTGCTACTAAGCAACGATTATTTACAAACATTTCAGCAACTTTAAAAATCACAGACAGTACTTTAAAACGATAAATGAAATTTGCATGTATTATACTCATTTCTTTTTTTATCAAAGTTAATAATTATGCTACCAATATAAAAAATATTTTGTGTTTTATAGTTATTTTGTGTTTTATGTAGTCCGGAACGAAAAAGACATTTATAATATATGAAAAAATATAAATTTGCGACTAAGGTCAAGACACTTATAGATTCATAAAATATTTAGATAGACAAAAAAAATTACGAAATGGATTTTAACCATATGGGTTTTGAAGAGAACAAACCAAACACTATTATAGATGAAAAAGGAAATAGATATAAATATAATTATGCAATTTTGTTTCGATAATTTTTTTATTTAAAAAATCAACACAACTAAAAAGTTAAAAACGTTTAGATAAATATATTTGATTGTAATGCATCATACTTTTAACATGATGAAAGAAATATTTGATTTTACTTAATATATGATTATGATCGCATTTTATTTTGAAATTTCTTTAATATTTTTCATGAAAAAAGTTATCACCCTAAATTTTAAGTGAAATTAAATCTTTGTTTTTGTAATGGGACTGCTTTATTAGCGGCTGAAATTGATTCTTATAACTTAGTGGCACAAAACTTAAATTTATCTTTATAACATTAATATCTACATGACTTAAAATATATCACTTTAAATATTCCCTAATCTTTATAAGGGACATAACTACATAGCTCGTAATTTATTGTAAAAATAATATGTCGACTACTAAAAAAACATCAATCACTCTCTGCATTCATCATAATTTTACCCCCAAAAGTTAACTTACGAAAAATGTTAACTGTCCAATCGGAATGACACATAAACAATATACAGAATGTTTGAAAGGTTACCATAGAAACGCGAAGATCGCGTGTAATATGTGACAGTGCCAAACAAAACGAGAAGCTGAATTATTCAAATGAAACTTTCGAAAAGCTGTTGATAATGCATTGATGAATTTGCAGTTCCATAATTTGAATAATGCCCTTAAGTTATGAAAGGAGTTTTAAAAAATAACATGTCTCTACTATTGGATAGTAAAGTTTAGTTTGGTAATTACATATGAAGTTAAACTTAAGTAAATCCATCAGCTTTTTCTAGCCTAGAACATTTTATATTTTTTAGTCACAATGATATTTTTAAAATGTAATTGTAGTTTGGAAAATAGATACTTAACTTTTATACTATTTTTAAAGAGATAAATTTGCAAACCCTGATGCATTAACTGTATATTTATCAACTAATGATACATTATTTACGGAAAATATAATAACGTATAGTAAAGACAATCACGAAATATTATCATTATATACAGGCTCACTTTTATACAAATAAATTAAAATTTTAATGACATTGTTTTTAACTTTTCAGGATATTTTTTACATACAATACAATAATTCAAAACATAAATTAAATTTTCAAAAATGCATTGTACGTTATTCGCTCTTTAGAATGTTAGAAAAATAAGAAAAAACACGTTTCTTGAAATTTTAAATTGCAATATACAGAAAATTAAGGATTCACATTTTATTTGCTTACACAGTAGGTTTTTCACGAAACTGTTCTTGTCATATATTAATAAAGATAAATTATGGTATTCTCTTTACGTAATTAAGTTAATGACATTTATACGACCTAGATTTCAACTAAATTTGTATCTAGCAATGCATAAACGTCTATTTACTTCTAGTTAATACAAGTACTGAAAACATTAACTACACTTACAAACTACACAAAGCCATTCCCAAACAAATAATTCCTTCAAAACTAAAACACAAATCCCCAAGACCAACATTACAATGGCGTAAACAAAACTGTTTAAAACTAGATTAAGTAGTAAACTACCGAATTAAACGAAAATCGCTCATTGATCCCCATATTAAAATGACCCCCGCCTCCGTAGTTAGTCAGACTATATGGGATTAGCTCTGTCATGGTTAGTTAGGCTGGCGAAATTTTGATCCTTTTAATGATGACTTATGACCTTTTTTCTGAAGTTTTGAGCGCCAAATTGGACTGTCCTCTTTGATGTATGTTGGCTGGCTGGAGTTAATTTGGGAATACATTGGCGAGAAACCTATTTTAAAAGGAAATTGATATGTTGTTGTCCCCACAGGGATTTTTGGAGACTTAATTTCACTTCATTAAAGATAATGGAGCCTTGAAATTTGTATTGTAGTTAGAAGGAAAAAAATAAAGATTTATCTTTTTTTCTTGAATGTATAATTAAAGAAGTTGCTCCAGGACACGTAAGAAAGATCTTTAGAAATAATTACGCAAATTGGAACAAGATAAAATGAGCATTAAAGATTAAAATATAGTATTTTGAAAGTAAAATGTCAATTAATTTTACTGGCTAATTATAGAAAAACATAATTTGTTTATAATAAGCTTGTACCTTTTGTTAGAATATACTTTTTTTTAGTTTGAGACACTTATTTTATTAAAGAATATATATAAAAAACTTTAAGAAAAAAAAGACAAAAATAATTTATTCAAAATGTATTTTGATAGACTTTAGATGTAAAAGAATAATTTATACTATATATGTTACGAACATCTGTTACACTGAAGGTTTGTCAATATTTAAAAAAAGGAAATCTGTGGGAATACAACATATATCACAATGCAGGATAATTGGATAAAATGTATATCACAATATGGAAATTTATCACTTGTGGAATTTCATAAATTTTATATTCAAACGGTTATCCTTTTTTTAGCTGGTTAAATAAGTGCTATATTTTAAAATTACAGTAAGGAAAATGTTTGAAAAAAGACGACTTGTAACTTTTTTTGCATATATTTTGAACAACTCAATAATAAACTGCATTAAAAATTAATAACCTGAAATCTGAAATATTATAACATAATTCAATTCCTATCAATTTATTAGACTCTTCGTATTCTGTATATTTCAAAAACTTGTCGACTACTTGTCGAATTTTGCACGTAATTAGCTATGTTCTTGCTACAACTCAACCTTAATCTTTGAAACATTTTATTACAAAACAAAACCATTCTTTAAGTTCAGACAGATATACAACACGATAAATAAAAGATAAAAACTATACAGATAACTCACAGAACATAATACAGAGACACTGAAAAAATTCTTAAAATATTTAACTTTTTACCTGGCTTATTCCAGTAAAAAGACGCATTTATGGTAATTCGCGAAAAGCACGAATCGAAATATGAATGATTTCTTATTCTCAATAAAACATTTAAGATTAATGTCCAATTTAAATAATCTTTCTAGTACATAAACGTCAAAGCAACGACGTCACGTAAAATATTTTCGTCATGTGACGTCATGAGTATCTTATCGTCAGTTTCGAAGCGAACCGGATCGAAACTAATAACAGGAAAAAGTCTAAATCGTTTTGGCGGGATATTACGTTTAATTTGACATTAAAAATGTTTTGAATTGTATCGTTTTATTCTCAGAATAATCCGAAGACGGATAATGAAACAGAAGACAAAAATACTTCAATTGTCGTAGCTGAAACAACACATCGGAAACTAATTGTACAAAAAAATGGCGAATGAATGTAAAGAAAAACGTTTTTTAGTAGATTAGCTCTTGTTTCCAATGACCGTGAGATTGGATAATAAATTGGAATGCTCTTTTGCATAATCGATTTGCGTTTAGAAACAATGCAATTACACAAGAAGGACGCACTCGGTTTGAACGCAAAAGGTGATGATGTGTGAAAATGACTCAATCATAAAATTTCGTCAACATGACATTGCATTTAAAGAAATTACAAAAATATGCAAATGCACACTCAAAGACAAAAAACTATCATCAAAATAATAAATAAAACTCAAAACCTTTGTGTCATATTCAAAAAGACAATTACGTAAAATTAGATTTATTACTCTTTTAAAAACGACCTAAACGCACTGTTATAAACGAAACATCAACAATACAAATACAAATGCAAAAATTGTCGACCAACAACAGGCCCCTGGCCCAGCAAGGTTGGTCCAAAATCACTTTATGGCTGTATATATAGTTGCAAATTAATCACAACGTACTAATAATTAACAGGATTTAATGACTTTATATTAGTTTACAATTAATATTTTGATAAAATGTAAAAAGCTTGAATAAAGTATTGAAAAACAACAACGCTTTGTAGTCTTTATGGATTTGTTACAATTTGTTCTTGTTATTTTCTCCTTAGAGCTCGAGGAGATGTTCGTTTACCAAAGCAAAGCTAACATGAAGTGAAAACATTTTGAAATCATATGCTTAAATTGCTTTTGTTATAAAACAAACTACGTCTAATTTTGTAATCATTACATTCTAAGGATTAAAACAAAATAAAACAAGCTTGAAGTATTTTCGGAATTTATCCCTGGAACAGTTTTGTTATGATTGATATACTTGCTATTCTCTACTACGAATATTAGTAGAAATTCATTTATCATCTCTTTAAATTACTTAAAATAATTTATCTGCATTTTGGGCCTTAAATTCAATGCAAAACCCATTTGCATTTCTACAAATTATTTTTTTAAGTAAGCTTAGAAGCATATTCTTTATGTTTTGCATCTGAAAAAATACATATAATTTTACGAATTATTTTTCGGTTGGACATCGTTTATTTCCTTCTTTCTATATAATTACTAACTGTCACCATTGTTAGTGAGAGCATTTTATTTGCTGGAATAAAGTAAATTGTTCTTGTGAACTGTCGTCTTTTGAAAAACCCGGAAATTTCGCAACAATATAAACAAAGAATATCCATAGCAATTAAACATATCAGTGCAAAGATTACCTTACCAACTATTACCTTTTGTAAGGGAACCAAATGGTATTCCAAAGAGAAGCACAACAACAAGGCTAAACACGTGAAAATAAATATTTATATATATAAAAGAAAGTCGTGTTAGTTACACTATTTATAACTCAAGAACGGCTGAACTGATTTGGCTGAAAATTGGTGGAGAGGTAGCTTAGGACCAGGAATAGGCTATACTTTTTATACGAACACAAACGGGTGCAGGAGTGCAAAACCAGAGCCGATTTCTCCATAGGAATAGCATTGCAAGATTAGAATTTATCCTTTTTTAGAATTTCAATTTAAATAAATTTCAGCGCGTTCAGCGTGAACGAAAATTAAGAAAAAAAAAGAGCACGTGAGTTTAATTTTCTGGATTGTTATTTGAATATCAGTATTTAATTTTATTTGTTGATTTTAAATCTTTTGATTTTTTTTATGGTGGATCAGATTTCCTCAACTAGATTTTAATTATGATTCCGAATTTAATTTAATCGATGTTTACAAATGGTAAGAAATGAAGATATGGATGAATATATTCGGCATAAATAAGGAATTTGTACTTATAAAACTTTTCCAACCATACAAGAGGATGAATGTCTGTTTTGTTTTCTGATGTTAAGATGGCGTAATGGCCGATTGTATTTTGGCATTGGCGGCTTTTGTCGAAGTTGAAAATTTAACGTAGGGTAGCTATTCCTATCCAGTTGTATGGGTTAGGGTTAGTTTGAATTATCGTCGTATTAAAGCTACACACGAGGGCTATTGGAAATGGGAGTCGTAATTTAGAACCACAGTCAAGTTACGAGCCGACACGTGGGTAGGTACCCAAAGCAACTTTTAAGGGCGACATCGTACGCAGCGTTGGGAATTTGGAGGATATTTAAAGTGCCCTTCCTCTACACGGGGTATTATTCGTCGGTTATTTTGGTGATGCCCGGACCTGAACCTGGGACCTACCGCATGCAAGACGAAAGTCTTTACCGACTGGGTCCCCCAGCCCTATCGAGTTGTATGAAATATGAAGTGGAATGTTTACCACATTTGGGCAGTTTCGTTTTGCGCTAATCGTGAAATAGAAACAGGCCATTATATCATAAAGCTGTACTGGCAATTTGAACAGGGACCTATGGGAAAGCCCTCAAACTTCTAGAAGGGCCTGGATAAAATCAACCCCTAATATCATAATAGGAGGAGATTATAATATCCTGATAGAGTGGACCAATGGAGAGGGGATCAATTGGTATAAAATAAAAGTTTACATACAAAAAAAATACTAATTAGGGTCATTAAGGGTACACCCGTGCAACGCCGGGTTTATAAAGCTAGTAATAAAATAAATTAAACTGATAAAAAAGAGACAGAGCTTATTGCGGAAGTAAAAAGCAGGTCATGAACATTGTGTATATAAACTTCTTATCTCGCGTTCAATTGCCCTTAATATGAATTTCATGAACATTGTGCATATAAACTTCTTATCTCATTTATTTGCCCTTTAATATGAATTTTATCACGGAGTTTAAAATAATGACCTTACCATTAATAAATCTTTATAAATCAAGATAAACTAAGTCACGAAACTAAAAGTGGTTCAGGGTCTTAAAAGTCACAGTGTTTAAATGAGAAAACTAAAAAAAGACAGTTTTTTTTTAATGTTAAACTACATTTTCAAAGTTATATTCTAGATTAAAATATAAGCAAAACAACGAAAATTTAATAAATACTTTATCTTTGCTATAAAAAATATTGAAAAATGATCAATACTATTAAAAAAATGTCAGACTTGGTTGTAGGAATAAATAAAATTTAATTTAAAACCTATTGCAAAGTTTAACTCTCTTCCTAAGAATTTAATGATTTTTCAAAATTCGAAAAAGTACCACATAAGCAGCAACAATATTTTATTCTTTATCTTGGCCTCGCGCCAAATATTTTTGTTATAAACATAAAAGTCAAATATGCCTAAAGTATGTTTTGATATTAAAAAGACCTTTTAGAAAAGTTTGTTGGAAGTGCAGAGAAGTTTTAAATAATTCATGAAAGTGTTACGTAAAGTAAGCAAATTATAGTTTGTTGTGATAGTAATGATTACTTTAAAATAAACGATATTATATGTTTCATTTAATGCGATTACTTTTAACATTTTTCAGTGTATTTTTGAATTTTACTTTTCACGATTTTTTTTTTACATAAACAGTATAAATTGGTTTTTAGGTTTTAACATAAAATATAACTTATTTAAAAGCCAGAACAGTAAATAACTTATCATTTTCAAGTGTTTTGTGTTTGTAAAATTCTAAAACACCTTTCTTTAACATAAAAAGAATTTGGAAATACAGATAACAATTTACTTGAAATAAATGCTTCATGACATGCGATTTGTTTTCATGATTATGGTAAGGATATGTAATTAACTATGAGCTCAAACTTTTTCCCCACATTTTAAAAATTTAGAAGCACGTAATAAAAATGATTAAAAGTAATAGTTTAATATAATTATCATTCATGAATATTTATAAATTGGGAAAAACTACATAAATTACAGAATTAAATCATTAGTATAATTGTAAGTTGCTTATTTCTATAGAAATAAAAGATTTTATAAAGGTTACGCGAAATTACCAAGTTCACAAACTTTTTAAAGATATGCAAATGAATAACGCTTAGGAATTCCAACTCAAGAAATCTTCTATTAAGCTTTAATACATATAAAAAAATAAAATAAATAAAATTAAAAAAAAATTAAATTGTTAAAAAAAATTATATTTGTTTTGACATCAACGAAGTTTGGAGACTTTATGTAAATAAAGGAAATAATTGCTAAGTCACAATATTTCTATTATCTGCATTTAAAAATAAAAAAAGGAAATTTTATGAGAAATAAAAAGTATATTTATACCATCACTAAGCTTTTTATAATATAGTTAAGTAAACTAAACTATTTACGAATACTTTTTATGATTTATTTTATAAAGACCTCTTACAGATTCAAAAATATGGCTCTTAATAAATAAGGATCATAACTTTGTAAATATTAGGAAAATGATTATTAAAAGCCAAAGTATTTACATGCTTTGCATTTCAACATTAAGTAATTCAATTATATGACAAGCAAAAAGTTTATTAATACCATAACTATACTTTTCATAATATAATTCAAAAAACGTATTATTTAAGATCTTTTGAAGAATCAAAACTATGGCTTTTAATAAATGAGGATTATGA
The DNA here is from genome assembly GCA_019343175.1 of Oedothorax gibbosus. Lineage (NCBI taxonomy): Eukaryota > Metazoa > Arthropoda > Arachnida > Araneae > Linyphiidae > Oedothorax > Oedothorax gibbosus. Next base: position 31,183,685 of record CM033271.1, read on the forward strand.
TTTTATATAAATACTTTAGCTTTAATAATCCTTTTCCTGATTTTTACTATCCACATTTCAACATTAAGGAAAGAAATTTTTACGACAATAAAAATATATTAACAATTATCTAGGAAAAGCTTATAACCTCAACCCGTCGTTTTCACGGGAGCGAGAAGGAAGGTTATTGTTCGACTTTGAAATTTTATTAAAATGAAATTTTTTAAAAAATAATTATTGTTTCTTTAAAAGTTCGCTATAGACAAAGAAAATATACCTTCTTTTTCCTATGGACAGCCTTCCAGTGCTGTATCGAAAAACACACTGGAATCACTGAAGACCACATACCCAAAACGACCCTAAGAAGCTACTGCCCAACTAAACAAAACCATTCAACAAGCCATATTAACAAGCAAACAACTAACTACCTATATATATATATAGAAATGCTTTACTGTTTAGCTAGTGAAAACAAACTATTCAACTAACTACGTAGAAATGTGTTACTGTTTAGCAAGTGTGAAAACACCAAAACTCCTCAACTAACTACCTAGAAATAACTTCAACCAAGACCGCACTTGGAATGGGCATTAATTTCTACGAACGCAAGAATTCGACAACAAAGTTTCCGCAACTCGTGGAACAAATGAAACCGCGATCGGGATGTTCGAAAAAGTGTCTCTTTGTGGACACAGGTGGCTGCGAGGGGGCGGGTGTGATAAAATGGCGGCCATTGTTGGCCATGGCTCTATGCCAAGGTCTGCCAGCTTATCAAATTTTCATTGATTGCGACATGGAAGGAAGCTGGTGAATAACACTGGAGAAGTAATTCGTCGAAAACGTTTATTTTTGAATGCAGTTTGGGATGTTTTTTTTTTAATGAGGTATCATTTTTTAAATATTGGATGACAATTTAAGTTATGGTTTTATTCGAACAACTTTTTTTATGTTTTGGTGGTTAGTTTTGATGTTTGTGTGGAATAACAGGCATTCGAAAAATGAAAGTTTAATTGAGATAATGTGGAGAATAAGTATTAGTTGCATTTTCCAGAGTTTTTTAGATAATTTAAGATTTCTATTTTTATTATATAGAATAGCTATGTTTCAGGTCTTGAGTGGCAAAAGAAATGCTGAAAGAAAATAATTTTTTCTCGAGCCTCGATTGGTGAATTAATCTGGAAGGAATACTTCACCTAAAACAAGCCTAGACATTCAACAAGATACATTTTTATTGACAGTCGATACTGGAAAAAATATCAGGCTTGATTGTCGCTTTTCTTTGATATGACTTAAGTACTACAACACAGGACACTAAGTCTTTCAAAACTTTTACGACTATTTCAAAAGGAACTAAATTGGTTGTGTACTACTATTAAAATAATAAAAAAATAACTTCAAATTCAGTACCTACGATTGATGTCTATATGGTAAACTATTAGTGGGTATTTAATACAGAGGCATGATAAAACGCATGATGAAATATAATGAGGTTTGCATACAACTTTTCCGTAAAAAAAGATATCGAAATGAAGGTTCTGATCAACGCCTTATTTGCCTTTTAAAACTTTAGCAACTACTACTCGAAATTTGCGTTAAACACGCAAAATCTGAACCTGGAAATTGTGTCACAAAAACTAAATAGACCTCACATCCTAATAAGCGCATAAGTATCCTTTTAATCTCCGATCAAAGCCTTCCACCTTCAGATTGCATATACCACCACTGTACCGAGAATACTCCCCGGAAGTTTTGGGCCACGCAACGTCTACAACACCGGTCACGGAATTCAAGAAACGTCCCTGGAATATGAAAATCTGTTGCGAATTTGAAAGGTTTAGAAAGAATACAGAGCATTAATCAACTGTACTTTTGATCAAGACTGGATTAAGTCAAAATAACGATGATGTTTAGTTTGTCAGTTTTAGAAATGAAATTGTATTGAGCATACAACCATGGAAAAATTCCTTTTCAATAATAAAAAAAAATGAAGGATTATTTCAGAGGAAAATTTAAGAGCTTAGTGAAAGAACGTGTTAAGTGACATTTTTTAAAAAAAAATTGAGATTTTTCTGCCAATGAAAATGTTATTCCCGCCTTTATAGATAACAAGTTTCCCTTTTTCATAAATTTTAGTACATTTTTTGCAGTTTGCAAGTACTGTTTTTAACGAATATACAGTCTCTGGACAAATTATTAGACGCACTGCCAGATTTCATGTATTAATCAATGATGAACAAAATACCTTTAGAAGGACATTTGTGTTCCTAAACTTAAGCTATTGAATAGAAAATACTATCTGCTATACTTATACATATATCGACATCTTTTTTAATGATATGGCATTCTTTGGTATGTTTTCATCATTACTAAAAAAATACAGTGCGTCTAATAATTTGTCCCAGGTACTGTAAGTGCAAACTAAAAACTTCAAAGCTCATTTTCAACTTTTTTTCACGTTCAACTCTCTTAGCACGTTCTTCTACAAAGCTCTTCAATTTTAAAATTGGTTTCATATATACAAACAAAGCCGTACATTAGATTTTCTCAATCATTGATGTAACGGTGGTTTAGTTGAAGTCGGTTCTGTCTGTTTTTCAATACACGAGGACTAACTGGACAAAAAGACCCCCCGAGGGATACAGATGCACAAACCCGACTGCCAGGTTTTCCAGCAACACGTATTATTTGTAAAAATTTATAAATTAAAAGATTTGACTACATTTTAAATGTTGAAGTATAGATGCGTTATTTATAATCTTCAGCTGCAGAAATATAATTAAAAAAATTGAAAAAATATTTTTAGTTAAAGTTAAAATTTTATTCTAATACAATGAAAACAAGTTTACGATTAAGCAAATTTGCTTATTCCTAAGAGGGTTGAAGTTGATTTTATACATATAGAAATATACATTGAAGAAGAAGGCAGACCAAAAGACTAAACATTCGTGGAATATGGTTGTTAAAAAAAGACTATCGTATGCCATTGTAATGTGTTCAAAAAGGACTTAAACTAGCCTAGCTCTAAGGAATATGATGATTTCGGTTCAAACGGAGAAGTGATATTAATCACCGGATTTTGAACGTGTGGTGGCTTAAGCAAATCAACGAACAATTATCCATTGTTATTATTAAGGTTGCTTAAGCTACGGACTTTAATTTGAGCGAGGCAGGAATAAAAAAATGGTCGACACTTCTTGCTGGATATTAATTGTAAGTCGGGACTTAATTAAGTTCATTTTTGAAGGCTGTTAATCAAGTAGAGCTCTGACGACGCTTCATCATCTATTGTTTAAGCGTTCTATTCATAATTACTTTAATGTCTACCGTAGTGTTGGTGAATTTTGGTTTGTTGTGAGCTTCGAAGCGTTTATTAATTATAAACGGAAAGCGGTGAAAAAAGTTTACTTTCTCATACACTCAAAGTAAGTAACAGGACTTTTGAGAAGAAATTATTTAATATGCCAGTCACATGGATTAGGTATATTATTAAAGCTTTTGTAATTGAAAAATTATTTGAAAGGGTCACTTTGTGGGATTAAAGCATTCATTTCAAAGAATGAGTGTCATTAACTTATTGAGATTATATACTCGTAAAAAAACTTAGTTTTTATATTTTTGCTCTACGGTTTCGTCACAAGAGCGAATTTTTTCATCTATTGACAGCTAAAATCTATACAATCTTTTAATACCTTTAGTTTGGAAGATTTATGTGCCACTAAATTCAGAATCCTTTAGAGAAATACCCATTAGAGAGAAATAGCTGGATTATGTGCTATAAGATGCTATAGAAAACGAACTATAGAAAAGTTTAAATTAACGATCATTCATTTCACAATGTTATTTCTTCCAAACTTTTTAACTGTTATTTAATAGGAACTTCAGTCTAAAGGGTTGAATATGGAAGAAAACTTTATACTAGGAATAGTTTAGGTCTTTTCGTAAATAATTTTTGATAAACTACACAATACCATAACTAAAAATGCATTAGTAAAAAAAATTAAATAGGCCGCTTAATATGAAACAAGTAATCAATAAAAGAAATTCCAGCTGGAAAAATTATAATAATCTAGAAATAGCGTAATTTTACATTGGAGTTCTAGGTAAATAGCATGTGTGCTTACGAGTATACTGAAAATTAATCATTGTTGAATGCGTCACTTTCACAGAGAGCTTTTCAAATTGTAATGAAATTCAAATTACTTATACCTGAAAAGGTCAGCGGAAAAAAATCAGATAAGTTAACTGCGATCAATCATAATTCTTAAGCAACTAAAAAACTATTAAGTGCCACATTGAGTTAACTTAGCAAAACTAATTGAAAAGTAATTGCACTAAGTATGAAAACGCAGTAAAAGAGTAGGAAAGGCTATTTATGAGCCTTTAAATTACATCTACACAATAAAACTCTTTCCTTTTAGTTTCCTGCAGTGGTTCAAAATTTTAGAAGAGAAAATAATATCGGACATTTTGATGACAGATCATTTACGAAATAACAAATGAAATAACCTTAGATTTTAATGTTTTTGTCAATTAGATTTTAATGTTGTAATCAATCACAATTGAAGAGCTTAGTGGAAGAACGTGCTAAGTGACATTTTTGGAAAATTGAGATTTTTGTGTCGATAAACACTTTATTCTCCCCTTTAAAGATAACAAGACACTCCCTTTTCATAAACTTTAATATAAGTATAATTTTTACTTTTTGAAAGTGCCGTTTATAACGCATATCTAAGTGCAAACGAAAAACTTTAAAATTCATTTTCTTGTTTTCACCTTATTATCACTTAGCACGTTCTTCCACTAAGCTCTTCAATTTAGATTAATGGAACTTAGAAAAAAATTAGTACATTACTTATGATAAGAGCAAAATTTTAATTTAGTGGGTTTAACTATGCCATTAAATAATACAATGTGATGGTGTTACAAATATTAATTTATTCTGGGAAAATTGGGATTTTCAATTGTTATAAATAGTATTAAAATAAAGAAAAACAGCTGTATATCACAATAGTATAATACATACGAATTCTTTTATTAAATAAAAATGTTTAAAGAGTATCGTGCTCTACTATACAATGTAATTTTGATGAGTCTTTGTGAAAATACATCTATTTGAGTAAGTAAATAAAAAACTGTTTATAATACGTAACACAATTATTGTCTTTGTTGAGTGTCAAAGTTATCGTTATGTTGATCTAATGATCATAAATAAATATTTTTTTAAAATTTCCACAAAATACAGTTAAACTATAACCAATCAATCGTCTAAAGTTAACATAGACAGTTTTAAAAATATTTTCTCGCAATTGAACTTCATAAAAAGAAAAATACACGACGTTTCAGTTAGAACGTAGTTTTCTTCTTCTTTATTCTTACGAAATTATTTACTACCATTTTAAACTATTGCGACAAAACATGGCAGAGGCCTTTTGGTGAGCTTGAAAATTTACAGTAGGGTCGCTATATCTATCGAGTTGTTTAATATATGAAGTGAAATGTTTATCAAATTCGGGAATTTTCGTGGCTTGACAATGTAGCGCAAATCGCAAAACCGAGACCACCTACTATATCATAGCGTATCCCAAAACCACGAAATTATTTACTACTATTACCCTTAGTTTAAACAGTACAAATTATAACTAGACTAAAATAATTAAAAAATAAGTAGGCATGGTTTGCATGACATATTCACACTGTAATCAATTCTATCATAAAATATGATATCGCCTTGTATTTACGACCGCTATATATAGAGTACCACCAAACCCCTCTAAAGTTGGTACTATGGTCACATCCTGCCAGAGGTGACCACTACACTCTCATTACCATACATTCATCATGATTATCTCGATCATGAATTGCGTCCAACGGATCCATAGTAATCCTATCGGTGTCTACAGCGTTATTCATTGAGCATTATCGAGAACATAGCGCAATTAAAACTTAATGTCTCAGGTTGTTAAGTGGCCTTTTACATTGTGTAGCCGGACATCTAATGGGGTGTTGGTCATTTGCATTTATGGACATGTCTCCACTTTGGCCGGGATTGGCTAAATCATTCATTAGGTATGTAGTGAATATGACTATGGTGTGTATTGTTTGTACATAGTAATAAGGAACTTGCATCCTACCCAAAATGACGTACTTATACCATTTTCTGGAACATTAGAAGCTATAAATTCTAAATATCAGCTTAAAAATCTTCAAAAATTATTAGTTTTACTCAAAATATGCCTATTAAAATTCTATGAAACTCACGTGACAGAAAACGGCGTCTGACGTAACACACCATTTGGCGATTTTTTCTAAAAATGGCGCTACGGTTAGCATGTCCATAATTAAAATAAACATGCAACATTTTTCAAAACGTTCTATTTAAAAGAACAGACTGCTCACCTTAACCAGCTTTTGATAATAAATTAGAACAGCTTGTTTCTTGCTTGGTTGCTGAATCTAAAATCGTACAAGAGCGTGCTGTTGACACTTCAGACCTAGTCAGTAGTGTCGGATCAATCGAAATCTTCGTAGGAGACCTACCAAGTCTGATGAGAATAACTGGAACTTAGAAAAACCACCTATTCTAAATAATCCTATTTTATATGGGATCATTTAAAACACATTTTGTATTTTCAACAGCTGTATCGCACAGAAGTTGGTTAGAAATTGCACGCCAATGGGCAAAAAAGCCAAGCCTGACGTCATTACGCACTGCAAGAGGATTGTGAGTGTTTTTACTAGTGTGAAAAGTAGCATTCGACGTGTTTTTAAAAGGGCTATTGTCTGCCAATGAATTTGAAATTCATGCAACTTCCTTACTGTGCCTCAGTTGAATTCGTTACATGTAGGGGATATCATAATTAATTTATTTTTATATACGACAGTGATATATCATTAAGATTTGTGAGTTGCATCATACTTGGTAAGTTTTTTTGTTCTGTAATTGTCTAAAAATAAAGTAGCTTATACATTGAAAAAAAAAAGGTATTTTCGAACATAAAAAAACCTAGCCATAAGTTATTGTAGTTTTTTAACATATCTTGAAGCAGTCAGTGCATGAGTAAAATTGGTTAAAAAATTCTTTGATATCGAAAAAAAGTTTGGCCGTAAAGTTGTTAATTTCTTTTTAATTCAAAAGAGTTATACATTTCTACTTATAAAGTTGAAATTTTTGTAGCGAATTTTTAAAGGGGAGTCGGATGGGTGTTTGGGTCAAAAATGTCGATTTTCAGTTTTTCTTTTATTTTTAATCTGCATATCTATAGCTTTAATTTAAGACCAAGATTAATGATTTCTATTTAGTGGTTTTCTTTTTATAAGCATGTTTCAGAAACTCTGAACATCAGTTCTTATCTAACTCTTACTTTTCTTTTGCGTTTCCTGAAACATTAAGTTTTTGAACAGTTAGGAACATTTTTCTCAGAAACTATAAAAGATATCAACATATTTTGTTTCATTATTTCTTCCCCATTAATGGCTATTTGATTTAAACTGAGGAATTTTAAATATCTGCTCAAAAAAATTATATAACTTTAAATCTGATTTTTTTTTGTTTTTTAATACATATTTGAAAAAAAATTACTGTAAAAGTATTTTTTTATACTTTGAAATATCCTCAGTTTAAATAAAAGAGCCATATGTAAAGAACAAAATATAAAATAAAGTTCCTAATGATATCTCATATAGTTCCTGAGAAAAATGTTCCTAAAGTTAGTAAAATTAATAGGGTGAGATAGAACCATCCGACTCCCCTTAAACGACTAATGTAATGACATTATAATAATTATAAAACAAATTCATTAGGACGTGGAGCTTGAAACAAATTACCTAAACATAAAGTATATTATAACGTATGTTGCAAAAAGTTTTTCTTTACTCAAAATGGTAGTTGTAGCAATAAAGTTCTTTAAAATGACATAAATCATAATTAAAAAAATAATATCACGAATGTGTATGCAATAACTATAAACATACATAAACTTCTTAGTAAAGTAAAATATATTGTTAAAAGTTAACTTATTAACTTAAAAATAAAATTTAAATCTTCACAATAATTTAAAGTAAAAATAAACATACATTAAACAAAAAACCTTAAATATTTATTTAAAAAAAAGTATAAAGCATAACATTTAACGGCACTATTCACTCTTACCATTAGGCTGGGAAAAAGTAGAAGTTTCATCTCCACTGAGAACATTATTATAATGCAAGAGAAAAAAGCACTCTTCATTTGTTATTTAAACAAATAAATGGAATTTCGTAATGCTGTTGACTCTTTAAAGCAAACTATTTTTTCTTAGTTTTCAAACGTTACTCAATCGACGGATTTTTTAATAGTTTTTAAATGAACCATGTCATTATTTTTAATTGGATGAATCCACAAAAATAAAAACTATATTTATTCTCTTTGTTAAAATATTGATTCGAGAAATTTTACTTTTCAGTATAAATAGCTGGTATTTAAGAGTATCACAATGCATATTGAAACTATTGGAAGGATGTGGGTAGTATTTCACCAAATCATAAACTTTTTATTTTTCTCTATTTCTGTGGCTTTGCTGAAGTAGAAAGTTTTTTTTTCAATAAAATCATGTTACTTAAAGTTTTTACATTAAATTTATTACCATTTTCAACCATGTTTTAGTTTCACGTATGCGTTCAGCGAATTGTTTAACCATGAACACTTAATGAAAACATCTTTCGTTTTTTGTGGGTATTTTATGCTTGACTATTGCAATAAAATTTTGTCATTATAATTTCACTCTGTAGTTTGTTTAAACTAAATTCTGATGCATTATTTTATACATTCATTCATTCTATAAGTGATACTTGCTGTCTTGCTATGTGTGTTGGTATCAACGGGAAAAAATTGCGAACTTGTAATAACACAATATTTCGCTTCAACAAAGTATCACGTGTTTCCTTTTAAAGTGACAGTATAGAATGTTTCTTGACTGTAACAACACATCTAAAAAACTTTTTTGTGATACCTTTTAACAATAATGAATTATGTATGAGAAAATAATGCAAAATTCTGACTCTGAGCATAGTCGGATGAGCTTCAGTACTTTTATAGACAAAATCGATTACATAATTCATGCAGAATACTTCAAGTAGACACTTTATACAGTAGTATACTAGAGAAATATACTTGTGTATAATAAGTTACTTAATTAAAAAACATATAAATTATCCAAGATGCTGGCCATCAAAATACTGAGAAAACTAACTTTTCTTTATTTTTTTATTAACAAATAAATGGACTGCCATAGAAGTTGCCTAAAATTTTATCTGATAGATTAAAAAATATTTTAGCTTCCAAAATCACTGTTTTCGAATGAGCCATGATATTCCAGATCTTGCAGTCCAATTATTAAGCAAATGAATCTTCATCACAGTCTTTATCACACAATAAATAAGTATTCAATAGTTTCCTCTAAAAATAGTCAATAAATATTTATGCAGTAAATAGTTCATCCAACTCTACTGAGATGTTTGAGATTCTAACAACTTAGAGATTACATTTAATCTCGTTCCAGAGGCCATCCTTTTCATTCCCACGAAGAATCTACCGCTAAACAATGCAAATTCCAACCAAACTTTTAAGGAAAATCTTCGAACACTTCAATTCAAGCGTATGGTAATCCGAAACCTTTCGAATTTTAATGAGAAACACCACTCACTCAACTCTGCAGACGAAGAAAAAAAATGGAATGAAATAAACATATCGCAGACGATTTCAATACTGGTTCGAACGAAGACTTGTGACTTGTGACTTTCGAATGGAAATTGGGGGATGACAAGAGCGGTGGAACGTGCCACCAGAAGGAATCCTCGGATGTTGTGTTGAGATGTTTGTTCATAAATCAAACGAGAGTCCAAAATAGGAGGTGAAGGTGTGCGAGGAATCGATTTTGCCGCTTAAATGATTCCATGCAGAATTGGGTCAGGTTGATAATATTTGTGTTTTGTCCATTGGGGAAAATGGGGAGGAGAAAACGTGATTTATTTGAAAAATATTTTTGTTTAAATTTGTGAAGGTTCTGTTGAAAGACTGCTGGATGTATTTCTGTACCTCAGTAGAATAAAGGGCTGATTTCCAATTAAATTGAATACGACATAAGTCCTCTTTATCCTCCTGAGATCTGATATCCATTAAAATGGAAGTCTTGTGTAACTTTCCTACTACAAAACAATTTATTTTTAATTTCAGGAACTGAAATGGTTGACTAGAAGAATATGCAAAAATCAAATTTTAGCCTTTTATTACTGGTATCAAGTGTTTATTTCTCGCAAAATGCATTCGCACGAGGTTCAAAACGATTTCGGTTTTCAGAAATAGTGTTAGCAACTCATTTGCAGTTTTTTAAACAGTCAATTGTAAAGGCATTTTGCATTAAACAATGAAGAGAACAGAATGAATTATTAATTACAAATACCAAAAAAGCTTTTTTTTGCATTCACAGTACAAAAAAAGGTAGTTTTAGGTCTTAAGACCTCAAATTAAAATCAAGACCATCAATCATTCTTCAAGATCTCAATTGAAATTGACTTGCCCTCAGCAAATATTTTTTTCTGAATTACTTGGGAAAACTACTTTTTTAAAGTAGGCATTGACAAGCTGAAGATGTCCACCGGTCTGTCAGTACCATCTTCCAAAATCGGTACTAGCCGTCGAGATCTTAAAAATTCTTTATTTGTTAGAAAGGTGTAACTCCAGGAACCTATCTTTCATATTTTTGTCCGTTTGTCTGAACAACAAGATAGACATAGGCGAATTACCCGTAGAATTATCATTGAAATTTAATTTTTAGTCATTTAAAAAACTGTTGCCACATTAACAATTGCATTAGCAACTTTATTTAAAATTGATATTTGAAGCAAAAATTATTTGTGTTATATAAATCAGTATGGAATTACGTTTTAAAATGTAGCACAATGTGATTTTTTTTGATTGCGCATCATTGATTTACTAAGAAAGCGACAAGTTATTATATTTTTACAAAAAAAACCGGTTAGATTAATTGCATACCTTACATTTTTAGTACAGTTTGGAGTAACTTCAGATTTTGTCATTAGTAATTTTTACATAAATTTATAATCTTTATTTGAATCTTTGTGCTCTATCAAATTTACTCAACTATTATTTAATATTGTTAGATGTTTTTAAAAGGAAATTAATGCAGTCGGTCACCCAAATTAAAAACTATATATATACAATGCTACATTAACAACAATACTATCCGTTTTATAAATAACTAGCAAACTTATACCGTTCTTCACAGGATAAAAAAATTCTATCAATAGATTCCAAATATGTGTACCATATACCTGTTATAGGATCATAAACTTATTGTTTCCGCTCGTTATAAATTATAAATCCCGTTTCATTGCTTAAAATTCCAAAAAAAATACGCTGTAAAATGCATCTCATAAATGCCATCACATTCCTCATAAATACATAAAACCTTTTAGCTCAATTGGCGCGTTTTGGAAATAATTTGGCCGAAAAATAGATATAGTACCCACACCATTATACAGCTCAAACAATGACCTTCGAACAACCGACCAGCCTATAAATTATTTATAAAGAATGCCTATTTGGCGAATTTTAGTTAATTAACTTGGCGTGTTTGGCAACGTATTTGGCAAAAAAAAACGGACATACACACTAATAGTCTCTCAGTGCGATGGCCTTTATAACATCATAAGTTTTAGTAATAGCTTAACTATACATTTATTCTAAATTGCATACATGCAGTCACAGAAAAATCACGAAAAATCATCAAAATAAACTACAATAATCCGGAATGAAGACTGGCGAAATTACGTCCACTTGAAACATCGTCAATTATTTTTATATATGATTTAGTTTCTGAAAGTAAAAGGCAAAAGAATAATAAACATTTGAATTTTAAATGTTTTACGTTAAAAGTTTTTTTAATTTTTTAGCCGATGGCATCGAAGAGAAAAAAATGATCGATTTGAGCGAAAAGTGTGTATTTTTTTTCAGAAAATTCGAATTTTCTCTAAAATGACAAATAGAAAAAACTAGCCTCAGGTTGGACACGTTGTATAAAGGGAATCATCTTTAAGAAATTCGAATTCTGTGGGCAGCAAATAAGTCTATTACGAATCGAAGAAAAGACACACAGACAGACTCTTTCTTTTATTATTATAGATGCTATTGCACTAAGTTGAATTTGATTAGAAGTTAGTTTTTTTGTTGATTTAAAAACCGATTTCTTCCATTTCTTCCAGAAAAAGGCCATTTTTACCTATAAGTAATGGAGTTTTGTCACGATATATTTCACGTTTCATGTTTCGGAGCATTGGCAAAAAACTAACGGTCCCCGTTCTGTTTGATGGATGTTTTTTTAAATATGCCTATTTTACAAAAATACAAATTATATTTAATCCGGTTTTCACTTCGCGCAAGTTGATGATTGAAAGTTGTTTTTTCCCCTTTTGTATAAAGATATGATATAATGTGTGAATCGGATCTGCTATTGACGACTTTTGGCGATCATGAAAAATTAAAGTAAGTTTTGTTAAATGTATCAAGTTATGCTGAAGTAGAATGCCTATATGATTTTTCTGGTTTCATTACTTTGAAGCGTAGCGCAAATCATCAAATTAAAACCCGTCGCTACATTACAGCGGTTTAGGCGTACCAATAAGGTACACCCGTGCAACACTGGGCACACAAGACTGAATTTTTTTTTGAAGTTTTGTGTTATAAGTAAGATTCAATTACATCACATTTAGAATGTTTAGCTTTTTGTTGTTAAATGTACAGTTCTAGAATGAAATAAATATACCGGAGTAAAATAGTTAAAAATTAATAAATTTCTCATGTATACATTCATATTGTTTGTCAAATCACATCCCAGATTTTCAAGAAACAATTATTCGTACTTTTATATCTAGTATTTTTTTAAAATTAGAATCATGTTCCCGTTTTTCATCTGCTAAATTTCCAAAGAACCAAAATTTTTTTCTCCAAATTTACTACATTACTATCAATCAATCTTAAAATATAAAACAATCAACAACAAACATTTTAAAATATATCCTTTTATCAATCAACAGCCACAACTTTATTCAAGGTGATAAAATGCAAATAGACGACACAAAAACCTCAGGCCAAAACCCTCGAAGCAATTGGAATTCAATACACCGACCGACAAATCAGTCTTGCAATATTCTGGTAGGAGAGAAGGATAATTAGAAATGGGAAGCCAATAACACAACCAAACCGAGAAAAGATGCAAAAGAAACGCAATCAAAGTTCATTTTACTTGTTTTTTTTAATTAGTTTGGATCATGTTTTTCTGTTCCAAAATTAACAATTACCTCTTAGTTGAGGAATTTATTTTTGCCGATTTTGTTTAACTAAAACATAATTATCTTTTTTATAAGTTAATACCGTTAGTTTTCGATTAATAAATAAAATGTTTATTTGTACCCCAGTATATCTAAACAAACATATATATGTAGTTTCTATACCTATTTTAATTACTCTAACTTTTCATATAATTTACAATACTTCTCTAGTTTTGTTAAAACTATTATGACATCAAGCATAAGTTCAACTAAAAAATGTTTGGTAAAACTGTAAAGCTACAAATTATCCTGTGATGTTGGCTGTTTCATACTTCTTAGAGTTTACGTTACAGTTTTAAGGGTTATGTTGAATTATCGTCAAATCTACACTGCCACTGCAAGAAATAAGACCGTAAATGAAATTTGGACGTTGTTGAGTTTTTAGCATTTTTACACATAAAAAGAGATAATCTTATTTTGAAAGTCAGTAAGCGTAACTACATTAGAACTGTCAATATTAACTTTTTATTTTACCAAGGCCTTTAATTAAACAATTTTTCTTCATTTTCTCAAAATTTAGTTTTTTGCAGATACGGTCTTTTCTCTTACAGCGGCAATACACGACTCATATCGGTGACGAGTATCATGATTTAGAGCCCCACTCCACAGTCAAGTGACGACAGCTCTTAACTTGGAAACAGGCGCGACCCATTGATGACATATTTTAACAATGATTATTTTTTTAGGGGTATCTCTGCTGTAGACAAATTTAGAACATAAATCGAACGAGTGACCTTTTAAACAAACCTAAGGGTTCGGCACACTTTGAAAAAAATCAGGTACATTAGGATATTAGTTTTAAAAAAATCCTTGGAGTGTAATATACTTAGTGCGCGTTCTGCCGGAACCTCCCAAACGGCCGCGAAATGAGCAAATATGTATGGTTGTTTTCACTGCATATATATTAAATTAAATTTATTTTAAATAAAATATATTAAAAAAAATTAGAATCATGTTTATTTGGAAAGACATGATCTAAAAATTATTTCCTGATGAAAAAAGTACATTATGAATAAAAATTTGTAAATTATGAAATTTTAAAATTTCAGATTATTGTAAGAAAGACTGATGCACAAAATGCGGTAAACCGTATCTGGGCAGTTCTACCATAATTTTTAATTTCAGGTACAAAAAACTTGGGAAATTTATTTTTTTTCAAAGTCAATTTAAATGTATGTAAAAATGCTTATAGGGGTTCTAGAATTACGAAAAAAAGTTCAGCAAAGCTCATTTGTAAAAAAAAAAAAAGATTAGGGATGGAAGTTTAAAAAAAACAACGATGCTAAAGAAACCGGTCTAAACCGGCCTTACGAAAATAACTATCTTTCAATGAAACCGAAGTCACAAAAAACCGGTTAGTCTTAAAACTGGTTTCGGTTTTCCATCCCTCGATAATTGTGACGGTAAGAAACGGAGGGTAAGGAGCGGAGGGTAAGGAAATTCACGATGTTTTCCCAGTCCTTTTTCGTGTTGAAACTAACTCCAGTTTGATAAAAATGGATTTTTTTACTCCTTATACTCCACTTAAACATATTTATAGAAAAAAAATTTCAATTATCAAGCAAAAATTAACCTTAATCCTGGGGGATTGCAAGTAAAGCAATAAAGCCACGCAGCTCAAGTTTTCTTAACTTTTGGGTTTATTGGTAAAGTATAGCAAAAAAATGTGGCTACTAACTGAAATGGGAATTTTCTGCATTACAGTTGTCATGATTGAAATATTACTGTAACTCCATCCAGTGCCTCTCTTCACCACTTTAGCAATGAGGTCAGTGAATGTACCAAAACTCAGGGACAAAAAGTTAGAAGAGAAATACAAATTATAAATATTAAAAGCCAAAATTTTATGGAAGGAATTTGTTAAGATATAGTATTAGTTCAATTTAAAATCCAAATGAATGTAATTTTTAGCTCAAAAATGTGTTGGTTTGAGCACTAAACTAAAAATTTGACATTCGGGACATCTGACGGTAAGGAATTTTTTGCATTGTTTTGTGGCCTAAAAAAGTTTGGAGTTTCTTTACTTTACAATTCCTTTTTTGCAATTATATAAGAACCAGTCTATTAGTATAATAAGAAAAAAATGAAAAAATATTTTGTCCAAAGTTATGCCCAAGGGACATAAAATTAAAAATTACGGTAGAATTGCCCATCTAACGATCGAAGGGTGGAAATAACACAAACAACCAACAACTCTCGTCTGAAAATATTACCCCCTATGCCTCGTGTGGAGAGCGGAAGTACCACAACACAAGGGAAAAAAAAAGAGTCTTCCCATCGTTTTTATGAGTTGGCTGCTGTTTCTTTCGGACCTTCTGGGAGGATATCGATTCGTTGGGCCACGCACTTTTGCGCCTCTACATGACCATTCCAAGATATTACGGGCAGATTCGCCCGCTCTCTAGACCCTTCCGGATTTATACAGGTATT
The DNA here is from genome assembly GCA_019343175.1 of Oedothorax gibbosus. NCBI lineage: Eukaryota > Metazoa > Arthropoda > Arachnida > Araneae > Linyphiidae > Oedothorax > Oedothorax gibbosus. The sequence continues at coordinate 31,199,477 of CM033271.1, forward strand.
TCAATGACGACTGCCTTGAGGAAAAGGGTCAAGAAATTGTTGGTTGATCCTATGTTGTTTCTATAAGTGAAAGCTAGTTTATTACTGGAGTTGACTAACATTTAGATTCTTTTTCTAAGCGTATTTATCTATCACTGTTAGAAACTAGGATATGTTTCTTTTTGTTCTTGTATGTCTTGGTAAACATCTTAAGGAAATTGTAGATTACGGTTAGAGGAACTAACTTTATACTTAAGTTAGAAGTTAAATATTGATTCATTGAAGACTTAAGAGGGGATTCTTTGTGCTTGGAATCCGTAAGAGGGCTATTACTGAGTTAAATCCGGATAGTTGCCGGGTTGGTTGGTTAATTAAACGTCGCATTAAAAACGCAGTTTTCAGGTCTGAATATGGATAAAGAGAGGAGAAAATATCAGCTCATAACAATAATATTACCTTGTTTTTATTTGGTAACGCACAAATAAGGCATGCGATCGTTTATTTTTCATTAAAGGTGACATTCCTAGCTAAAACGAACAATTTGGAAATAAAGGCAGAAAACGTTTGTGAAAACTTCATCAACAAGAATAAGTAAATAATTAAATAACCATTATCCTTTCTAATTACTAATGGAAAGAATCACGGACAAATATCACAGAATACAACTTCAATCGATTGAATAACCCAGAATGACAACAATGTGTAACAATGGCAACGAAAGATACGAATTCAAATTAAGTGCTTCAGTTGTATTTAAATTAAGCAACAGGGATCAATTTCTATTGCTTTTGCATGCCGTTACCATTCCAATGTAGGAAGTTGAAAGCTTTATCACCATGGGCTATTCATAGAAATTTATGTTTTTCTACTGTCAAATTGTCATGGTTTTTGTACAGAACCACATGGAGAGACGGTTATGCTGATACATTATATAATTAATTATTACTTAGTCGCGGAGTACGTTTTTCAAAGTAGTTTTTGGATTCAATTCAAAAGGACAACAGTTTCGTAACGATGTTACTTTTGTTACACAATGTGCCGAGAGATATATATTTTTTAATATATCGATTTTTTTTTCTCGCATTTGCTTGCAAGAATAAATATCAGGAGCTAGGTTTAATAGATGATATTAATTTGAAAGGAACGAATTAAGGAATAAGATCCATTTTAGATTTGAATTCTAGCTTTTATTTGCGCGAAAGATACGAGGACGTTTATAAAATAACTGCCATTAGTTTCATTTAACCAAACTAATTATTACTTGTCAGCCAAACTTTCAGCCGACTTTTTTTTAAAAATTCGAAAGCATTTAAAAAAGTCAAGTGAGTATTCACATCGTGAAGATTCCCGTCCATTACTTAAAATTTCTCTTCTAATTGACCGATTTTAAGATCCAATTTTTTTTGGCTGAAAGGTATAACATCAGATAATTATGTTTTATACATTTTTTTGTCCCTCTGTACGCCAAGGCAAACGTCTGTCTAACTGTATGTTCGAAAGTTATGTTCAACTTGCATTCTTTTCTTCCGATCTTAAAAATTCTGAATTTTAATTTAAATATATTTTTCTACTTTTTGTCGATCATCTACACTGTAGGAATATCTGTGAGCAATAAAATAACTGGAAAGTAGGCTGTTTTAGCCACTTTTAAAACTTCTTATTAATAATATATGTATGTAGAAATATAAACGAATTAAAAAAGGAAATTTTAAATATCGCTTATTGAAGTCATTGTCGACTGTCATTAATAAATATTTTAAATGAACAGGGTGCCATTCAAACATCAGCTTCACAAAAATTTATCGACATATTCACGATATTATATTTTTGAAAGCGCGAAACAACTCAACTCGACATTTCTACCCACGTGACTTATCAAAGTCACAAGTCAACCCTAAAACTTCCAGCTATGGCAGTGACCGATCTGGTTTTGGTATCCAAAGTGAAAAAAGATAAAATAGAATCGTAGGCAATAGGGGAGAAAGAATTCGGAATCGAATTTTAAGAAGTTCTAAAAGAGCTTGAGGGTGAAGCTCTTAAAGGAATATTTTCGCTTTACAGGACATGCGTCATGATGCATTTTAGAAAAAAGAAACCAGCTTCTCACATAAAAAATTCAATTTATCTATCTCTAAAGGAGGAAGTCTAGACTGACTGATGTATCCATGCTCAGCGCAAACTATGGGGTACATGTTCTAAAATTTAGGAGCGTATTCCTTTGGTACTCAAGGCGATATTTAAGAAATGATTTTTCGAAATACGAACCCAAATGGGTCTAGGAGGGCAACTAGGGTTCAATATGCAAGATTGCCATTTAAATAAAAAAAATATATATATTTAAAATATGTTAGATTTTTGATGTCGGGACTTGATTCTAATAATATTTCCGAGTATGATTCAATTCAAGAGATTTCTGTTTAATTTTGCCATTTACAAATGGAAAGAAATGAAAATATTGAGTAATATTTCTGTGCAAATGTGGAGTTAGTACTTCCTTAAAAAGAAGGTCCGGGATCCAGTCGGACAACCAATTTAAAAAAATGCTGACATCGGTTAGGGGAAGGGGGGTCCTTATAATATCCTGATGGGGTGCTAACAAGTGAGAGGTTGGATCGATTGGAATAAAGTTTACATAATATACAAGTCATCATTATTAAGGGTACCCTCGTGCAATGGCCGGGTTTAATAAGCTAGTAATTTTTCAAGCTACTATTTTGTAAATGGTATTGGGAACTATAAGACATAAATGGTTTAAAATGTGTGAAATCTATACGTTTTAAAAGATATGACCTTTCTCTTTTAGAGCCGAGATGAACTTAAATAAAAGTTTAAGAGAAAGACGTGTGGCAAGAGAAAGAAATATAAAGTTTGTGATAGGAAGCTTCAAGAATATATAGCTATCCATAAATAGCTGAAGACTTAATCACATTATTAGAGTTTTTAAATTAAAGTAGGCTTCATAAAAACTAATTTCTGTGTTGTTCACAAGCGCAAGCGTTTTAAAGAAATAAATGTTTTTCATTAAAAATACATCAAATACTCAATCTTTTTAAAACATGACTTTAACGCCTTTTTCCAGTATTAAAATGTTTAGAAACTCTACCACTCTTGTTTACACAAGAAAGTTTAATATTACCTATGTAAAGCTTTTTTTTACAATCCTTCTTATTACTTAAACTTGATATCCTTAAGATGAATTTCAAATAAAAAAAAATGCAATCAAAACTCTTTAAGAAAAAAAATCACTTCTTATTTTTGGTCAGCTCAATTTGTTTACCGAACAACACTGCAACGCTAAAAATAAATCGATCCGCTCGCATAAGAAAGCAAAACGGATCAATACACACAACTCGGGCCGGTGAAGGCAGGCAGGTAAAAAGAGAAAACTCCAGGAATCCGGGAGTCATATTATGACGGAAAACTACAACTAAAAAAACTCGTAGAGGAAATTTATCCGGAAAACTTCTTCCCTTTTTTCACAACTCAACTCGTTGCGTTTGCATGACAAAACTGTAACTTTAATTCGGTGGATTTGTTTCGTAAAATAAGATTGTAGAAAATAAATGATGGGTGTAGTTGCAAAATTCATGTTCTTCAAAGTATGATAAAAATATAAGGTCCAGTCTGTTCATTGGCGACTTTTAATATTGATAAATTCAATTGGACAAAATCGCCAACGAAAGGGCCGGACCCTATATCTTAGTTATAATTTAGAGAATGTGAATTTTGCAAATATATTCTTTAATTTTTATGGGAGCCTATGGAGGTATTTAATAATTAGTTACCTCCATGTGGTAAAGAATGAATTACAATTAAATTGTAATTCATTCAAAAGTAATGACACAATACAAATAGAAGACTGTGGAAATCGAGTCAGCGGGAAAGTACTGAGAAATCTGTGGACATTCAAAACTAAAGTATTCTAAGAATAAAATATCAGCATAAATAATAGTTGAACGAGTTCCGACAAAAAAGGCAGGTGCAATTTTTTCAAGCCAAATCAGCGAACCTGTCAACGGCACAATTTTGATCACTTCTTTTGGTTAGTTGAAGAACACCAATATTCTCTGCTCTCAAACTTATTTTTAATGTAGAATTGAAGGGCTTGTGTCAGAGGTTGTAATGGAATATATTGGCAGTTGCGGGGATTTTTCGTTCGTTTTTGGGGAGATTTCGGAAAGGTATTGGATTTGGGATTTTCATTCGATTGGAATAGTTAAAGAATTTCTTGAAATTTGTTGTGCGTCGTTTTGGGTAATAATGTTATATGTGAGACATTACAAAAAAAGTTTTTGACGTAAGAAAATTTTAAAGACTACTTAAGAAGTTTCTTTTTAGGATTTCGAAAATGTAACTTGTTACATTTCAACTATGGAACGCTATTCTTTAATAAAATTTTGAAGATGATAGTAATAATAGATATAGATATATATATAGATAATATAATATAGATATATAGATATAGATATATATATATAGATATAGATATAGATAGATATAGATATGATATAG